>OX463757.1:75021623-75621623 GCA_949824845.1 Rhingia rostrata | reverse complement strand
GGTCGCTGGAATTTACGGCCCGAATTCTGTTATTCCAAAACAAATTAATGGACAACCGATAGTTCTCCTTGATCAATTGGTTGATGTTTTTGATCGACGCCTTCAGTGTACTAATCTCCGGGTCGCGTGGGTTTGTCAGTCGTCTCTACAAGAGTTTAAGTCTTGTCAGAAGTCCGCTTTTTTGTCTGTGTAGTGCGTCAATGGTCGCGTTTCTGTACGTAGACGTTATATCATGTTCTTTGTATTTCGGTATCGTCCTGTTGATTGTTCGTTAAATCGTTTCGTCCATTTGTTGTAAGTACTCGTCGATTTCGTTGTTTGTTAGGTTTCTGTTGTTTGGTGGCAAAAGGGCCCTCGAACGTAGTTCTCCTGATAAGGCGTTGGTGAAGCGAGGCCAGCGCATCTTACCGTAGTTGTAAGAATGCACAGGCACATACTCCTCCAGCGCCACAAGCTCGTTCGGAAGCTGTATTACGGCGGCGAGTCCGAAGTGATCACTGTCGTACTCAATCGTCCGTAAACAGTTTCGCGGGTGTTGACCTACTCTGTTAGTAACTGGTCTTAATCTGAAATCTTATTTATATATATGGTATAGATTCTGCAAATTGTTTTTTTTTTCTCTAATAAAACGCCCCCTAAAACGTTTTTTTTCCATTTTTTTTTTCAAAAATTGTACCAAAAATTGGTTTTTATTCAAAATACCAACAAAAAGTGGACGTGGCTAAAAACTTTATAAAGGCGCAATATAGGAATTGAGATTATCTAAATACGTAATTCAAAAACAACGTTATTTTCTGAGAAGTGGTCGTGGCAAAGGGCGCATTTCAAAAATGTTTACACCTCTTCTGCTTCGTCGGCCAGAGAGTCCTTATACCGAATTTCATCCCTTTAGCTTAAAATTTAAGGCCCAAAAATCAGCGACACACAAACAAAATGAAGGATGGACGGACAGACAGTCATGGCTAGATCGACTCAGCTAGTGATTCTGCTTAAATCCATATATTTGTTGAAATTATTACTCATGTTAAAAACTTAATCTCAAAACTACCCTTAATGGATAGGCTTTAAAGAATAATGGTATTGCGTTGTTTGTGTCGTTGTTTGGCAACTGCAACTGCGTATCTTGGAGGTTGCATGCATCTGGGGATGATTTCTCTAAGCTATTCTGAACATCCGCCGTTATAATATCTTAAAAAAAGAGACAGATTTCCTACTATTCTTCGCTGTGCCAATGGTTTTAGATTTGAAGTAAGAGAAAAATCGTCTATAGACGTATTCAACGACTTTGGATAGAGTCCAGTTAGTTCAGTGTAGATATGTTTTAGGGCCGATCGCCAAACATAAGAACAGTTGTACTTGGGATAATCTTTTAGCTATGAAAATGTTAATTAGTTTGGATGGTGATGATTTGGCAATAGATGTTACATGTTGTTGAAATTATACATCTGCCTCAATTGCGATGCCTAGCAGATGCAAGGATTTTTCTAATTTGATGACCGATTCTCCATTTAAATTTGTGGAACTGTGGATTTGTTTTTTTTTTTTTAAGTTGTCATTTCTCCATTGCATAATTGTTATCATAGCTGCAACAAGGAAATGGTCAGACTCGATGTTTGCTGTTCGGAATATTCGGATCTTCAGAATGCTGGAACCGTTCCTTTTTTCTATCGCAATGTGGTCAATTTTATTGACCGTTTGTTGTTGCAGACACTGCAATGTCGACTTGTGGATGACAAGGTGTGCTGGTTAAAGTGGTTTTCCGACAATATTACTAAAGATCTCCTCTCTTCCTGCCTTGGGGTTAAACTCACCTAGCGCCATTCTACTTCAGCAGTCGCTCATAAATTTTGTCGAGGAGTTCGAGATACGACTGTCACAATGCCCTGGCTAATGTCTTTGAACAATTGTCATGATTGTATGATTAATGGCAGTCCCCATTTCGACCGCAAAAAGTATCGGCAGGACCTCCCGAATACGGATCACTTCTCTCTGGTTTTGTAACATTTGAGAGATCCATCATTATAGTTAGGTATGGTCAATATTTGATTAACCTTCAACTAGTTTTTATTTCATAAATCCCATATTCAAAATATGTCATAATACGTTTGTTATACTTTAAAAATGGATAAGAAATAATTTAACAAACAGGCACTTTCCCAAAACACTGACATTAACAGCACAGAGGATGTCAAGTTATGTGAGAATCCTATATGATGGTGGACTTCGTCCCAACTGTGGCTGCGAGCAAGTCCAGTCAGCAGCTGCACCATTACCCGTTTGTGTTCGTATGGTGTGGCAAAAAAGACTTGTATCTTTATTTAATTTCGTTAACATCCGTTTGTCATGAATACCATTATTTATTATTCGTTTTGCTGACAGACGTGTTGGATGAATAACAAGTAAGTCAAAAACAGAAATAGCAAGTCGATGTCTACGAATGACTGGACTATGGAGATGCCGAAGCCAATTGCAGAGCTAAAGAAGTTTGCAGTAAAGAGCAGGAATAGCAAATGTTGCGGCATTGCTGCTAGTAAATGCAATTGCTATCTGGCGGTATCACCACTCACGACTAAGTGTATACAAACTCTGTATATAGCTCAAAACTACTATGAACGATATGTTTGTCGGCGACTTCATCAATGCTGTTGGCTAGAAAACAGAAGCAACTTTCTTGTGATCTTTATGTCTTAATGACATACGCATACCTGTCCCGCCAGCCTCGTCTGGAGTCGAGCTGTAAGGTGTACGCTGTGCACCAGTATACTCGTACATGTAATGAGACGATTGATGCAGATAGCATTGCAATGGATATACGATTTGATGGTGTGGTGGAAGCACATTTAAAGTCCCCCAACTGGAATGTGTAAGTTTCGCTGCCGAAAACTGGAATTCTAAAAATAGATACTGGGAAAAACGGAGACAGTTGCCGGGGGGTGGTTTGGCTTTTAAGCTGGCAACAGATGTCATCCGAGCACGTTGCCATCGATATAGCTGCACTATATCCAACCAACACATAAATGAGACGCTCGAACTTAGGCTTAGATTTGAGGTAAACCGTATTTAATGATCCATCTCCTCGGATGCAGGCATTTGTCTTACATGAGTGGTCACAGATGTTATGTATGTGTTATGGCTCTGGAGTTGTAACTGGATTAGGACAGACAGTAAGGCAGCAGATAGTATTGTGACTTAAGCGAGGAACAAAAGTTCAAGTCGAGTTCACGTTCGGTATTTCGTAAGGTGATTCGTTATGAAATAGTATCTATGTCCACTGTCTCCAAAAGTTGTTTATTAGATGGATACATAAATGTATTACGAGTATTGGTATAATTAAAATCATCTATCCAAGTTTGGTAAAGTTTCTATCAGTATCACTAAATTCTGTTTTAACTTAAGAATAAATAAATCACAAATACGAAAATTAAAGTCCTTAGTCCTTATTAATAGATTGTTGATCGGCTAATTGTACCACTCTTACCATGTTAAGGACATAACACTTTTTGTATATTTTTTTTGTGAAATATAAATGTCAAAACATCAGGTCCAGCCTTACATTATGAGCAACTTTGGGATATATCCAAAATTAATACCGAAATTATTGCTTGGTAGTCGCAGCTTAAAGAACTTACTTATTTACGTGGCGCTAATGGAAGCTGACTCTCAACCAACATGCCTCTACAATTAACCCGGTCCTTATATAGCTGCCCCCAGGTGCTCAAATTGAGTTGGTTAGGGTCGATGTCTATTGTGCGTGCCAATTATTTTGGCGGACTATTGGTGTCCATTCGCTCTACATTTAATAATCATCTTAAATGTCTAATGTCGATATAAAGCTCGTAAAGTTGTTCATTGAATATTCGTCTAAATAGCCCGTCATAACATATTTTTATCTTTATTAGTTCGAGTGATGGGCTTACTCTTAAATTGCCTTCTTAACCCGAAGAAACAGCGTTTGTCAGTTTTATTTTTGACGAGATGTTGTTTTCAAAGTTAATAAAGGAGTCGAGCTAGACAAAATGCCTTACTTCTTCTCTGTCCATTTCGTCGATGTTTGTGTGTCCTTTCGTGCTGGCAGGATATACTTAATATACAGACAAGATACATTGTAGCATGAATTTTAATGTTTCATGTTATGTTGGAATTTTATGATAAGACCTGTGCCGGAATGGTTAATAACAGTTCAGTATCCAAACTTTATGTTTAAAAAGCTAATTCAAGGTTCCAGCTTATTGCTATCGGCTTATCTTCTGATTCCATTTAGAAATTTGCAATAAATTTTATTAAGTATTTGTTGGTATTCGTTTTAGAGATAGATACCGATAAGCGTGCATAAACCTATATTAAGAAAAATTTATTCCAACATTCTTTAAAAATAAAAATAAGAAATTTAAAAAAAGAATGCCTGAACAAGATATCTAAATTATGTCATTGTTTTTTTTTTATCAATATAAATCGCCCTTACCTTTTAAGGCGATTTATTTTACAAACTTTTTTTTTTTAAAGTTTAAGGAAATTCAAAGAAACATTTTTTTAAAAATACTTTGAAGTAAATGTATTATACAGTTTGTCAAAATATCATTAAAAGCCCAATTTTTGGCATTTGTTTTCCAAAATAAAATGCAATTACCATATGCCATAGGGGTATTATTTATATTCGGTCCGAAAATGACGAGTTAGGATAATGAAATTTGGTATATGAGCTCTTTGTTCATAACTCCAGTGCAAGTATAAATTTTTTTAAAACAGCCCACGTTTAATTTGTGTCAAACGATAAGATTATTTTATAAATTGTCTGAACAAGGGTGGGATGGATTAGGGTATTACTGTATAAGTCACCGAATGTTTGTTGACATAAGATATTCTTCTAAAACCTATAGATAACAGCTACAACAACTGTCCCTCAAAGTAATTCTCAATGTTATTCCATATAATATTTATAATAATTCAATTAAATCACAATTTCCAGTGTCAAAAATTGTTGTTATAATTATAATGTATTTGTATCAATAATAAAGGGGCATGTCGCTGTACAGCTCTTGGTTGAATCTCCGTCTCCATAGCCCGTCAGAGCAAACGAGACCGAAGATACTTCGAAGATCTTTCCCTTTCAAATCGACCAAGGATTTCTTCATCCCTTTTGAGACGGTCCATGCTTCAGCGCCGTAGTGGACTGGGATGATCAGGGTTTCATATAGGATCTCATTACTAGTTCGAGTGAGGGCTTTACTACTGAATTGCCTTCTTAGCCCGAAGAAATAGCGCTTGGCAAGAGTAATTCTTCGCTTAATTTCTGACGAGATGTTTTTGTCAGAGTTAATAGCGGAGCCGAGATAGACAAAGTCCCGTACTAGCTCAAAGTTATATCTGTGGCTACGTGGCTATGACATCACAATATCGTTGGCGTATGCTTGTAGTTGCACAAAACTAGTTACATAAACAGTATGCACAATAAAGTAAACATAATTTTCTGCCAACCAAGGAACCCTTAGAAACCTTTAGAAGAATGCAATTTTCAAGTCCAAAATCCATCACTCTCTGCCGCTCTGCCTATATATTAGTTTTGACATTAAGTTTGTAACAAAGTGAAATAATTTCGCTAGATACACCTCAAAGTATATGGATCGACTCAGAATCGATAGCTGAGTCGATTATGCCATGTCTGTCTGTCTGACCGTCCGTCCGTCCATCCGCCTGTGTGTCACCGATTTTTGGGCCTTAAATTTTAAGCTAGTGTTGTGAAATTTGGTATACAGACTCTCTTTTCGACGAGGCAGTGTTAAAATTTTTGAAATCCGCCCACTGCCACGCTCCCTTTATAGAAAAACGTAGTTTTAGGCCAAACCATTAGAGATTTTGAAAAATCGTCTGAACAAGACATCTAGACAATCCTTATATCTATATTTCGTCTATACAAAGTTTTTTGCCACGCCCACTTTTTGGGGGCGTCTTCAGTAACAAACGTTTTTCGGTAAAATATTTAACATTATAAAAAATGGATGCAAAATCATTGGTTATGTTAATATAAATATTTCTTTATTATATCATTTTAACCCATGGAGGCGTTTTCATACAAAAAAAACATTTTTATACCCTACGCCATACCACATGCAGGAGAAAAACCTTGTTTTTGGTCGAACATACAAGATTTTGATAAACTGTCGAAACATATGTTGCGACAATTTCTATTTTAATATATCTTTCCCATAAAATCCACATTTAAGGGTTATTAATTTAAAGGATGGGATGGGATAGGGTATAAAACGATCCACACAGTGGATTGTAGCCTCATATGTTTTTTTTTTAATAAGTGGGCAGTTGAGCATTCATCGACTGTCGTTTTTTTTCTTTATTATGCAACTTTTTCTCGATCCAATCAAGAAATCAAATCAAATCTGCTATAAAACACTGATTTAAATTTTGAAATACATTTTTTTGCAACTGATATTATCACCCTGTATATTTAAATTAATCTCTAAAATAATGTATTAAATTTTCTTTTTTTTTTTCTTTTTTATAGAGGAAAAAATTCCAAACAATAGGTGTCGCGCTGATCGGCCCCGACCTAAGGGGCCATGACGCGTTGGCCCTTTAATCTGCTCCTATTGCTCTCGGTGGCAACAGCTTTTGTCCCGGGTGTCATAACAGTGCCAGGTCACTTCAACCGAACTACTGTGCTAAATGTTGGCTATTTGACCGCAATCACAGGTGACCTTAAAGACAAACAAGGGTTGGCAATATCGGGGGCTCTGACAATGGCTCTAGATGAGGTAAATGTCTAAAAATTTGCATAAATATTTTAAAAGCTGTAAAATGCCCATGTATAATATTATTTTATTAAATATTTAAGGTTAACAACGATGAGTATCTGTTGCCAAATGTTACACTTGCTCTACGCTGGAATGACACTCGGGGCGATACTGTGGCTGCCACTCGAGCTATCACTGAAATGATCTGCGATGGTATCGCGACTTTTTTTGGACCAGAGGGCCCGTGTCATGTGGAGGCGATAGTTTCCCAAAGTCGAAACATTCCAATGATTTCATATGTAAGTCCCTTAGATGAGATGATAACTTTATAACATTAACTGGCTTATCCACTTTAAATCAAATGTTAGTTTAAAACTTAAAAATATCTGTTTATACCCTATCAAGGATTTATAAGTTTTAATACATAGTTTTTAACATAGTATGTACTTACTTTTTACTTAACGGTCTCAAGAGCCGATATGTCTCTGTCTGAGCCAATGTAGCCTTTAAATGAGACCGAAAAGTCGTTTGCAGAACGTGAATCCGTAGCATCTCGCTTAATACCATAACACCATTTTATGCAGAAGAACAATGGCGACGATGTATACAAACCGTAAGATCGACCACACCCGATATGCTGCAACATCCTATCTGCCGTAATTTGTGAACGCATGCAACTGTTCACAAAAAAATCACCCTTATCAGTGTGTTTTAAGGGCAGGAAAGTCACAACGGATCACTTCAAAATCTTGGAAAAATCCAATAGGTTCAAATCGATATCCCAACCTTTCAATCGAATTTCAAAGTCATATACATTAACATTTATAGATAAGAACTATACCGAGTCGTGCTGATATAACCCCCGAACTCATATGTTTGTGCAGGATGACGTTGGAAAATTCTCGCTGCTTCATAAGAGTTTACAACGACCTTACTGAAATATTCAATACCCAATAAGGATTAAGATTAAGTTGAAAAATGGTATTGTGACTTATCAAACATAATTATTGAGATAAAACTCACGAGACAACACCAGAAGCATAACCTTCCATAAATATGCTTATAGAGCTGAAGCGGCAAAAATGGGTTAAACTGTAAATGAGGCAAAAGCTTAGTAAATGCCGTCAGCAAGAAAGAGCACACAGCATCGACGGATTGGACAGAACGTCACTATCGACGGAAACTTTACTTCTCGGCTCCGCTATTCACATTGGCAAAGACATGTAGTTAGAAATCAAACTAAGAATTATTTTGGCCAATTAATTACTCCAGTCCTGTTGCTTGTGATTGACTCTGCTATTATTATAAAAATTGTATCTATAAATCATTTTAACCCACACTGACTTTTTAGGGACGTTTTCTTATAAAAGAAAATTTTCAAACTATAAAATATGATGACTGTCTTTATGATATGTTGTGACAATGTCAATATTTCATCCCTATAAAGTTTTGGCCACCCTCTTTTTTTTGAGACATTAATATTAAGGATATGCTGGGATGCAATACGGTTTCACAGCGGATTCTCATTTTTTTTTTGTTCTAGATTCTACTCATGCGACTAAAAGCCTTATGCAAAATATTTAATCTACTTTACGGTAACCCACGAAACTAACGCTGTGCTAAATGAAAAGACACTGGTAATTGGCCAAAATAAATAATAACAACATTTCCGCGTTCTTCAAGTGTGTATTGCTCCATTGAAGTTATATAACTTTCTAACCTCTCCCGCAGTTACCCCATTCTTTTAGTAAAGGCATTTTCAAGTAGCTTCCCAGTTAAACATTTATCTCTTAAATATGTTTAAGATTCGTCCTTTTCGTTGAACAACTCTGTTTAACAAATGCTTTGAATAAAGTTTCTGCTTATTAAGTAAGTAAGTTATACTCTACCGTTTAGTTACAAGAATGAAAATATTTTCGTTTTTGTTTTTTTTTTTTTCTTTATCATGAACTTATCGGGCAACTTTCAAGCTTTTTTTGTTTAAGAAGTTTTTGCATTTGAAATTTGGTCAGTAATGGTTTGATTAGTAAATTTGGTTGGAATGGTTTCGACACAAAAGTTATAATATAAAAGAAATCAAGAGTTTTGCACAAGCTTAAAACAAAAGTATGTGTGTAAGACTTGAACTCACTAAAACCACCACCCTGTTTACATTTGTATTGCAACTAAGTATGCGACTTATCTAGTAATTTTTTTTATCACGAGTAATGAATGTTTGGCAGGTTACTTTCTCAAAGGAAAGTTCCTGCTTTTTCCGCAATTTATAGCGCGGTTATTCATTTCACTGATACAACGCCATAGTTGTATACCATATGTCCAGACCGGCTTTAGCACTTGCTTGTATAATAGCAGCTTGTTATCGAGGTTAAGTTTCGAATATTTTCCGAGTAACCAGTGCAGTTCTCTGTATTTATTTATAATGTCAAATGAATGCGTTGATTCACCTTCAGAAAACGGATACAATGAACTTAAATTCAGTCTCCGACTGGATTTGTATCTTTTCATTCGCTTACAACATGGTTGAGCGGCCTTCCACAGGAGTCCGTCTTTCTAAACCCCGACTAAATGTCTATTTTTAATTTTTTTTTCAAAATATTCATTTGACGGATGATATATTATTTCTTCAAACACTTTCTCCCATAACGATAACGAGTTGACAACACGAAACTTCACATCTCTCAGTATTTTTCACTTTTTAGACAGGTTTTACCATATTTTGCTTTCACGATTAAGGAAAAATAGCTAGGTCTACTGGATTATTCCGGATTATTAAATAAACCGGACCAATAGCATTAAAATTATCACAGTACGTTTTTGAACACATATATTAAATAATTTCTTTGTTTCCATTTGCAAGCACTCCAAAAAGTGCCATATTTTCTCTGCAATTTAAAAAGTTTGGTATCACTTTAAATCTTCTTACAAGTTTCAAGTTTACTCCAGTTATCCGAGCTGTTACTTCTTTTTCCAAAACTGTTCTCGATGTATTTCCATCGTAAGTGTTTCCTAATCCTTGTTTTGGCTTATCAACATCCGAGCTCTTAGAGAAATTTTGTTTCAATTCTTGTTTTCTTCTTTTTTCTGCTTCTTTGGTTACAATATTTCGTCATTATCTTCTGTGTCTTGGGACACAGTGTGAAGTGAAATGAATTCCATGCACCTGATTCTAGCATGAAATGGAATATCTCCATAATCGTAATTGTGTTCATCATTTATTGATTCTTGGTGTTCGATGTTTTTGACAAATCGGACATGACCGGGTCGACTTTGTTTGAGAAGGCTACAATCCGCTGTGCAGATCGTTTAATATCCTATTGCATCTTATCCTATCTTTAAAATGAATATCTTAAAAGTGGATTCCTTAAAACTTTATGGGGATAAAATATAGAAATCATGTTGTTCAAAAAATGTATATAATCTTTAATGGTTTAACTAAAAAAACAACGATTTTCTATTGCATATGCCTTGGTGTAGGGTATACAAAAACTGGGCGTGAATTAAAATGATCTATAAACGAAACTTACCGCCAGAAAATTTGCATAGAAAGTTTTTGAAATTTCCTTAACATTTTACAGAAAACAGTTTTTTTTTACAGAAAACGCTCCCAAAATTGTGCTTGGCAAAAACTTTGTATCGATGAAGTATATTTATTAGATATAAACATCTTGCGCAAACACTTTTTCAACATTTTTAATTGTTTCTGTTATAAAGCGTGATCCATTTCGAGGTTCCCTACTTTTTAAAAAAAAAAAAAAACACAGAAAATTCAAATTTAATGGAGAATGTTTTATTATCATTTGAAAGAACATTCTTTGGCATTTATTTTTTGAAGATTATGTCTATCAAATGTTGGCCATTGCTACGTCGCAGATGGTCCATCCGTTGAGTCCAATTTTCGATCACTCGTTCGAGCATTTCGACGGGTAACTGGCGAATGACACGTGTGATGTTTTCCTCCAAGGCCTGAATCGAAGCGGGTTTGTCGGCATAAGCTTTTGACTTTACATATTCCCACAGGAAAAAGTTTAACGGTGTAATATCACACGATCTTGGTGGCCAATCGACCGGCCCAAAACGTGAAATTATGTGCTTACCGAAATGTTCTCTCAATAAGTCCATTGATTGATGCGATGTGTGGGAAGTGGCGCCGTCTTGCTGAAACCAAATGTCGCCGAGATCACGAACTTCAATTTCAGGCATCAAATAGTCGGTTATCATGGCACGATAACGGTCGCCATTGACGGTTACGTTCGCACCGGCATAATTTTTAAAGAAATACATACCGATGATTCCACCGGCCCACAAACCACATTAAACCGTTATTTTTTCTGAATGAAGTGGCAGTTCTTCAATCTCTTCAGGTTGCTCTTCGTCCCAAATGCGGCAATTTTGTTTGTTTACGTACCCATTGAGCCAGAAATGGGCCTCATCGCTAAACAAAATTTGCCTCGAAAACGTCGGATCTTCTTGGAACTTTTCAAGAACCCATAGAGCGAAGCGATGTCGCTTGGGAAGTTCGAGCGGCTTCAGTTGTTGCACAAGCTGTATTTTGTACGCTTTCAATTTAAGATCTTGACGTAAAATGCACCAAGTCGTTCCATACGTCAGTCCGAGTTGCTGCGAACGGCGCCGAATCGACTCTCTACGGTCTTCGTGTACACTCTCAGCTACGGCCGCTATATTTTCTTCACAGCGTGCTGGACGTGGTCTATTCGGTCGAATATTATCCAATAATGAATGCTGGGTCTCAAAATGGGTGATGGTGTTCCGAATAGTACGCTCAGCAGGCCGATTATGTTGACCATAAGTTGAGCGATGTGCACGAAACACATTCCTCACAGAACGTGAATTTTCATAATAAAGTTTCCATTATGAAATGCCATGCAATACTAAACAAAAATAACATGACAGCATGACACGACTCACACGTGATCTGTCAAAAAAGGCTATTGAAAAAGTATCTCTACTTGGATCACCCGTTATTAAAATGGTCCTCAAGTGTCGGTTTTTTGGGAAATGATATGATTATGAACAAAGTTAGAACATTGACGTTATGTTTTCGTATACGGTTTTTTTCCTTTGTAAGTCCCAGATCCATAAATAGAGCTAACGCGTTTGCATTCTCTTTCTTTTATTTTAACTGTTTTTCATGGTTCATATTAATAGATAAATCTTTTGAAAGATTTACAATGCTGATGTCCTCTGCAGCTTTGGACAATTTCGGTTTTTTTTTGGTAAATTATCAGTGTGCAGTTATCTATTTCCTTCTTCTAGGTTTTTTTTTTATCTTTTAGTCTTTTAGTTCTATCAATGAAAAAAACATTGTTTTGAAAACCAACTATAATACTTCTTTAAAAATACGAGTTTTCTTTTGGCTGCATTCCATCTTGACTTAGCGTTTAGATAAAATGATAAATGATAGATAAATGACTACTTTTTATTGAATTTAGCTATTTCTTCAAGTGATCAATTGTCAGCTAAAAGGTTATATTTATTTTTTATACGTTTGATGAATTCGTCTTTGCTATGATTTTTACCGAAAATTTTCCAATTAGGTCACTTTAGGAAATTTCCATTTCCTACCTAAACCTACCGTGTTAGCTTTATTACTATCTAATCATTTAAACTATTATAAAGAAATAGCAGCATCTATATGTTGCTACTCGTATTTATGTGATGCGTTAGTATGTGAAAAAATATCGGTCCTATCGGATACCTCGACGGATCGGAAAATTCTTCGATTATGTACGATTCGGAAGATTTTAGCTTCGAGGTATTTTTCCGAAAATTGGTTCGGAATATTTCTCCGAAATTTTGCAACGCATAGCGAGGAAGTGCGTTCAGGTGCAATTTTTTACAGCTTAGTGAAATTATTTTTCCGATTTCCTCCCACACAAATTCTTAGCGGTATTTATTTAGGAATAACATATACCTCGAATGGAATTTGAACCTCCGACGAAGTATGCGTTGCGGATTATCACGTTAATTTGTAACTATAATATTAGTAATGTCACACTGAGTTATAAAAGTTTAAATAAAAAGGATTATACAACAGGTACTAAAAATGAATAGACTCTTACACATCACGAAAACTATCAAAACTATCAAAAAAAAATATTACCTAGCTATTACTATGTCCTAATGCCTTAAATATTAAATATATTTAATATATTTAAATAATAATATTATTATTTATATTATACACAAAAAAATATTTTTTTACCACTTACCTTCTTAATGAAATCTCTCTAAATCGCAAATATGCACGCAGTGGCAGCTAGTTTCCTTATTAAACATTTCATAAATATTAAAAGATACAATTTTCGTTAACATTAGATTAAAGAATCTTAAAGGCTACTTTTATAACTCAACTCAAAATTAAAAAAGTGAGTCAAAACTGCTTTCCGAAAATCTTAACATTATTGTTACTATACAAACAAAATGGATCAGAATTATAATAAAAAAGTTTTTTTTAGAGTCTCAAATAAAAAAAACTATAATTTGTATACTAAGTTTTTGGATTTCTACTACTAAACTCTGAAAATGTTCATAAAAAATGTTTTCTTTGACTAAATAATAATGAAATTTTGACTATCTATATCAGCCGAATCCTTCGACTGAATTTAAAATTCTTTCGGCTTTAAAATTTGTAATATTTCCTAATAAAGTAAATAAATTAGCTTTGCACACGCGAAATACGATTTTTTTAACGGATTTTAAAAAGTTGTCCCACTGTGTGCCGTCCCAAATGGCGAACCATACAGTAACTCTACGAGGATGTGGTGGTCTTTGGTGTATCAATATATAATTTTCATTGACCCAATAGTTCTGTTTATAATAACAAAGCCACCCAAGTCGAATTGTGCTTCGTCGCTCAGATCTCTTAACTTCTACGATAATTGATGTTGCTATGAATCCAATGCCGATATTTTTGTACATTACTTACTTAATATTTAAAAACACATATCCTTTTATTTATTTGCCTATTTTTTTTCCAGAAATGTTCGGAAAATAAAGCATCCTCCATACCAACATTCGCACGGACAGAGCCCCCAGATACACAGGTAAGGTTGAGTTATTCTATGTTAATTATGTTTTGTTTTATATATGGGATTTATTTTTGGAAAAAACCATCAGCGTTATTGCTTGCTTCTGCAAATGAACAAATCATTACATTGTAGGACGAAAGCTACAATTTAAGCCGAATTAAAACGACGAATTGGAGGGAACCTCATTTGAACCACGGGTGGGGATTTGAACCACGGAACTTGGGTCAGTTGTGAAATCCACAAACACTTTATTCATTAAACTATGGAGATAAAGGACCCGGAAATGTATGCTTTTTTGTATTATCATCTTCATTTTCCAAAATCCCGAATAATTGATAAGTTTGTTCTTCTTGATTCTCAACTTTGTAAACATTTTTTTTTTCTTGTCGAATCTAAAGGCTAAACTATGTCTATAATAGTCGGAAGCAATCGGAAGCTAATGCCAAATTTCTACGTTTCTAAGTTTTCCTATGATCTGTCATTTCCTTAAGTGATTATTAATAAATAGTACTTTGTGAAAGTACCACCCGGTTCCACCCATAAAACGGTTTTTTTTTTAAACACGATTATCTCCATAGCGTCTCGCCAAAAAATGTACCTATCGATACTTTTAAAAATGACTATTTTCTTAAGAATGATGTTAATGAAAATAAGTATGAAGTGTAATGTATACACTGCTGGTCACCCCCAACAAGTTTCAAAATTGATCTTCTCCTTCTTGTTAAAAGGCAGCTGTTATTTATTCTGCTCGGAGGCCGATTCAAGTTAACCAACAACATGCGATCACTGAAATCAAGGATCGTCGGACGTGGTTAGTACTTGAATGAGTGGCCGCTTTTGGAAGCACCGCGTGTTTTTGGCATCGTTACACTTTTGTTTTATAAAATCCAATTCCCACCATCCCAAAAGGAGTTTGGCACTCAGTTTTATCTATATCTATATCCATATAAAGATGCATTGTATGTCTTTCAGTGTTAGGTGACAAAGTTTTATCAATTTTACATTTCCGTTATCGCCTTATTGAGCCCCAGGCGATGGATGCTTCATATGCAGCCTTAAAGCCGATGAAAATATGATATCCACGATCTAAAATTACTTGGTCTTTTCCAAGATTTTTCTTAATGTGAAAATATTTGCTGTAGTCGATCTGCCGGATCCGATGTCACGCTGCGCTGCTAGGTGATAAAATGTGTATGAGACATTTAGCAGGAATATGCCTGGTTAGTTCGGGCAAAACATGTAATGCAGCTGATATTTCAGTCATCTGGCACACATTCTTTAACTCAGACCTGGTTAATAAATTGCTACTTGCACGTATGGAAACAACTCCGCATTTGAAGATCTGGCTACTACTTTTAGGAGTTAATTTTTCTAAAGGTTTCTTTAACTACTGTATAATTTTTGGCAAGTCCTCATTTATTAATTTTTCACATACTTCTTGATGTGTTATCTCTAAAAATACATCTCTTGTCCGCAATTTATAAATATGAAGCAAATCTAGAGTGAGCGAAATAATAATTCGAACGAGTACTACTTGTAGTAAAAATAACACGCCACCTAATGCCACCCATGATAATATGACTCATGAGTCATAACTTGAAAAATTTATATGCAAAACAGATTAAACAGTGTCTCAAACGTAGCTTTTTGATCAGTTGATGAGTGTACAAAGTAATATTTTTTGTTCAACAATTGGGACCATTAATATAAACCCGAACGGCAATTTTAAGAAGCTTTTCATGATAGCTTTCTTGGAGATTTGACAAACATTCACATGAGCTGTGGTAGTGAACAAATACACTCTTCTTGTTGATACTATTGAGTTTTAATACCACTGATACCTCGATTTACAGTGCAAACTATTAATTATGTAATGCATATAATGTATGTAACAAATCATGAATCGAAACTAATGCTAAAGATTTATGCTTATACGTAATACTAATTTATATCACGGGCTCAGTGGGACGATGGTTATTACTTTAAACTGCAGCGACGAAGGTCTGGGTTCTATTCTCAACCGTGGTAGCACCTGATTGTTTTTCACTGAAACTCTCTCGCAAAGATCTGATAAATCATCCGAAATTCCGAATAGTATCAATATCAATTGTCAAGAAAAGCTTATCTCAACTCAACAGTTCGTATTCGACATAAAATGGAGGTTCGCCATCATGCAAGAAGTACACATGCACACATGAATTGTTGTGAGAAGGAGCCAGGCAACGGTGCTGATGCAACTCTAATTTGTTTGTTTTTTTTACTATCAATACAAAAATATTTTCATAATGTGATTACTTGCAACTACCCTAAAACTATTCTGAAAAATTATATTAAGAGAATCGCTCAGAATATTTCTTTAATCAGATATCAAAACCATTTTTCTTGGTAATAAACAACTATCCAACATTTAACAGCTCTCGGATGCAGTTGTTAGTTGGTTCATACTGCAGATTAAACATAAAAAGGTGTGCAATGGCACTAGTGTGCAATGGCGAAATAATCTTCTTAAATTATTTAGCAAATATAAGTTATAAATTGCCCTAAAACTAATGCAAAACTTTTTCTAAAGAGCAACCCGAAGACGGTCAAAAGCTGTGATTACATCCATACAAAACAGCGGTGCGGTGTTTGTCGATTTTTTTGAGAAAACAATTCGGTGAACAATTAGTTCCACGCTTTGGACTGTTGAATAAGCCATCTAAACACACCTATTTTGTATCTACTTAAAGTCTATAGTCTACATGGATAATTTGACAAGGTTAAACAATTGGAACATTGTTCTAGTCATTGGCCAAATTCCTCGAACCCATTGAAAATTGGAACATAAAAATAGGCAATAGCCGCAGTTACTGTCAATTTCGATTTATTTCCAAAAAAAAACACCAGGTGATGAAAAAATGTTCTTAAATAATAAAAAGAATTAAATTCCTGGGTACATTATAATGTTGTTTGTTGTTGCTACTGCTTGATCGATCTCTGGCTTGTTTAATGTGTGTTTTATCCTTGCAAAGGGTATCAGGAAGTTTTGTTCTGATATCAGCCAAGAAATTATATCCTTAGCCTCAATTCCGTTTATGGTACAAGGCTGTTTATAAAGCATCCATAAGATTATCACCGTAAGGTCTTAAAGGTGCTGGGATAATCTCATGTACTTTTATTAGTACATAACGCTTCTTAATCTTTTGCTTTGTCGTGGCAGTCAAATGAAGAAACTGGTTTTGCTTCCAAAAGTAGCAATCAGCTGCTTATTTTGATTTAAACGTACGGGTACATTTAAACCTCTTTATAACTAGTCACATCATTGTCAAAGGATCCTCTCTCTTCCTTGCTATCACTTGTTGCTTTGTCGGAAATTTGCATAACGGCAAGAGGAGGTATGAAAGTTGTAAAAGTTTTCTCTTTTTTAGATTCTCCGAAATAGTTTCATCACGACATTACCAACCGCCCCGGTGTATGTCTCATGTTCTAACATACGATAGTTGTCCTTTCCTGAGTATATTATATTTTTTAGGCATAACCCTTCAGAGAATAAAATATAAAAAGTTTGAATCTCCACCTATGGTGAGACGATGATCCATGTGTACACAAGAAAACCTTTCGGATCTTATGGTGCTTATCGTGATTGGAATCGTTTAGATGTCTATTCGTGCATATTATTGCAATTGAAATTAAGAATTTAAGAATGCTTATTACTTAAAAAGAAGCGATCGTTAGGGTAGTGTTATATGGTAATTAATATCAAATTCCTTATAAATATTAACGCAGCTCATGCATTCAGTCACAGAATCAGGAAGATCAGGTTGCTTTTGAACAGAGTATCTGTTTGTCTCGTCAGTTATTTTGTTAACAAAATCTGAAGAAATAATAGGAGATGAATTGAAACAGAGTTTCAATACAATAGCCGCGTTCCGGTTCCGGTGAGCCAATTTTTGCAGGTAGTGTTTGTTGTAGGAGTAAGTATTCAATGGAAACGACCCTGAACGTTGGGGGTTTTGCTATGGGTTAACTACCCACCCATGTAAAAATTCCTTAACTGATACAAAGCAGACATTACTGTCATTCAGGAAGTATGTTGGGATGGGCCAAGGAAAAAGAGGATGAAAAACTGTGACATCTACCAAAGAGTATACAACTACATAGAGTGCGCAGCTCATACAACGAACATTTTCTATGTGGGGTACTGATATTGATACCCCAGTATTCACATTGCTACCCCAGCATCAAACAACAGCATATCCGACTCATACGATCGACGAAATTTCCCCTTCGCATTTACCGCCCGCGTCTGAAACGGCTACCCCAGCATCAAACAACAGCATATCCGACTCATACGATCGGCGAAATTTCCCCTTCGCATTTACCGCCCGCGTCTGAAACGGCTACAACATTTTTAGCTATGATGCGTTCTCTATGAAGTTCTATACTCTTTGCATCTACTAAGGACAGTGTTATAGTGAGCAGAAACACGCTCCAACGGAAAGAATGATATAGCTAAGGATTGCTTTTACAAGCTCCTCTACAAAAGCTATGAGCGACTACCGAAGTACGATGTTAAAATCGTGCTGGGAAATTTTAACGCAAAAGTTGGATGAGAAGACATCTTGAGCAGTATTTTCGAAAAACATATACTACACGATAACACGTCTGGTAACGAACTTAGGCTAATTGAGTTCGCTACGGAACTAAATGCGACTATAGCAAGAACACGGTTTCTGCACCTCGATATCCATAAGGGGACATGGCGATCTCCAGATCAACGAAAGTTCAGCCAAATTGATCACATTTCGATAGATAAGAGGTACGCATCTAGTATTTTGGATGTTCGGACATTCCGAGGATCTAACATCTACTCGGACCACTGCCTTGCTGCAGTGAAGACGAGAGCTGCCATTGAGCATTATAGGCCTGAGAAGGAAAGAACACCGGCCTTTCATCAAGAAGAAAAAAAGGCAAGAAAAGCACGCGATCGAGAATATATATAGGTGCCACTCCAGGAACGATTTTCGCAAGTTTTACCAAAGAGCAAAACGTCAAAGCCAAGGATAAAAGACTCGGACAGAATCCTGGCGAGATGAACAAGGAAATATCGTAGTTGAGACACAGTCGATGCTGAGGAGATCAAAGAACCACTTCTGCAGACAGTTAAACTTCGATGACGAACAAAATTCCGCTTTCAGGCAGAACAAATAATTCAATGTTGGCAACAACAGCGAAAACTGCCAAACACCCGAACTGCATGAAGTGAGGATAGCAATATCTAAACTGTAGCTTAATAAGGGTGCCGCAAATTACGGCCTACCCGCCTAGTTTTATAAAACCGGCGGTGATGACTTGGTAAGTAACATCCACCAACTCATAAGCAATATCTGGTCGGAAAACGTATGCCTGAAGAGTGAAACGTCAGCATCGTTTGCCCGATCCACAAAAAAGGAGACCCTCTAAATCGCGCTAACTACAGGGGCATACGTCTTCTCAACATCGCTTACAAGATCCTATCTGCCGTAATAAGTGAACGCTAGAAACCTTTTACCAACAGCCTGATCGGCCCTTATCAGTGTGGTTTTAGGCCAGGAAAGTCCACAACCGATCAAATTTTCACACTTCGGCAGATCCTGTCAAAAACCCAAGAATTCCAAATCGATACCCACCACCTATTCATCTAGTTTTTGTATACCGCCCAAACTCGTCCGTTTGTATAGGATGACGACGGAGAATTCTCGCTGCTCCATCAGGGTTGGAAACGACCTCACTGACACATTTAAAACGAGGAAAGGATTTAGTCAAGGCGATGCGCTGTCATGTGACTTCTTCAATCCGTTTCTTGAGAGGATTGTGCAAAACTCACGAGCCAACACCAGAGCCACAATTTTCCAAAAGTCTGTACAACTACTAGCATACTCCGACGATATTGACATCATTGGTAGGACCCAACGTGATGTCATAGCCACGTTTGCTAGTATAGAGAAGGAAGCGGCAAAAATGGGTTTAGCAGTAAATGAGAGCAAGACGAAGATTATGCTGTCAAGACGCTAGCACACACAACATGGACGAATTGGACAGAAGATATAACTTTGAGGTTTTACGGGACTTTGTCTATCTCAGCTCCGGTATTAACTCAGAAAACTCCGCATTAGACGTTTAATATGGCTAGAACATGTAGAAAGAATGGACACTAATATTCCGGCTCGCAGAGTTTTCAATTCCCAGCCAGACGTCGGACGCAGTAGAGGAAGACCCCACCTTAAATTGTGCGCACAAATAGAAACCAACCTCAACCAACTTGGAGTGCATAACTGGAGGCAGTTAGCTAAGGACCGCGCTAATTGGAGAGGCATGTTGGTTGAGGCCCAGGTTTATTCCGGACTTTAGCGCCACTTAAGTAAGTAAATAGTAGCTTGCAACAGTAAGCCCAGGCGTCAGTGGCGTTCATAATTTGCATACATCCGAGAACAAGTTTGGGTGTATATCAATTTTTAAAGTGAGTGGGGACATGATGCCTCTCGGCCAGCCCCTGCTTGGGCTCACTGTTAGATTTGGGTTGCTAGTGAGGTTGTATGTATGCAAAGCCAATAAGCTCCACGAGCAAAAGGCATTAACAGACTCGCAGGAGTTATTTCCTTTTTTTTGAGTCAAAGGGACCGTACTAATGAAATGATAACATTAAGAATGATTTGGCTTGGTTTCCATTAATTTTATTGACAATTTTTGGTTTTCATAGCGCAATAAATCTCAATTGGTATAATTTCGTTTTGAAAACACGAAATAAATCCAAATTTGAAATTTGATCTAATTTCGTTTGCCCTGATGAATTCACATGAATTGAAATCACCGTGCATCTGCTTGTCCATTGAAAACGTTAATATAATTTGCTTCCAAACTGAACGATGCATTACGCGTCCCGCGTCTCGTTGAAAAATCGATCTGTGTATTTGGGTGTGACAAAAAACGGTCAGAATCCCAGGATACGTGCTTCGCATCTTTGAACGCATGGCCGATTTTTTAAGAGGTGCAATCATCTGGAGATCTCAGGTTGCTTTTTAGATTCGAACTCGAGAAATCCTATTGCTGCAAATCACTGTATTACATTGATGTGCGTTTCCACATCGCAATTTGTACAGCCTTTGGTTTCAGCTGTATTATGTACCCAAACACGAAAACTTTCGAGAGTAATTTGGTATCATCTGCTTTTGTAGCCTGCGTTTATTTATACTATATAGAACTAGCAAAAGAACGCGCATTGTTGGGATTCATGGTTGTATATACAACATATATGATTTCTGCTAAATCGGCATAGCATTTGATCCTGGCACGTCACATTACACCATGAAGTTTTAGAAAATATATCTCGACGAGTGCAGTGTAAAATTTAATTCAGATTAAATAACAAAGAAAGTATTTATGTTTACACAAAGCAAATGTTTTTATTATCCGTTTCAGAAATACACCTACACCTTTCGTTAACGCTTTTAGCATGCACTTCAGTTCATAAGACCTATTTTAACCATCGTTTCTTATTTCTCTGCATTCTAGGTAACAAAATCTGTGATATCATTGCTGCGATATTATGGGTGGAAAAAATTCTCCATTATACACGAGGAACGATGGACAGCAGTGGCGGATTCCCTCAAGGAACAGGCTCTTCGCAAGAACATGACCATTAACCACAATGAGAAGGTAATCGACAACCACAAATGCTGTGAGAACGTGCTGGCGTGTTGTCGCAGTGGCTACTGGTATCAGGTAAATAGCGCTACTGGACTTGTCCCAACAGGCTCACACTGACACAACGTATCTATGTTTTCTTAATATGATAGGTGATACAAAACACCATGAACCGCACTCGGATCTACGTGTTTCTGGGGACGGCGTCTGCTCTAGTTGACATGATGGCATCCATGGAAACGGTGCAGCTCTTTTCGAAGGGGGAATACATGATAATCTTTGTAGACATGATGACCTATTCACCAAAGTAACATCCTTTTTATTTCCTATCATACTATGTAACATCATTCTAGCAATGTATCTCTTCTCTAGGGAAGCTGAAAAGTACCTGCGAAAGCCTGATTCTGTTGAAAAAATGACAACATGTGATGAAATCGACAGTTTTATGAAGCGTGCCCGTAGCCTACTGGTGGTGGTTTCGACTCCACCAACTGAAAATTATGAAAACTTCACCGCTAAAGTTCGGGAATACAACACGAAAGAACCGTTTAACTTCTCCTTACCCATATTGTTTCACAATAATAATTTCTTTAAGGTGAGTCCAAGTGAGCTTGTGCATGACCGTAAGCAAACAGCTGTAATAAAGAGTATCTACATAATCCTTTGCATTCTTTTCATTTCCTTCGGTTTATTTTTATTATTAGTGGGGTGCTGCTGTTTGTTTATATTCGCAGGAGCAACTCAAAATAGTGTAAACACAATTATTGTAAATTTGTGCTGCCTTTAGGTGATGCTAGTTACATGAATAAAACTCGATAAAGGACGGTGGAGAAGGAGGACATTTTTTGTTGTTATTTTTCCTCCGCCCTGAACTCGCTTTAATTTCCTTTCAACTGATGTGTATTATGCTATTTATTTTGGTTGAATTTATATGCGTATCTTTGTGTCGTTTCAGTTTGTATCAATTTATGCCGCCTACCTCTATGATTCCGTAAAACTCTACGCCTGGGCATTGGATAAGCTTTTGCGTCAGGAGGAGAGACCTTTAACGGATGACGTGATATATGATGTAGCTAGTAATGGAACTAGAATAATAGAAACCATTATAAAAAATCGTACTTATAAAAGTAAGTTAATATCTTTATAGTCAACCATGAATCAGTCATGACCCTTTTTATTAAAATATGATGGATTTGTTGATTTGTTTAGTACAAACATGAATTTAGTTTATATTGAATAAATAGTTAGGTACTGACAAATATTTGCATTCGACAGTGTAAGCTTAATAAAAAACTCTGTTTAAGTGATTGATTAATCTACACCGTTAAAAAAAATCTAGTATATATTGATTCAAATGCATTTTTAAAAGATTCAAATAAATAAGAGAAAACCAAAACCAAAAAATAAATTTTGAAAACGTTTACACTTTCATTGATAAAGATTTCATATAGATTCATTGGATTTCCTTCTTTAAAATACTGTTCAACATTTCTTGCTTCTTTATTTGGTGGGTGATTTGTGCAATTGACTTTTAAGCGCTAGATAAACCTTTAATTATATGGATTCCGTCCGTACAACACCAGTTTTTGGGCCTTAAATTTTGAAGAATGGATGGAGAAGGATGATAAAATTAGGTAAATGTACTCTTTGTTGCTTCCACCAGAACAAGTTTAAACATTTTTAAAATCCGACCACTACCATGCCACTTTTCAGAAATACGTTGTTCGTTCTTTCGTTGAAACGATAAGTTTTTTGTTTCGTGGGCTGGTGGAAATTTCAATAGACACGATGAGCACGTGCCAAAATTAGTGTGAGACTTTAACCCACTAAACGCACCAACTATCTATCTAGCAATTTTTCTTTTATCAAGAGTAAATAATGAATGTTTGGCAGATAGCTTTCCTTTGAGAGTTCCTGCTTTTTCCGCAATTTATATCGCGGTTTGTTATTATTTATTATCGGGTCAAATCTAAGGTCTAAGATCTTTAAAGACGCCGCAATAAATTTGTTTCGTCAAGAATTCGGAGGACCGATGTGTTAACGTGTCCCAATAAACGTTTTTTTATGTTTGCGTGCAAAATTTTTCGTTTCATTTTTAACCGCGGGACTACGCAGATCTCTGCGTAGATCTTCATTCCTTATAAACCACAGCGCATTGACGAATGATCTTAACATTTTGTTTTCAAAAGTTTGTAAAATATTTAGATTCGTTTCACTGGTACAACCCCATAGTTGTATACCATATGTCCAGACCGGCTTTAGCACTTGCTTGTATAATAGCAGCTTGTTATCAAGGTTAATCTTCGAATATTTTCCGATCAACCAGTACAGTTTGACTTCCATTTGAATTTTTCATCGAGTGTTATTCCGAGATATTTCGCTTCATTTGTAAACCGTATTGAGAAAGACTGGCAAAGACTGGAACCGTATTGAGAAAGACTGGCAAATTCTTTGTCCGCCAGGATTTTGTCCATTCATTAACCTCGTTAAGAGCGTTTTGTAATTTCATATTTGTTTCCTATATTGTTGTGCCAATTGCTAGTATAGCTGTGTCGTCAGCAAACGTGGCAACTGTTGTATCGTTTGTAACTATTGGATATTACGTGTAAATAGGAGGTACAAGAGTGGTCCAAGGACGCTTCCTTGGGGTACTCCTGCCAATTTTTCTTTGAACTTGAAATTTAAATTTTTAGGCAGAACTCGTCTTAGTTTGTATTGAAGGCCTCTATGCCAAACCTTGTCAAAAGCTTGCGACACGTCAAATTTTCTTTTCTTCGAAAGCTTTCTCAATTGCATCAGTAATGGTGGTTAGGTAAAAGGCGTTTCTGATCAATAATGGGGTGTAAGCGACCGAGTTATATCCTTTCAAAAACTTTTGAAATTTTTGGAAGAAGCGAAATAGGTCAGTAAGATTTTATTTCATTCGGTGATTTTCCTGGCTTGAGCACCATAATTACTTCTGCGAGTTTCCACTGTCTTGGTATGTATTCGTATCTAATTTCTGCAATTACAATGTAGAGGAGTTTAGTAAATGCTTTCCGAGGCATTATTTTAAGAAGTTCTCCTGTAATCAGGTCATAACCCGGAGCTTTTTTAGGCGTTAGTTTCTGTATTTCCCGTTAAAGCTCGTCAAATGTTTAAATGTTTCCTCAAGATGTGCTGCGAAAACGTCTGCTTTTTTCTTATCGCTTTTTGCCCAAACGTATTGAGTTACTCTAACTGGTGGCACAGCGTTTTTCGGCCGTTTTATGACTTTAATAGCTTTCCAAAGTGAATAATTTGATTCTTTTCCAGCGGTTAGGCTTTGCAAGAAGTGCTTTTTAAAGTTTTTAATCGAATTTGATAGCAAGTTACTCAACCGATTGAGGTGTGTTGTATCTTCAGTGGCACGAATTTGGTGTCATCTTTTTCGAGCTTATCTTTTTTGTCTAACCAAATCTTTTATTTCCCGTAGGTACTTGATATTACTATAACTTACTTTTTGGCGTTGTTGAGGAGTATTATTCCATGCTGTTTTTGAACGGTATCGATAAAGGAGTCAACCGCGTCTTCAAATTCCAATAGGGATCCAAGCGATACACCCAGACAAATATTATTTTCAATATCGTTTTTGAAGCCTTCCCAGTTGGTTTTCCCGTTTGTTAGTCTGGGTGGGTTTTCATTTATAATGATTGACTCGCTCGTTGTTAGAATGATCGAAGAAGTGTCACGATAGAAGATAAGTGTTTTTATTTTAAGTATCTAAACAAGGTATTTAGACAATGTCAATATCTATATTTCATCTTTATAAAAAAAATGCAACATCCCCTTGTTGGGAGCGTTTCAAGTAAAAATTTAACATGAATTCGAAAAATGTGCACTGTTTGTTACGACCATATTATTTTACCTGTCGATTTGGGTTTGAATGCCTAAAAAACTCAACAAGGTCATTTGGCAAGAATTGAAGCCAAATGACATACCACAGCATCAAACATTTGGTGAATTGGCCTTAGAACAGCTCCATGCAAATCCGCTATTTTATCGAAAAATTGTTATCAGCGAGTAGGCTCATTTCTGGCTCAACGGATACGTTAATAAACAAAACTGTCGCATCTGGAGTGATGAACAGCCACATGCCATACACGAAAAGAGGTTTTCCCGAAAAGACGACAATTTGGTGTGGTTTATGGACTGGTGGCATGATCGATCCATTTATCTTCAAAGACTACCGTAGAAGAAACGTTACCGTCAAACGCGAACTATATCGAGCCGTGATATGCGACTTTTTTTTGCCCCAGTTGGCTGAGTTGAACTTGGTTGACATGTGGTTTCATCAAGACGGTGCCATATGCTATAGGGCTTGTGAAACAATGGAAATGTTGAAGGATGAATTTGATGAGCAGCTTATCTCTCGAAATTGCCCTGTGAGTTGGCCGCCATGATCATGCGATTAAACGCCTCTTGATTATTTCTTGTTTAACTCAAAGAAAATCCAGTTACCTTTTTAGAGCTCGAATACACTGAACTTACTGGACTCTATCTAAAGACGTCCAATAGACGATTCATCCTTTAACGAAGAGTTTTGTGAGATCTATATCTTTATAACAGATATTTTAACGGCAAATGCTCGAAGGAGTTCAGCCAAATAATTTCTGGAATCGTTGGATTTAAACGACCGACAAGACACGTAGTTTCAGACAGGTTTGTTAGAGAACAAGCAAACATTGGAACGAAATTCCAGAAGACGTATTTGCACATAAAGGGTGATAAAATCAGAGCTTCCTTACTTTTGTTTGAATAAAAACACAAAAAAAATTTATGTTATGACGATAATCTTTATTTAAGGTGTTAATTTGGTTCATTTCATAAAATGTTTAAAGACAATTACCTTCAATTGTTGCCCACGACCAAATAATGTTTAAATGGGTCACAGAATATGCAATTTAAGAATATTCTGGCCGGTATTTCATGACGGGCTCAGTGGCGCGATGGTTATTGCGATGAACTGCCGCACAGAAGGTCTGGGTTCGATTTCCAGCCAAAGCATAGCAAAACCTAAATGTTGTTTTCACTGGCCCTTCTCGCGTAATGATCTGACAAATCATCCGAGTAGTATCATTTGTCAAAAAAAAAAGCTTATCACAAATTCGCCGTTCGGAGTCGGCATAAAACAGAAGGGTCCGCATCGTAGAAGAAGTACACACGCAACCATTAATGGTAGTGAGAAAGCTATGTCCTTGGTACTAACGAACCTGTTGCGCCAAAAAATTGTTTTTTGTATTCCATGGAAAACACGAGTCATGTTGGCTTCCAAAGCTTCAATCCTTCGAGTTTATTGAAGTTGACAATTTCACATATCCCATTTTCCCATACATCCAATGGTGTCAAATCACAAGATCTTGGTGGCCGATTGACAGGACCATTTCTTGAGATTATGTTTTCATCGAACGTTTCCGTCAATAAAGCGACTCATTCGTTAGCTCTATGGCAGTAGCGGCATCAATATAATATAAATCCCAACATCTATATTTCGTCTATATAAGTTTTTGGTCACGTCTATTTTTTTGGGTGTTTTTATTAATTTTATTTGTATACTCATAAAGGGTGATCCATTTCGAGGTTCCCTACTTTTTTAAAGAAAAAAACACAGAAAATTCAAATTTAATGGAGAATGTTTATTATCATTTGAAAGAACATTCTTTGGAATTTATTTTTTGAAGATTATGTCTATCAAATGTTGGCCGTTGCTACGTCGCAGATGGTCCATCCGTTGAGTCCAATTTTCGATCACTCGTTCGAGCATTTCGACTGGTAACTGGCGAATGACATGCGTGATGTTTTCCTCCAAGGCCTGAATCGAAGCGGGTTTGTCGGCATAAGCTTTTGACTTTACATATCCCCACAGGAAGAAGTCTAACGGTGTGATATCACACGATCTTCGTGGCCAATCGACCGGCCACGAAGTGAAGTGGCAGTTCTTCAATCTCTTCAGGTTGCTCTTCGTCCCAAATGCGGCAATTTTGTTTGTTTACATACCCATTGAGCCAGAAATGGGCCTCATCGCTAAACAAAATTTGCCTCGAAAACGTCGGATGGTGTTGCGAATAGTACGCTCAGTAGGCCGATTATGTTGACCATAAGTTGAGCGAAGTGCACGAAACACATTCCTCACAGAACGTGAATTTTCATAATAAAGTTGAACAATTTGTAAACGTTGTTCACGCGTAAGTCTTTCCATTATGAAATGCCAAACAATACTAAACAAAAATAACATAACAGCATGACACGACTCACACGTGATCTGTCAAAAAAGGCTATTGAAAAAAGTATCTCTACTTGGATCACCCGTTACTTTGGCATTATTTGAGAGCAGTGTGTAAGAATTGAAATTGCCTTTTTTTGGGGGAAACTTGAACCCCTTACTCTACGACATCAGCAATTGGTATTTTAATCGGTTCAATATAATGATAGAATTTTAAAATCTGGGAAAACATACCTTCGGAAAAATACTCTATTTTGGTGATAAGCTTTTTAGAGCTCGATAATCGTTATCGTATTTCCAATAGTATTTAGGCCTTTTTTGCCATGCAATAATTGTCGTATTCTGTAATTCCAAGTTTTAAGACTTTTTCCGCAAATTTTTTTTATTAGTATTTTGTTTCTTACTTGCTTACTATCTGTGCTACCTGTGCTACCTGTGCCTCAACCAACGTGCCTCTCCTTAGCTAACTGCCTCAAGTTGCGCACTCCAAGTAGGTTGAGGTCGTTTTCTACTTGTGCATGCCACGACCTAAGTCTTCCTCTACTGCGTCCCATTTCTGGCTGGGAATTGAAGACTTGGGCCCGAATATTATTGTCCATTCGTTCTACATGACCTAGCCATATTAAGCGTCCAATACAGAGTTTTTTTTTTTTTGATCAGGGGCATTTTACTGTACAGCTCGCTCGTATAGTTCTTGGTTGAATCTTCGTCTCCATAGCCAATAAACGCAACCAAGGTTTTTCTTATCCACTTTTGATACGTTCCAAGCTTCTTCGCTAGTAGTTTTTGGTAGTTGTTTGGAAAATGCTGCCTCTGGTGTTGGATCGGCACTTTTGCATAATCCTCTCTAGGCTCAGATTAAAGAAGTCACATGACAGCCCATCGCCTTGCCTAAATCCTTTTTTGGTATCGAATGTGTCGTTGAGGTCGTTTCCGACCCTGCTGACGCAGCAACAATTCTCCATTGTCATCCTACACAGACGGACTAGTTTGGGAGGTATATCGAAACTAGACGTGGCTCTGTAGTCGGAATAGTTTGTCTCTATAAATGCTTTTCTATGCGGCTTTGAAATCGATTAATAGGTGGTGTTTATCGATTTAGACTTTCTGCCGAAGTGTGAAAATTTGATTGGTTGTGGACTTTCCTGGCCTAAAACCACACTGACAAGGGCCAATCAGGTTCATGGTAAACGGTTTCAGGCTTCACATATTACGGCAGATAGCATCTTATAGGCGATGTTGAGGAGAGGTATACCTCTGCATTTGGCATTTGGTGCAGTTCAGGGGGGGTTTTTTTTTATTGATCAGGCAGACGATGCTGAGATTTCATTCTTCAGGCAAACTTTCATCCGACCAGATTTGGCTTATGTGTTGGTGGATGTTAACTACCAAGTCATCTCCGCCGGCTTAATAACGCTCAGCGGGAAAACCGTCGTTTCCGGCAGCCTTGCCAATATTGAATGGTTCGTTCTGCATGACGGAATGTTGTTCGTCATCGACGTTTAATAATCTGCAAAAGTGATTCTTCCATATCCTCAGCATCAACTACGATATTTCTTCTTTTTTTTTTCTCGACAGGATGCCTTGTATCCTTGGCTTTGACGTTTAACACTGTGGTCAAACTTGCGAACATCGTTCCTGGAGTGGCACTTCTCATATCCTCGATCGCGCCCTTTTCTTGGTCTTTTTCTTCTTCTTAAAAGCCTATGTTTTGACATAGAATTTTTTCGCAGTATTTGTGGATTGTTGTGGCATGGTGGATATCCGAATTGTTACCTTGGCTGCAAGAAGGTAGTGGTCCGAATCGATGTTACCTCCTCGGAATGTTCGGACATCCAAAATACTGGATGCGTATCTCTTGCCTATCGCAATGTGATCAATCTGGTTGACTGTTCGTTGATCTGGAGACCGCCATTTTCCCTTATGGATATCAAGGTGAGGAAGCCGTCTGCTGGCTATAGTAGCGAAGTCAATTAGCCTTATTCTCTTCCTACCTTTGCATTAAAATATCCCAGTACGATTTTAACATCGTACTTCGGTAGTCCCTTTTAGGTTTTGTCAAGGAGCTACTTCTACGAGCTCCTTGACAAAAACTAAAAGGGACTACCTTAGCTATATCATATTTTTCCTCCGTCAGGGCGTGAGCGCATATAAGGCTTATGTTGACGAATTTGGCGGATTGTAACGAATTGAGGCGGATTGTAACAAAGTGTTCGCTAATGGCTTGGAAACATAAGACTTCTTGTGTAAGTCTGGCACTTGTAACAAATTTGCAAATATATACAAATATAACATTCCATCGTATTTCCTGGATGACAGTGTCTGCTTTGTAGTAGTTTAGAGATTACGCCAGTTGTTCGAATATAGCTCTCCTGTTTAATGTTCCAACATTCCAGGTGCAGATACCAACGTCGTTGTCCTTTCCGAGGCTATTGGTTGCTGCGTAAAATATAGTTTCTTCCATTGATGGTTAGTTAACCCAAAGCCCAACCCCCAAACCTGAAGGGTCAGTTCCAATTCCAATAACCTAAGAGACGAAGCCATCAGTATCCAATACGGGATTGAGCGCTGCCGTTGGCCTTTCGGTTTATCCGCCACCATATCTTTTCAAGGGGCCTGACTAACCCTTGAAACTCCTATACAACCTGTTGTCCGAATACATCGTTGTTGTTTTTCGTCTTGTTATCAACACTTTCACTTATCTTTTAGCAAGTTAATTCCGGTTGGATGAGACCATTACCCGATTGTTACCACTTGGAGGTACAAATAAGCACATTTGATCTGTAGTCAGAGTTACAACCAATTGGCATTGCCAAGTTAAAGAGTCTACCCTCGTTTTTAAAAAACAACAATAAAATATTTATTTTACATTTTACAACCTTTCGCATACTTGCTTTTAAAAAAGATGCAATCTGAATGGCCCTTACTCATTTCACTTTCAAGCTTTAAGAATTCTCTGCTTAATGCGTTTATAATTTGTGGAAAATTAAATAAAACGAATCTCCATCATTCAATTAAAATAAGCCCGTGTTCTCTTTTAGAAGGCAAAGCTGGGAATCATCCAAATATGTATATCATTGTCATTGAATCTCTAAATGTATCGATTAATCCATCCCACAGGTGTTACAGGTGCAACAATTAAAATCGACCATAATGGAGACTCTGAGGGTAACTTTTCTGTACTCGCATACAAGCCGTTCAAGTATAACTTTCGAGATAATCTCTCCTGTAATTATCATATGGTACCTGTTGCATACTTTCAGCAAGGAGAAGATTTTCCAGTGAGTGAGTCGTCATTTTTTTATTTCTCTTTTTAGTTTTTCTTAAGCTTCAAAGCCTCAATGGAGTATGCATATTGCTCATTAAGTTTATAAATAAAATATTTGCCGCTTCCAGGAATACAAATTAATCAATGGATCCGTTCGAGTTGATTGGGCCACTGGTGGGGATCGGCCATTTGACGAACCCATGTGTGGGTTTATGAATGAATTGTGCGAGAAGGATGATCGGCATATAACATCTGTGGTTGTAGCAGGTGTCCTCGCGTTGGTTCTTTTCTGCGTGGGTGTTATAACGATGAGCATATACCGCAAGTGGAAAATTGAACTGGAAATCGAAGGTCTTTTGTGGAAGATTGACTCGTCGGAGATAAAAGGATACTTTGGAAATGATATAGTTTCATCGCCAAGCAAGGCAAGTACTGCTCAGATGGGTATTTCTGTGTTTCGTACGAAACGACAAGATTAATTGATTAAAACTGTGCCACATTTTGTATTCAATTTGTTTTGTTTTGTTTGGTCCCTTTTCTTATAACTTTATTGGATATAACATTAATATTTTATAATTGGATGCAATTCAATAACTTTTTTATTTTACTAATGAATATACGCATTTATTTTATTTTATTTCTTTCAGTTGAGTTTAGTGAGTGCAGCATCGTATGGATCACGTTGCTCAAATCAAGTATTTACGGCGACAGCTCGGTTTCGTGGTGTCGTCGTTCGCATAAAGGAGCTTAAATTTCCAAAAAAGAAGGATATCTCGCGGGAGATTATGAAGGAGATGCGGCTGTTGCGAGAATTACGACAGGATAATATAAATAGCTTTATTGGAGCTTGTGTTGAGCCAATGAGAATTTTACTAGTCACTGATTACTGTGCCAAGGGCAGTTTATATGATATAATCGAAAACGAAGACATTAAGTTAGATGATTTATTTATTGCATCATTAATACATGATTTAATTAAGGTATGTATTTTTTTTAATTTATACTAGCATTTTGGTAGTTTTTACAGCATTCTTTTTTTACTTTCTCTTACAAGAGAAAGGTAAGTATTGTTTTCATGAACATTTTCGAACTCTAGATTTTTATTGATTCTTACATTATGAATATAGGGAACCCAAAAAAGTGGTTCCTGCGATTTCGTCCGTCTGTCGGTAATGGGTTCTCCAGCCTTAACGAATATTTTGACATCGATCCATGTCGGTCTCTCTGTCCTTCTACACGTCACCGATTTTGAGGCCCCGAAACACTGACCTTCTGCGCGGCAGTTCATCGCGCTTACCACTGAGAGCCAATCACCTACATCCACCACTCATTTTTTGTTGTTTTCCATGAGAACAGTCAATGTGACAAAAAAATGATCTTAAAAAGTAATCATATTTTATCAACTCATATGCACATTTCGATAAGGACTCTTGTAACGGGTGATTTTTTAAGCGTAGTTTTTTTTTTAAAAATTGAATTAAACACTCAAATTTGCATCAAATATTCAAAAAAGTTTATTGTAATCGATAAATAGGCTTTTGCCATTTACCTTTTAAAGACAATTTCATGTGAGTGTTGTCCGCGGCTCCGTTTCAAATGGTGCAATTTTGTGCCACTTTTTCGACCAATTTGGCCTGTATTCCACGAATTACGCGTGTTCTGTTATTCCATAAGGCCTCAATCCTGTTCGGCTTGTCCACATAGACTAACGACTGTACATAACCCCACAAGAAATAATCAAGAGGCGTTAAATCGCATCATCTTGGCGGCTAACTCTCAGGGTTATTTCGAGATATAATCTGCTCACCAAATTCTTCCTTCAACATACCCAAAGTTTCACGAGCTGTGTGGCATGTGGCACCGTCTTGATAAAACCACATGTCAACCAAGTTCAACTCAGCCAGCTGGGGCAAAAAAAAGTCGCGTATCATGGCTCGATATTGCTCGCCGTCGACGGTAACGTTTCTTAATCAGTTCTCAGTTAACTAAATTCTTTGACATACAAATAATACAACAAAACATTTTTCAGCAATAATTCAGAAACTTTCTGCATAGCTATTTCTGGTGCGAACGCGATTTTAAATATTTCTTCACTTCTGAACACAACATCATCTTTCCTATTTTTTACAATCGTCTGAACACACCCACTCATTTGACAGCTCAATTCATACATCATTTGTTCTGTTTAAAAGTAAACACAACGGTTTGTTGATTGTGTTCGTTTGTGATTTTCTAATCTTAAAGAAAGTGAATATAGAAACATTCAACTTTAAACAAACTCAACTTATCTTCGAAAAGCATTGCACTGTCTGCGGATAATTACAACACTCATTTTGGTGGTTTCAAACGCTCCGGCAAGAATAATGTATTTTATAAATTACAAATGAATGGATATTCGAATTTGAGAATCGGTTGCCCCGCTTATATTTTGCACAACAACGTTCAATTCGGATATGACGGGTTGCCTTTCTATGTCGAAAGCATTGTAGTGAAAATATACAACCACTTTTCTGTTTTTACCGTTCGAACCGAAATGCTAAAAAGTTTTTTGAACCTGTGCTAACTGAATATCAAAAGCTTCTGAGTCATTCCAGAATACGCTGGTTGTCATGTCATTATACCCCGCCGTTGAAAGAATTTTACAAATGTTTGAAGGCTTAAAAATTTATTTGCTTTCCCTAGATAGTCCACCGCTTATGCTTATTCAAAAATTTTTTTTGAAAACGATCTTTACGAAGCATATCTGTGTTTTTTCATTCACTTATGTATTTTTATAACGAACACGTATTGGCGATAAAAAAAGAGAAAATTCAACACGTAAAAAAAGTTTTAAATGACAGAATATCCGAGAAATTCATTCAATTAAAAGTAAATGATATTTAAAAAAAAATTGTCGTAAATGGTGGGGGAAAAAAATGCCTTAAACGTAGAAATAAATGCTTTAGAGGTTTATTCAAGGTGTTTAAAATATCTTCAGAGATGGGGTGAATCTCTGGATGAATTTGATTCCCCAAATGGAGCGATATCGAAGATTCGTTGCTGTATTTGCGAAACAAAGGTGTCAATTTAAACGAATTATAATTAGTTTGACCAATTTTGTAACCTAAAAATATTGTTAGAACAAGAACACAAGTATAATATCTTTCTAAACGCACCTATGCACGAAAAGTGGGGAAGACTATTTAAAAAAAATGCACAGCATTGAATTACACAGCGAACTTTTCATAATTGCACAGTTTGTTTATTCAATTCCTGCACATAATGTTAATGTTGAGCGAATGTTCTCTTTGATAACGAGCCAATAGACTGAAGAGCGGAATAGCCTGAAAGTCGAAAGTGTAAAAGCAATTATTTTTTTGTAAATACAATTTTAATAATATGTCCTGCTCAGAATTTTATGACTTTATTTAAAAAAAAACGATATTTTAAAGAAAATACGGTCAAACGACAAATATAATCAGAGTTAATAATTTTTTTTATATTTAGAATTGACTGTATTTTTATTTATCTTACTTAAATTTGTTATAATTGATATTGTGTTTCTTTTGATGAATCCAAAAAGAAATGTTTTTTTTTATTTTGGTTGTTTTTTTACTGTTTTTCAATTTTTCACTCGAGTTTTTTGAAAGTGTCCTCTTTTTCGTGGGCATAGATCTGGTCACCCTATTCATGATAGCAATGATGCTATTGACGGTGTCGCATGCTTTCTTTGAGTAGTCTTGGTGGTGTCACTGCACTGACATTTCCCTTTTTAACTCATTTGTTAAAATTAAATTTATGGCGCAACAGGCTCGTTAGTACCCAGGGCCTAGCTTTTCTCTCACAACCATTCATGTGTGCGTGTGTACTTCTTTGTACGATGGCGGGACATCCTGTTTTATGCCGAATCCGAACGGCTAAGTTGAGATAAGCTATTCATGACAATTGATACTACTAGAATGATTTGTCAGATCATCACGAGAGGAGGGCCAGTGAAAAATCATTTAGGTGTTGCTACGGCTGGGAATCGAACCCAGACCTTCTGCGCGGCAGTTCAACGCACTTACTATCGCGCCACTGAGCCTGTCATTTGTTGTTGCTTCATATTTCTTGCATTCAACCAACACATGATCGCCGTTCTGAACTTTACAATGATGGCAAAAAGGTTTATCTCCAATAGTAGACAGAAAGGGTCTGCCATTGTCCCCAAATGTTTGGCGTTAGTCTTTTCCAGTGGGTTTTCAGTTGGATTTTTCACTTATCTGCTTTAAATGGTCTTTGAAGCTAATTGTATATCAAAAATTCAACTGTATTAAAAATTTAATCAAAAAGAGAATCATGCATATTGAATATATTTATAGATCCGGTGACAAGATATAAATAAAATGGACACAAATGGGTGTCTAAAGGAACTGCGGAAGTCATCGAGATAGTTCGTGACATGACATTTATATTTTAACAATCTGTTTTTTAAGATTCTATGAGGTCCAGTCGAAAAGTTGGGGAAAAATACAAAATTATCGATTTGTTTATGCCCTATTCCATATGGTTATTTTAATTTTATTTAAGAGTTAACTAGATATACCTTCAACCTAAAGTTATATTTTTTGGAGGTATAGAACTTCAAATTGAAATAAAACACAAGAAAATCGTTTTAATGTCCATCAATTTGGCTTTATCGGAAGGAGAATTTTATGGCATTAATGTTTAAACATGATTTCGAGCATGTCGCCGCCGCAGCTGGTTCGAATAAAGCCAAGTCTAGAGTTTCAATTTTCAATCACTTTTTCGAGCCTTTGGATCCCTAAATCGGCAATAGCGCCAGGAATGTTGGCTTCCAAGTCCCCTAACGTTTCTGGTTTGTTGGCGTAGACGAGCGACTTAACATATCCCCAAAGAAAGTAATCCAATGGTTTCAAATTACACAGGCCCATTCCGCGAAATTATGCGCTCATCGAATGTTTCCTTCAATAAATCGATTGTGGCGTCTTGTTGGAACCACATCTCATCCACATTTATGCCATCCAATTAGGGAAGAAATTAGTCGGTTATCATGGCTCTATATCAGTCTCAATTACTGGTAACTGACTCTCCAGAATCATTTCGGAAGAAGTATGGCCCAAAGACTACATTATCCCATAGAGCACACCAAATAGTCAGTTTTTGCGGATGTAATGGTGTCTCAAGGGCCTCATGTGGATTCTCTTCACTCCAAATGCGGAAATTTTGCTTGTTGATGTAGCCATTCAACCAAAAATGAGCCTCATCACAGAACAAAATTTTGCGATGAAAATCAATCTCATTTTCGGCCCATAACTAAAATTACTGCGCATTGCATGGTCTCGCGGCTTTAATTCTTGCACAAGCTGGATCTTGTAAGGTCGTAAGCCAATATCTTTGCGAAAAATCTTCCATAAAGTTGATGGACAAAGCTCCAATAGCTGTGCACGGTGGCGAATCGATTCATTCGGGTACTGTTCAACACTTTGCTCTACAGCGGCAACTGCTTCTTCGGTGCGCACTGTTCGACGTCTCTACGGATGCGTATTATCACATAGAGTAAACGCAGTGTGAAAACGATCTATGGTTAACTGAATTAATTGCTCTGATGGACGATTATGTCTACCATTAAAAAGACGGAGCTTGCGGTAAACTTCACGAACTGAACAATTATTTTCGAAATAAATTCGCACGATGTACATTCGTCAGCCTGTTCATGATGAAATGGCAAAGCAAACTGAACATATGTGACATTAGAGTTGCCAGATTTGACGACAAAATGTCAGTTCTATCTCTATTCGTAAAACCAACCTAAAAAAAAAAACACCCGTTATATGAACCAACTCAGAATCGCTAACTGAGTTTATTAAGCCATGTCTGTCAGTCAGTCCTTCTGACCGTCTGTCTGTCTGTACGCCACGTCACTGATTTTTAGGCCTTAAATTTTAAGCTAGTATAATAAAATTTGGTATATATGATCCTAATCCGTGCCAGCAGAACATTTGTAAAACATTTGAAAATACACCCTCTATCATGTCCATTTTTTTTTCGAAAAACGTTGTCTTTGGTCAAACGATTAAGACCTATGGAAAAGTTTCTAAACAAGATAATTAGACAATCGTTATAGATATCTATATTTCGTCCATGTATACATTTTTGCCGTGCAAACTATTTGGTGCGCTTTCTGTAAAAAAAAAAGTTTCAATGCGAAAACATTATTAAATTATATGAAAATTTCGTCCACATTTAATTTTAACAAACGCAAATTTTTTTTGTTTGGCGGCTTTTACTTTCAAATACATTTTGTATTACAGTCCGGAATTAACCTGGGCCTCAATCAACAGGCCTCTCAAATTTACCTGGTTTTTAGCTAACTGCCTCCAGTTTCGCAGTCCAAATTGGTTGAACTCGATTTCTACTTTTTCGTGCCACTTAAGGCGTCTGACTGGGAATCGAAGACTGCCAGCCTACTGGTGTCCATTTGTTCTACATATCACATCCATCTTATACGTTCAATGCGGAGTATTTTGACTAGGTGAATTGGTTGAATCTTCGTCTCTATAGCCCGAACACTTAAATCGAACAACGATTTCTTCATCCGCTTTGACACTGTCCATGCTTCAGCACCGTAGAGCAGGAATGGGATGATCAGGGTGTTATACATGATCTCCTCTCCTTAGTATTTCGAACGAGGGCTTTCCCACTAAATTCCCTTCTTAGCCCGAAGAAACAGTGTTGGCAAGAGTAATTCTTCGTTTTATTTTGACAATATGTTATATATGATGTTATTATATGATTTCAGGCATACTTTCATCCGACCAGATTTGGCCTATGAGTTGGTAGATGTTACTGACCAAATCATCCTCGTCGGCTTTATAAAGTTCGGCGGGAAGGTCGTCATTTCCGGCAGCCTTGTTAAGCTTGAGTTTAGATATTGCTATCCTCACTTCACTAAGGTCGTGTGGTTGGTAGTTTTCGCTTTCTTCGCCAATGTTGAATGGTTCGTTCTGCCAAACAGCGGAATGCAGCAGTAATTCTTACATATTCTCAACATTGACTGTGTCTCAATTACGAGGCCTTGGCGGCCTCTTGCTATTGCATGGATATCGAGGTGAGAAAACCGGACGCTGCTATAGTGGCATTTCGTTCTGTAGAGAATTCAATCAGCCTAAGTTCGTTGCCAGACGTGTTATCGTGTATTTAAACAAAATTGGCTCAGGCCTTAGCCTTCACAGAAAATCAGCTACCAGACCAATTTGTTACAACTTTAATAGAACGTGCAAAAAAATTAATATCAGTAAGACGTCCGCTAAACAATCTCTATATAATGTGTTGCAAATCATTGTTTACTGAAATAATTTGATGTAATAGAGTTTATATATTTGTTTTAATTATAAAATCACTAGATTACAATTAGTGCAGAAGAAGTAAAAAATGCATATCATATCACCGGACGGACTACTATAGACCTATGGCATATGTTTTTGATTTTCCTTTAATGTTCTTTTCTCAAAATTATAAACAAAATGTATATTAGAATAATGTCCAAATATTTCGCGTTTTTTTTTCAAATTTCTTTAATATTTTATTAGAAAACCGTACCCGAAAAGTAGGCGCCGATATTTGGATAATGTATAGAAAATCACAAAAGTCTTGTTCGGACTCTCTAAAAATTGCTTACGATTTGACAAAAAAACGTTTTTTTTTTTCTGATAACTTACCATGGCAGTGGGAGGATTTTGAACATGTTTGTTTCAGTTCTGCTGAAAACAATAATGAATACATGTAACAAACTTTATCAGTCTAGCTCTTAATCTAAGTCACAAACGGATTAACGGAAAGACATGGGTAAATCAACTCAGTTTTTTATTCTGTTTGCATCCATAGATTTTACAATGAAAACATCTTTGGACATCGATCAATTACAAAATGTAATAAGTTATAAATTGTTACAACTATTAGAAGATTGACAAATTATTAAATGGTCAGGTGTCAGGTCACATGAAATCCGAGCATAATATAGTTAAACTAGCAAGATATATAAAAAATTACAACTAATAATAATATTCGTGTCACAAACATAATTTCTCAATCAAATATATATTCAAACATAAATGGATTAAAAATAAAAAAAATTAGCTTCACATGTGGTATTCCATTCACGTTACTTTGCACTCTACATGGTCTTGTATTCAACTAAAAGTTTCCTACATCATAGTAACTGATATGAATGGCTATATATTTTATAACAGTCTTACTCTCCCATTAACTATTAAAACTTCACTTAAATGTTCTTTATTCAGTGCGTATGACAAATCTTACTAAGAACGAATTTTTTGATATTATTTGATATTTTATGGGGCTAATAAATCATCTTACATCTCTTGTTTTTTATTGTTAACTTCACAAACGAAAAAACTTGAAATCAATGCTTCGAATAGCCGACCATTTTATTTTATTTCTTCGTTTTCTTTTTATTGGTTTCGTGAAAAAAAAATCCGAAAAATCGGTCTAGTAATTTTGTCTGTCTGTCGGTCTGTTCCTCAATTGGAGGCAAAAGGCCAGAACGCATTTGTTTCAAACTTGATAGACGAGGTTCTTGGGGTTGTACTCGCAGAGTTTTTTTTTAACGAATAACTATTTAAGCCAAATAAAAAAATATACCAAATTCTCGGGAACGACATTGTCTAGCTGAATAGATTTAAAATTTGCATGTTGCGGTCAACATTGAATGGTTTGTTCTGATTGACATCGGAAGATTGTTTGTCATCGCCATTTAATAGTCTGTAGAAGTGGTAGTAAGTAAGCTAGGACTGATTAACTACTAGGTTATGCTAGGTTAGGTTACAGTGGCTGCCAGCGACTTCACCAGCACACTTAAACCATTGTATGGTCCATTGTGATAACACATGGATCTTGTCGATTCTCTTTACTATCTGAACCATTCTGAATTTTCAATGAAATGGAGGAGACTCTTCGCTTCTGTTTTTGTCAAATAACTGAGATTTTGAAAGTAGTAAGCATCATGATGGAGCTTCCTTTTGTTTGTCCATGCAGCTCCTACAGAAGTCATTTGAGTGGAGGCCTAGCCTTTCTGCGTGTCTGCCTATTAAACAGTGTCCAGTGATGATACCTACAGTTGCTCTAATATACGATCTTTCAAGTGAAATCAGTCCCTTTGATCTTCTCAAATCCAGCTTTGGCCAAATTCGTTTGGTTTTTTGACACGACGTGTCGAGACTAAATCTGAGATTTGATTTGCTGTTAGTATGTTGCGCTAGTTAGATTTTACATGTAGCGATATGTGGCGAGTTCATTAGCCTTATAGTTCCCTGGAATATCACTATGCCCAGGCACCCAGCATAGGTGAATGTTAAAATGCCTTGACATCTCGTGAAGAGATGAATGGCAATCTAGGGATTTAATTGGCTGTCTGAGAAAATGTTAATGTTCTTGGCAGATATTACATTCTTTTTCAGAAAGGATAAAGTTTCATTGATCGCCATGAGTTCCGCCTGAAACACACTAATGACTAGCAACACGAAAAGATAGGCTGAGATTTAGCCTGTCGGACAAGACACCATTGCCCCCTTCGTCATTTGTTTTAGAACCATCAGTATAGAAATGGATCGAGTCATTATGCACAGGTTCGTTACTCGCCCATATCGATCTGTCTGGGATTGTGATCAGGAAATTCTTATCAAAGTTTAACCTGGTGAGGATGTAGTCGGTGTTTTCAGGAATATTTGTATGGTCATTTAGAACCTATGAGTAGCCAGTTTGTTTATTAATGTTTCCTATTAAACAGAACCAGTTCAGTTCTTTTGGGGTTGCCACCCAGACCACAACTTACTGCCTATTTGGAAAGTTTGTACAGTGCGTTACTTAAGTTTCTTGGGTGTATTAAGGTACTTCGCTGAGACTGCGATATCAACGTCATCCGAGTAGACAATCACGTGGCATCTCTGCTCTCTATTACATGGACCTTAGCTAATGTCAAAGTTTTTCATTCTTTTTGCACTACTGATCCCATTGTATTACCTATATGGAAGTAATAATCTCGCAATGATTATTAAAAACGCCCTAAAAATGTGTGCTTGCTATTGTTGAATATTGTTCTCTATAACAATCAGACAAATTGAAACCCAACTTTAAATTTTTGATTACAAGCTACCAAATAGACCACAACAAGCGTAATTTACGAAAGCTTACTTGTATGTTGTATGCTTTTAACCCAATATTGAAAGCATGCAATATTCAGGTCGGTTTCCACCTTGCACTATATTGAAGCTGGCCATTCTTTGAGCTATTGAAAAGCTTGAAGAAGATCCAATGTTTCGACTATAATTTTCGCCTTAAAATCTTTAAGGCTAAGGCTCCGGATAAAGTAACGGTAAAAAAATTAAAAAAATTAAAATCAAATAACATTGGGTACAACTTTTGCGCCACATTACAGTTAGTACGTAGTAAAATTAACAACGCCAGACGCAACAGCAAACAATTTGCATTTTGTTCCAAAATGCAGTATCTTATCAAATCAAATTCCAAATTCCAAATTTCAAAATATTTAATTTTTTTAATTTAAAATTTCCAGGGAATGATTTATATTCATGATTCCTCATTGGGATTTCACGGAAATCTTAAGTCATCCAATTGTGTGGTCACATCACGATGGATGCTTCAGGTAACCGATTTTGGATTGCACGACTTACGACATTGTGCGGAAAGTGAGTCAATTGGAGAACATCAGCACTATAGAAGTAAGTTTTATGTTTGGCAGGCAAAAAATTAATGAAAAATCAAATTTGTATGTGTGTGTATGTAGATCAATTTTGGAAGGCGCCCGAATTGTTGCGAAATCCAAATATTTATGGAACACCAAAGGGAGATGTTTATGCATTTGCAATTATTATGTATGAAATTGTTAGTCGTAAAGGCCCATTCGGACAGACGACGTTTGAACCAAAGGAAATTGTCGATTTAGTCAAAAAGAAACCGGTCGATGGAACCGAACCATTCCGCCCGGAATTAGAATGTATTAAAGAAGCCGAACTATGTCCGGATTATGTTTTAAGTTGTATTAAGGATTGTTGGAATGAGGATCCCGAAGCTCGGCCAGATTTCCCAACGATAAGGTAGTGTGCATCTAAAAACAAAACAACGTTACATCTCTTAAACATATCCATTCTCTACTATCTAGAACGCGACTGAAAAAAATGCGCGGTGGTAGGCATAAAAATATCATGGATCAAATGATGGAGATGATGGAGAAGTACGCTAACAATTTAGAAGACATTGTGACGGAACGTACACGTCTCCTTTGTGAGGAGAAAAAGAAAACTGAAGATCTCTTACATCGAATGTTGCCGCAATCGGTAGCGGAGAAACTGACAATGGGCCTAGGCGTAGAGCCAGTGTCATATGATCTGGTTTGTATACATTAATGATAAATTATATGAACTGTTGTTTCATTGATATTGTTTTTAGGTTACCATCTACTTTAGCGATATTGTCGGCTTCACTGCAATGTCTGCCGAGAGTACGCCTCTGCAGGTGGTCAATTTTCTCAATGATCTGTATACGGTTTTCGACCGAATCATCAAGGGTTACGATGTGTACAAAGTGGAAACTATTGGTGACGCGTATATGGTGGTAAGTAAATGTATGTTGTGTGGATATTTTTATATTTTAAAATATTATGAATGTGCTATTATCACTATTGCCATACTGACTTTTTTAATCCTTGCAACGGCAACAAATGTTTTATATTAAATTTAAATGGAAAGATTACAAACTCTACCACTAACTTATTAGGACAAGTAATAACCAATATATGTTGGACTAGATGTAAACAGTAATACCAGCATTCGCACAACCAAAAATGCGGCAGCAGAAATTAAGATCTCTTTATCAACCGCATATATGTACATTACACTTGATTCCAAGTAAAATTTAAAAATACTAAGAATCGCATATAAGATGTCATTCGTAAGGCTGCTGTTTGTCTACTTCTAAATTTGATGTTAGTCGACAGTGCCTTATTTCTTGATAGCATATACTTTGTATTGCCCTCATCAACTACAAGAATACCGCGTTTCGCCTGTTTATCAAATGCAAAGTTATCCTGGGTGAGCCTAAAACGGCACGATGGGAGCGACCGATATCGTCTGCTCTATGCACTATACGAGATTGAATAATCGAATTGAATAATTGAATTTTGGTTTTGTTTGTTTCAAACCGAACGTTGCATCGCGTGTCCTATGGGATAAGAAGGCACAGCTGTATCAGTTTTGGTCCCCAATTCCTCCTCTATCGCTTTATAAAGCTCTAAGCGATGGATGCTATCATACGCGGCCTTGATGTCGATGAAAAGATGGTGTGTCTCGAAATGAAATTCTTTCGTCTTTCCCAGGATTAGCTTAAGTATGAAAATTCGATCAATGATCGAACTGCCGGGGCGAAAGCCACACTGATACGTGCCCATAAATGTGTTGCAGACAAGCTGTATGCGATATTTAGCAAGTTATTACTTTTTTGTAGATGGAGACGGATCCATTTAACCCACCCTTATTTGAAGAGGACAGCAATCCATCAAATTCTTATGCCTTGTTGTTCTTCAGTGACAGTGATTTGATGGCTTCAATAAATACTTCAATTACCTGGGCCTGTTTCTTTCCCTACTACTCTGTCGATATTATGCCCTTTAGGCAGGTACTGAAAATACTGCCTGAATACATCTAAAATTCCCTGCGCGTCAATGATTAGGTTGCCCTGTTATTTCGTAGACCCTGCATTCCTACTTTGGATTTTTGTAGAATTGCCGATTTTCTTGTCGCATTCGGTGTCCATTCGTTCTACATGTCCTAGCCATCTTAAACGTCCAATTGGGAGCTTTTTGACCAGGGGCATGTCGCTGTAGAACTTGTATAGTGCTTGGTTGAATCTTCGTCTCCATGCCCGTCAACGCAAACGGGACCGAAGAATTTCGAAAATTTTCCTCTTTTTTTGGTATCGAATGTTTCGGTGAGGTCGATTCCGACCCTGATGCCGCAGCAACAACTATCCATTATCATCCTAAACGGAGTTTGGGTGGTATACCAAAACTAAACATGGCTCTGTAATCTGAATAGTTCGTCTCTATAAATGCTTTCGTATGCGGGTTTGAAATCGATGATAAGGTGGTGGGAATCGATTTGGACCTGGGTTTTCTTCCAGGTTTTTTTTTCAGGATCTGCGAGGCGCGAAGATTTGATCAGTTGAAGAACTTCCAGGCCTAAACCCACACTGATAAAGGCTGATCAGGGTATTGGTAAACAGTTTCAGGCGTTCACATACTACGGCAAATAGGATCTTGTAAGCGATGTTAAGAAAACGTATGCCTCTGTATTAGGCGCAGTTTAGACTGTCCACTTTTTTGTTGATCGGGAAAACGATGGTGAGATTCCATTCTTTAGGAATACTTTAACCCGACCTGATGAGCTCAGCGGAGCTTGCTATCATCACTTCACTCAGGTCAGTTGGTTGGCAGTTTTCGCTGTCGTTGCAAATATTGAGTGGTTTGTTCTGTCTGACAGCGGAATGTTGTTTGTCATCTCCGATTAACAGGCTGCAGAAGTTGTTCTTCCATATCCTCAGCATCGACTGTGTCTCAACTAGGATATTTCCTTGTTTATCTCGACAGGATTCTGTTTGAGCCTTGTATCCTTGGCTTTGACGTTTTCACCTCGGAAAAAATTTCGAAATCCTCGTTCACGCGCGTTCTTGTTCTTTTTTCTTCTTTCTGAAAAGCCGATATTCTTCCCTTCTTCACTGTCTATAGAGCTCAAATTCAGTTTTCGTCTTCACCTGCAGCTTATCCTTGTAGGCTTCGTTCTTGGATGCGAGCATCTGTCTGCAGTCCTAGCACATAAGTTACGGTTGATGGATGTCTGCATTCTTACCTTGGCAGCCAGTTACCGACTAAACTTTGAACCGTGAACATCGTTCGTAGTCTCATGTGTGATTTTTACTTTGTGCTTCTCGCAAACCTGTATCTTCCTTTATACCATATTTTCCATAGTTTTTTTTCATTTGCAGCTTCTTTTTGATAAACAAAAAGTGTATGAGTTCTACCTAACGTGCTGAAAATGGCCCACGGGCTGGGTAAATCCCATTTCAGTCAGTTACCGTGGATGCGTGGATTCAACTTTTTCACAACCCCAGGAAAAACGTAAATCCAATATGACTCCTTTTTGTAATTACCCTGATCTTCCAATATTATAAAAAATCCCAAATTCAATCAAATTTCTCCAAAACCTCAGTTCTTTCCTACTAAGAAAATCGATCGATAATATATGCAAGGAATACGACCCAAATTCCCAACTGCGCAGACGGCAACCTTCTCATATTGGTTAAAACACAAAAAACGCGGAAATGTTCCTCAAAATTAACAATCTGGCAAACTGTTGTCGTGTTATTGTAAAATAACATGATAAACTTAATGCCCCTTGTCTAATTAACGTCTCCGAAACTGAAATGATTGTAGAAATGAAATCTCAAGGTGTGACTAACATTTATAAATTTACCAATAACGTAGAAGTCAAACTAAGACCAACCGGTCTAATTCTTTTTACTTTTAACCCAAAATCGGTAGATAATGACCAAAAACATGCCAAACCCTATGTGCTGCCGCAATTGCCAACTTCTTGCCCACACAAGCAAACAATCTCGCCAAGCTCTTCAACTAACTCATCCACCAACGAACCAAGTCCATCTGAAATAACCAGTGTGCCTTGTGGAGTGCGAAATGATATCACCTATTTCAAAAGTTAACCATATTTTGATGAAAACACAAATGAGGAACTTCTAATTGACTCCGCTGATCGGGTGTCGAATAAGCCGATCTTCTTGGGGAGCTCGTAGATTTATATCTCCTGCATCTAGATATTTCGAAGCACCCATTTCAATACTAGAACTCGAAAGCTGCCACGACAAATGAATTTATTTATATTTATAATTATTATTTATTGGCTCGAAACCATGTCACTATACTGTCTTTGGACTTCGAAAAAGCATTTGATAAAATTGGCGTCGATTAAACCTTAGATAACATCAAAGTTAAGGGTGTTGGCCCGAAGATATTCAATATCAATCATGTTAAATCATTTTTGTCAAACAGAAATAATTGTGTTACAGCCAACTCTTTTTTTCTCTAAATGGTATATTTTACATATTTTTTTAGTAAAAAAAAAACCTTTTTCGTTAAAAATTTTAAAAATTTCGAAAAAAATTGGATGCAAAATCATTGGTTCTGTTTATATAAACATTTCTTCTATATATCATTTTAAACCACGCCCACTTTTTGGAGGCGTTTTCATACAAAAAACATTTTTATATACTACCTCATTGTTTAACCAGCCGAAAAACGATGTTTTTTGTCGAACCATAAATGATTTTGATAAACTGTCTGAACAATATGTTCTGACAATGACATTTTCTATATTTCATCGCCAAAAAGCCGACATTTTGAGGATATTTGTTTTAAGGATGGGATGGGATAGGGTATAAAACGATCCACATAGTGCATTGTAGCCTTCTCATATGTTTTTGATTGCTTTCGATTGCTGGATCATTGTATTTAAGGGGACGACGTTTACGTGTTATGCAGGCAAACCAGCTTAACTGAACACCAAAATTTTTTCTCAAAAGTCCTTGCGGGTATTTTGAGATGGTCCACAACATCCGGTGCCAGATTATTGGTTGACAAATACAAACTACACATATGCCGTTAAACAACATGTAACAAACGATCTTTCAAATTTAATAATGTTAACATAGAATATTTAAATAGGAGAAGCAGGAGACATAGATTTATATTGCCTCAAATTATCTCACATGTGGCCTTAGATAAGCTGGCAATTTTTATAGAAAAAGAATGCTGACAAAGCTGGGGCTTGAACCCTCGCGTTTGGCTAGCAGCCATACGCATTCCTCTGAGCCATAGCCACCTGCGCCAACATAGTTAATTATTTATCATGCAAAAAATCAAATTCCCAACTTATTGCTCTATGCAACACTACAAGATCTTTTATTTTGACCAAAATAGATTATGCTATTCTCATCTATGGTAACTCTCCCAAAACTAATATCAACACCATCAAGGCTACTGCTATCATGAAGCAGTAAAAGGGAGCTCAAACGCTTTTTCTACTAGTCCAGTAAAGAAACATTGTGGCAGAAATCGTTCTTCCTTTGGTGGAAAAACGCATCTTAGAAAGTAGAGCCAAACTCTAAGCAAAACTTTCTTTTTGAAAACAAAAGTTCCCAAGCGTATTCCATCAACCCTTTCAAAAGCAATAATAGCCGCAGTAATGAAACTTTCCGCAGTAATGAAACTTTCCCCCTTGGTCTATAAAAAAATCGTATATGGGGCATCATTTCATGACACTGGCTGGACATTCGTTTTCAGTGACGCGTGAAAAACATCACATAGCACTTCATTTGCATCAACTCACGAAGACGGTGCATTAATATGCATAGGATTACTGGAAAACATAGCTTCTATTTTCACAGCAGAAGCAACAGCAATCCTAGTAACTGCAATTTTAATCACAAAGCTACCTGTTGTCGCAACAGGCGCGTTGGTATGCGTGTGTACTTTTTGCACGATGGCGGGACCTCCTGTTTTATGCCGAGTCGCAACGTCGAATTTGAGATAAGCTTTTCTTTACAATTGATACTACACGGATGATTTGTCAGATCATCAAAATCACCTAAAATCATTTAAATGTTGCTACGCCTGGGATCGAACCCAGACCTTCTGCGCGGCAGTTCATCTCACTAATAGTCGCGCCACTGAGCCCCGTTCGGAATATTTGGTAATCCAAAATACTGGATGCGTGTCTCATGTCTATCGCATTGTGATCAATTTGGTTGACCGTTCATTGATCTGGAAACCGCCATTTCCGCTTATGATTATCGAAGTGAGATAACCGTGTGCTTGTTATAGTGGCATTTCGTTCCATCGCGGACTTAAGGGCAAAACCCACCGAGCAACCGAAACCGAAACTTTGTTTTATGTTTTCATTTTTCGGTTCAGTTTTGACATTTCATTCCCACCGAAAAAAATTCAGAAACAGAAACTAAATAACGAAAATATAGTGACGTCTACAAACTTCGGCAAACGGAATTTACAACGATGTAAAAAAAATAAAGGTGTCTTCTCTTCCTACATTTGCAGCACGATTTTAAAATCGTACTTTGGTAGTCGCTCATAGACTTTGTCAAGGAGCTCGTAGAAGCAATCTTTATTTATTTCGTCTTTTTTTCCGCCGGGTCGTGACCACATAATATAAGGCTTTGGTAAATTTGGTCTTGATGCGAAATGTTATATTATGTTCGGTTATGGCTTGTAAGCAAAAGAATTCTTGCCTAAGTCTGCCACTTATAACTAGTTAGTTGTTTTTCTGTACCTCTCCTGTGTAATGTTCTCACATTCCAGGTGCAGATACGAACGTCGTTCACCTGAGGACAGCAGACAGAATTTTCTGTGCCAGTAAATCGGACCAGGCTGTTAAGAGTGCTGCTATTTTTTCTTGTTATAAACACTCGCACTTATATCAAGTAAAGTCCGACTGGATGATACCAGTATGCGATGACTATCACTTGGAGTTCAAATAAGTACAATTTACTGGCCAAAGTAGAAGCCAATCAGGGTCTGCACTCCTTGTACAACATTCAACTATCAACTGTAACTGTATTTATTAATAAAACTCTTCGTCGTTTGCCAAAACTGAACAAATGGGTTATGAAATGATATAAAATTTTTGACTAAACTCACCATATTAACGTTTTTATTTAAAAAAAAAAAACAGCTTACAATGTTTTGAAGTCAAACACCTCTGAGCTCGTCGGGGAAATCCAAAATCACATGAAACGAAATTTTAACACGAAAAGTCATCAGAAAATTTAATGGAAAGGGGTCCAGCGCGGACAGAACAAATGTGCGACGAATAACAACATGCGAAAACTTGTTTCAGAAAAAAGAGTGAATGTACGGATTTTTGATGAGAAAGGATTTCTGTTATTTGAGAAACGTCGATGCATAAAGTTTCGCTTCAACCTCGTTGCACTATAAGGTCTCTTTTTTCCTTGACACTTCGACGATCATAGACAAACATGCTTGCCCTGGTTTTTGGCTTATATATATGATTGTCGCAAAGTGTTGGGGCTACAAAAATGTGGTAGGAGGCCCGGTTTGTCCGCTAGGTGGCCTTAAAGTTGATCAAAAAGTGGCCTTACTTCAGGGGACTGCTGTAGGAGAGCTTAGGGCATGCCTGGCTAATTCTTGGGTATATTTTAGGGGCAACTTTTGCCTTTCAATAAATATATGGGGAAGTTTCTGTAAGTTTTGACCTGCCCACAATTACTCCAAACATATATGGCAAGTTTGTTTGCCGGTGGGTTGAAATGGAATAAAAAACTTCTGCAAAAATCGAATTATACTCTGATTTTTCATCATTATATGTACGTGTGTGAATAACGTTTTCCTCTATTTTTTGTTGCATACTTGTTATACCCTATCCCATAGGGGTATACTAGTTTTGATACATAGTTTGTAACATAGAGAAATAATATAAGTAGATATTCTGAGTCGATCCATATACTTTTATGTAGTAACGGGTGCGTAGTTTTTTTTTAACAAAATCGAATAAAACACTCAAATTTGCATCAAATATTCAAAATTTTGTTGTAATCGATAAATAGGCCTTTGCCATTTACGTTTTAAATACAACTTCATGTAATGTTGTCCGCGGCTCCGTTGCAAATGGTCCATTCGGAATAACCAATTTTGCGTCATTTTTTCGAGCATTTCGGCCTGTATTTCAAGAAGTACGCATGTTATGTTATCCTGTAAGGCTTCAATCGTATTCTGCTTGTCCACATAGATTAATGACTTTACATAAACCCACAAGAAATAATCAAGAGGCGTTTAATTGCATGATCTTAGCGGCCAAGACACAGGGCTATAAGAGAGATAAGCTGCTCACCAAATTCATCCTTCAACATTTCCATTGTTCCACGAGCTGTGTGGCATGTGTCTCAGACAACTGGGACAACTGGGGCAAAAAAAATTCGCGTATCATGGCTCGATATCGTTCGCCGTGGACGGTAACGTTTCTTTCACGGTCGTCTTTAAAGAAAAATGGACCGATGATGCCAGCAGCCCATAAACCACACCAAACTGTCGTTTTTTCTGGATGCATCTGTAATTCTTTTATGGCATTTGGCTGTTCATCACTCCAGATGCGATCCAGTTTTGCTTATTTACTTACCCATGAGCCAGAAATAAGCCTCATAGCTGGTCGCCAAAATATGGTCGTAACCAACGGTGCACATTTTTTTACAGAGCACGAATTTTGATAATAAATTTCAATTATTTGCAATCGTTGCTCGTTTGTTAGTCTTTCCATGATTAAATGGCAGAGTATACTGAAAGCTTCTCACTTTGACAGATGACGTTTGTACGCCATTACTAACCAATGCTCAACCGCAAAACGTAACTCTTAAACAATCAACCGTACCGTCCAACCTGGATGCCATGCAAAAAGAAAGCGTTTACACTCTGACCGTGGAAAGTACAAGGCTTTTATGGGTCGAAGTAGGTATGAGCCACGTAAAACTAACAAATGTAATGGTATACATATCCCACATTTCATTAAGGTCAAATCGCAGATATCATGCCAAGACTTCGATTTTAAGAAATAACTTCTTATCTGTACTTCTGCGACAATGATCAGGCTGATGTCAGCGTTTCAGCTAGCTTGGATATAAAATCAGAAAAATCCAAAAAAAACATATAAATAAAGCCATGCCAGACGCATACACTTATTAAAAAAGCTAATAATTAACGAGAATATTGTTAATCTGTTAAATATATTTCAATAGAAAACTATTGAAACTATTGGATATCAATGAAATTATTTATTCCTGTGAAAGTACGTTCGATGCCATTATGTATGGAACTCGATTTCTTCTGCATGGCCACCACGGGCACGCTTGCAGAAGTCCAGACGCTGAACCCAATTTTCGACGGTTTTCAAGCACAAATCGGCCGATACTGCTGCAATTTCACGTTCGATATTCGTACGAAGTTCATCAATCGTCGCTGGCTTGTTGGCATAGACCATAGACTTGACGTAGACCCACAGGAAATAGACTAACGGCGTCAAATCGTACGACCGAGGCTGCCGAGCGACTGGACCATTTCGTGAGATAACATGTTCTCCAAACTTGGTTTCCAATAAATTGATTGTGGCATTCGGTTGTGTGTGTGGCTTGTGGCACCGTCCTGTTGGAACCACATGTCCTCCAAGTCCATATAATCCAATTGGGGCCAAAAATATTCGGTTATCATTGAACGGTACCGATTCCCATTCACAGTAACGTGCCGGTCTTGATCATCACGGAAGAAGCACGGCCCACAATGATGACTCATTGAGTACGTGTGGATTGCTGCCTGACCAATACCGCATATTTTGTTTATTGACGAAGCCATTCAGCCAGAAAAGAGCCTCATCGCTGAAGATGATTTTTCGATGAAAATCCGAATCATTTTTAAGTTGTTGCTTAGCCCAATTCACGAACATACGACGCTTCTGGTGGTCAAGCGGCTTCAGTTCTTGCGTCAATTTAATCTTGTAAGGATGTAGGCCAATATCTTTTCGCAAAATTCGCCACAACGACGTCACAGAGATGCCCAACGATTGAGAACGACGTGTAACAGACACATTTGGGCTTTCTTCAACTGATGCCTCAGCGGCAGCAATATTCTCGGCATAACGGGCACTTCTTTGTCTCACTGGTACGTGAACATTTTGTACTTTGCCTGTGGATTCAAATTTTTCCACTAGACGCTCAATTGTTGATCTTCTAGGACGATTGCTACGACCATAAATTGGACGTAGCGTTCTTAACATTGAGGCCACTGACTCAGAATTTCGGTTGTGAATTTTAATAATTTCGACTCGTTGTTGGATCTTATATCTTTCCATCGCGAAATGGCAAACCTTACTGAAGAGAAATGTCAAAAGAGCGGCAAGAAATATGACGTCGTTTGCTGTCCCTGTCGCTCAACTTTTGTAGCGTCCCTGTTGAAAAACCCGATAGTATCGAAAATATTTTTATTCTTTCAAACAATAATTAAAATGTTTTTATAAACTAAAGATATGTGACCATGATATGTTCATACGGGCAAAGTACGGCGGTGCATTATATGATTCACATCATCACATTCGCATCAGTGGTTTGTATTTGTCCTTTGGCCAAATCTTGATGTGCACCAAAATCTCGAATTGTTTTGTTTTGTATGAAAAACTTTGTTTAAAGATTCCCTTTGAAATTACTCTTATTTTGTTTTAATTGTTTTAATCAATAATTTAAAAAAAAAAACATTTTAAGGTAATTGTAGAAAAAATTAACAATGCTTTTGACATTAGGAAACGTGTTGCTAGGTACCGAAATTCCGGTTTCGAATTTACTTTTCGAAAAGAGTCCGCATTTGAAATACGGATTACTAAATATTCGTTTTTTGTAATATTTTACTTTTGCAACGAAATACAGAGTAGGGCGCCTAGTAGTAAATTTATAAGTAAAAGAGATTTTTGTATATTCTTTTCTTTATAATTTTTTTTAAATAATTTAAATAACTAATATATAAAACATCATAATTGTCAATTACATTTTTTGGGTAAAAATATTCCCTAGCCCACAGGCAACTATTTTTGCCAAGCCAAATGTTTTTTTTCATAGCTACTATTAGATTTTATATTATGAAAATAAACAAAAATCGCTTTGGCAGAAAATGTAAGGTCCTCAAAGGGTTAAAAGCTTCTTTTTTATTTTAATTCATCTCAAAACTAACTTACATGCTAGACAAAAATTCATAAAAACTAGCCTACTTAGTTAGTTAAGTAGTTGTTAACTAACTTACTGGCCCTATGCGGGCGCTCTAAATTAAACGATAGAAACTTAGTTCTAATGCCTTTCGGCCTATTATCTAATATGGTATTTTAAAATAAGTAAAAAAAAAGTACACATCTTTATTGACGGACTCAGTGGCGCGATGGTTAGTGCGATGAACTGCCGCGCAGAAGTTCTGGGTTCGATTCCCAGCCGTAGCAACACCTAAATGATTTTTCACTGGCCCTCCTCTCGTGATGGTCTGACAAATCATCCGAGTAGTATCAATTGTCATGAAAAGCTTATCTCATCTTAGCCGTTCGGATTCGGCATAAAACAGGAGGTCCCGCCATCGTGCTAAGAAGTACATACGCACACATGAATGGTTGTGAGAAAAAAAAAGCTAGGCCCTGGGTACTAACGAGCCTGTTGCACCATCAATTTTTTTATTTTTTTTACATAACTTTATTTTTCCACCAAGAAAAGTTTAAAAAAAAAAAAGTTTTGTCTTTTTGTTTTATTATATTACAACTTAAATCTTTAATAAAACTATCTACTCATAAACTAATTACAACTACCTAAAAAAGTTATTTTTTTTTGTATTTTTTGTTATTTTTATTTTATTTTTTTGTGCCACCCTTACTGTTTTGCATAACTTAACCTACACGGCCATACAATTTGTAAGTAAACTATCTTTTTCTAACTTAGCCGCAGGAACAGGGTCTCCCTTTGCAACTTCTCCGACGGTCCCAATCGGACACACTACTGCGGAACCGCAGGGGCTCTCCTCCACCCTGAGCGACGACGTCTCGGTCGTATAGGAGCCGCATGTCCACAGTTCGTCGGAAGACGTGGGAGATAAGCAGAACCGCCGATCTGTCCTGTATCAGCCCCCGACTATACGAATAAAGCCGCTTAAACGCACACTCTTAAAATATTCATCATTGGGGTAGAAGGCTAAAAAGATGAGACTATTGTTCGAAGCCATCGCTCTTGCAGCGTGAAACCGAATGAGTTTCACCAGAAAATTGTCTTTTCTATTTGTGTTGGCCCGTTGTATAGAACCTGGTTGGAATAGTATTTTGTGCAGTCAGATACTGGTGTTCTGTGAAGTCCAAGGTAGCTTCTCTAACACTGCCTCTTAAACTCCCGTATCTTTTCCATTTGGGATGTGGCAACATCAAACCACACCGGGCACCCATAGGCAATCATCGGCCTGATAAGGGCCATGTAGCAAGTCACCTTAACCCTGCTGACAAGAAGATGCAATAAAACAATCGCCTTATCAGGGCAAACGCTCAGCTAGCTCTCGCCAGAGATTCATCTACATGTCTTCCGAAATATAGATACTGACCAAGCCAGGGTGCCAAGGTATTTTACTTCACTTTTACTTGCCAGTGGCTGTCCGTTTGGTCCAACGATCATCTGCTTTCGCCAGTTCTTTCTCGTAGCCCTAGAGACCCTAGACAACTGTGTCCTATAGTTACGGATTTCTGAAAGTTGATTTTCAACTTCCAGTCATCACAATATTTCTGGATCTTGTCGAAGTCCCGTTGCAAAAGAGTTCGAATGACCTCGACAGTAGGGGCTGTTCTGTACGGGAAAATAATGGGTGAGTTTACCGCTCCCTGTTGCAGATCATTTTTAATGAAAAATTCGGTGGTAGAAGTTACATTGCCACTTTTGACAACAAACGTTCTACATGTCATGAAGCTATTGTCCTCAGACCACTTGAACAGTGCCCGATTGAAATTTTTTTCGAATACCTTGCTGATTCTCGGAAAGAGACTTATCGACCGGAAATTTGTGGGATTGGAGTTGTCCTTTCCCTTTTTTGGGCGAGGATGATCCACAGCCGTCTTCCACCGCTCTGCATAATATGCATTAATCAGCACGTTGTTAAACAGCGTGGCGTAAATGTACACAGCTTCAGTGGGAAGTGTCGCAGTAGAATGTTGGATATACCATCGACTCCCACTGACTTCTTTTTCTTTATGGAATCGAAGATGATCTGGAGCTCCACCTTCAAGATTGACAGGGGACTAGACCCACTTCGCTCGGCGACTATGGCGTTTGCCAAGTTTTCGTCATCAAAACGGGTAAAACCACGCCATTAGGTTATGTCGTTTCGGAGATAGAAATTATGGAGCAGGACATTGTTTTCCATGACGCGGTTCGGGTGAATGCTTTCATTCACCTTATACACTTCCTGGAACAGCCCCTACTACCTCCACTTTCTCCTGAGGATCTTAAATTTTTTGTATTTAGTCGAAATTTGAAAAAAAAATTCCTCAATGCATACAATCGAAAACTGATGTTACTATTGACATTTGTAACATAAACAATTTTAGACTAAGTCTCTTGACTCGACTTCCAGTTTTGCTACTTGTTATTTAATCGATTATTACATAATTCATTACCTGAATTTTCGGACTAATATTGGGTCGTTATATGCTCATAATTGCTATAATTGGCGCCTGAACCAAACTATGGATGATGTTTGCATATTACATATTGATTTAGATTTTGTTAATTAATACGTTTTCTTGATTATTTTAACTGTCCCTTTAGGCAATTCAAATATAACCCTTTGCCAAAAGATTTCCTCTATTGACTAATCTTTCACATTAGAACTATAATTCTAAATGTCTCAAATTACTCGAGCTTATAAAAAAATAACAGTAATAAATATAATTTGCTTTTTCAGGTTTCTGGACTTCCTATAAAAAATGGAGACCGCCATGTTGGAGAAATTGCCTCAATGTCCTTAGAACTATTGCATGCGGTCAAGCAGCATAGAATATCTCACCGGCCAAATGAAACGCTTAAGTTGCGAATCGGAATGCACACCGGGCCAGTTGTTGCCGGCGTTGTTGGACTTACAATGCCTAGGTACTGTCTATTCGGTGATACTGTCAATACCGCATCACGCATGGAGTCCAATGGAGAGGCACTTAAGATACACATATCAGCAAAATGTAAGGAAGCTATGGACAAACTTGGTGGTTACATTACTGAAAAGCGTGGACTCGTCTCAATGAAGGGCAAAGGTGAAGTAATCACTTACTGGTTGACTGGAGCAAATGAAAAAGCCATTCAAAAGAAGCACGTCGATATGACTGACCTGCCACCACCATTATTCCGCCGTCCAAGAAAGAGTCCGAAACTGAATTGTGATTCACGTCAAGCCAGCATATTGGGAATGCATTACTGTGGCGCCGGTAGTAGGCGTCAGTCGAGCGTACCACGTGCCGATGTTGAAAGTATGTACAGCCTGCAGGGCTCTACGTATCATATGAGAGACTCGCCTCGTTTACCTATGAAACGGCTAGAAAGATCATCAACCGTTAACTACAATGGTGGCGTTTGTGGTAGTAACTGCGACAACCGGATTGGCAGCAACTTCCGCGTCGAGGCGACATCACACAGTACACTGGACCATTCCGAAATTGAAACAATCTGTGATAGTACCGGCAACAATAGCAAAAAACCACTTGCCATGGTGAAACCGCAACGTATAATCAAGACAAAAGCATCGGCCTCTACTCAGGACATTTTCCCCATCGATAGCGCCGATAGTTTGTTGCGAGAGTCTCGATCTCTCGATCTAATGCACCCGTGCAAGTTGTCCAAAAATAATTCACGTTCGCTCGACACTGGCGTGTCATTGATTAGCGGAAATCCTAATGGTGGAGCAGCGGACGATGAACTTGAACTTCTGGATGCCGACAATGGTCATCTGATTATAGGAGGTTCCAGAATATTGCCATATAAACACTTAAATAACAACTGCAATGGCTCGGTAAGCATTGTAGACGATGCGCACTGTCCCCTGTTGCAGCGTCAGGCATCGTTAACCTGCCAGCCGGATGAGATTGTACTTCGTTCCAAGCGGTGGCGTTCCCTAGAAGCTATCGAAAACACAAGTGGCAACGTCGGAGATGCCGCATTTAGTCAAAATAATAAGAAATCCGTAAATCGGGGGTCCATTGCTTCGTGGTTCATGAATTTCCTCCAAGGCAATGGTATTCGATCCAGTGATGCATCTCTGCGTCGTGTTGGCATAGTCCAAACAGCCGTAAGAGGTGTGCCCGGCTTTGGCGAAATTGCTTCACCTCCAGATCGGGAAAGTATTGTTTAGATTAGTTTGTGTTTTTTTTTTTTAATTTAAGTATAAAACATGTAACAGAAAATCTATTTTTGAAGGTGAAGTTAGTATGTGCCCAATGGAATAAGAACTTTAGTCTAGTCACAGTTCGAAGACTAGTATTTTGTCAAAGTATGAGCTACATCTTCTTAAACAAGAATGCAACGAATCAAAGAGAAAAGCACAACTATTCGTACGCATGTAATAATCAAAGAGTTATCAAATCGAAATTATAAGACTTCACCACCAAAATAAAATCACGAAAATCATATCGATTAATGTTAAATCCAAAATCATAATAGGTAATAATTATATAAAATTAAAATTCATTTATTTTTTTATTTCCGTCTATTTTTTTGTTTAATAGATTACATACATATGTAAATTTTTCTAAAGTGATGGAAAGAAAGAGAAACAGAATTTGTAATTATCAATATATTGCCATCAGTAATTTTATTAAGAAATTTGTACCTACAGTGCCTCACAATGGATTTGAAATATAATCTGTCTTAGTGCTATTAACTAATAGACAATGTTTTATTTAAGTCAGATATTTGCAAAGTGTAGAACGGCCAAAGGAGCATCATACCGGAGAGCTCTACAAAAAAATCAAGCAGACACAGACTTCAGAATAGGTAAGGCTTTTGAGTTGAGTTTTAATTGTATTTTTTCATGTTGGGATGTACTCGGGAAATTTGTTTACATCTTTAGAAACAGAAATTATCTGTAAACAATCTTAAAATCTGCGTCATAAGCCTAGAATTATTATGATGCATATTTTTAAAATGTAAAGGCCAAGTTATATCTATCATTGAAAAGCATCATTGGAGCACAAATCAATTATAAAACTGAAATTTTCCTTGATTGATTGAAACCGTCGACGGTTGGCAGCACATATTTTCAATCCACTATATTAGGCACCACACAATGTTGAACAAAACGTTTGAAATAAAAAACTCTCAATAGAAAATAGTCACCGTCTGCAGGAATTTTATTCGAAAAAAGTGGAACCCAAACAAAATATGTCCATCAAGAAAAAAAAATTTAAATTTGACCAGAACCACCAAGTGAACTCATGATTGCTATTATCTCATTGAGGTGATTGTATTGAATTGAATGTACATTTCAGTACCAAATTATATTATTCAAAATATTGCCACCATTGCGTTAAGCGTATGAAACCCTTTTCGGTTGAAATAGATGTGTTCATTTTCAGTTGGTCTTAAAATAGGAATATGAGTACCATCAACACGGCCTAGGATTCCCGGTAGCTTAAACCTCCTATAAAAATACTCCTTGCTTTCTTGGAATTTGGGGAGAACAAATGTTACCCATGTAGCTGGGGATCAGCGATGTTCATCGATGTTGAGTGACTAAATATCAATGTTTACTTACATAAAAATAGGATGATCGATGTTCAGAACAAAAGAACATTTTAATCATTAAGCATTACATAAATGCATTATATAACATCGATGATAATGAACCTCGATGTTTTGTGTTCTAATAATCTAACACATCGGTCATCGATGTTCAGCCAAAGATGTCAACATCGATGTTTTGCCAACATCGCTCATCCCTACCACTGGCTAGGAGACTAAGTGTTACACAAAGCTTTAATACTGGTGAAGCTATTGTGCTTTTCATGTTCCTCGAAAAATATCATCAGGAAGACCCTTAACTGCTTCACAAAGCTAAGAAATAAAAAAAAACAGTTTTACAATTTGTCGATGTTGTTCTTTTTTGAACACTTTAGCTGAGTCAAAAGTTAAAAACTAGGCAAGCCGTAAGCGCTTACACAATGTGAATGTGTAGCTTGAAGTTGAATGAATGCCAACTTATACAAGAAATGTATCTCTCTTTTGACAGCGATACAAGATACCAGCTACATATATGTATTCTGGGCGGACCTTTACTCATTTTCACATAATTCTAGTGGGTTGGTTTTATCTCCCTTCAATTATAGTATTGGATCCTTTTTCATCCTTTATCCCACTCAAAGAATATCTCATTTTATTTCAACTTACACTTCACATTGTAGTTCACAATGTCAATTTTAAGTGCAAATCACAATCAAACTCGTTTTAAGTTATCAAGTTCGATCAACAATCTTCGATTGTATCTAGTTACGTGCTGGCACCATAGGTTACAGTTTTAGTAAGTTAACCTTGATGAAGCTCTATTCTTATCGGTCAATCGACCATTTTAGTCACTTATCATTGGCGGGGAAATGATTGAGAAAACAAGTTAATAACTTTCGCATGAGCACACAGATATGAGTGAAACCTTTAGGGCCGAGTTATAGCTATCATTGAAAACCCTCATTGGAAATTTTCTTCTACTTCTTGCGGCGATTTTATAAATTCAATCTTTAACGAGTTGGTGTCAAAACAAAGCTAATGGGATCTTAGGGCCCAGTTACAGCAACCATAGCTTCATATCGATGATGTGAAATAAATACTTTTTTTACAAGAACGAAAGTAAAAACATGTTTATTGAACAAGAATTCATATAAGAAGGCGCATTTCAATGAGATGTGTCAATTCACAAGTAGATTGCAAAAAAAGGATAAACATATAGCATGTATACACTAGGTCACTTCAAGTAAAATTAAATTCATATATGGCTACTAGATGTCAGAATTGTTGTTTGTTGATTTATTCGCTTCAGCAATAGGAATTCTAGGAAAACTCCATTTCAGTTTGGTGGAACGGCAATCATTACTTCACTAAAATAAATCTTGATCGGTGAAAAATAAGAAGTGATATTCTGCGAAAACTGTAATTAAACATTTAAATAATTTTGAATAATCATGTTTTCAAACATAAGCTGTTTTGACACCAACTCACCAATGGTTGGATCTATAAAAAAACCGCAAGAAGTAGGAAATTAATGTTTTCAATAATAGCTATAACTGGGTCCTTACTTCACAAAAATAAATCGTGATTATTGATAAACAAAAAGTAATTTTCTGAGAAAACACTACTAAGTTAAAATATTTTTGTATAATCATGGCTTTGTTTTGACACTAACTGACCAATGATTGAATTTATAAAAAAGGCGCAATGAGTCAAAGAAAATTTCACATGATAGTTTTAAATGATAGCTATAAGTGCACCCTTCAATCCGGAAAATGCTCATTGGAAATTTCTGTTGATAACATAAAAGACTAATGAAAGCTTGGAGCAAACGAAGAAATGAACACACATCTTTGGAACGCATCTGCTTCATTTAGATGGAAGGGCGGAAACACCAATCATGATCATTGAAAAACAAAAAAAAAATTTTTTTTTTTTAAATCAAAATGTTTAATGTTGTTTTTTTGAATAAACTTTTTTTTAATTCACAAGCTTCGTTGTATCACCAACTCTCCAATGATTTAAAAAAAAATGCACAAAAATGAAAAGAAAATTTCCAATGAGGCTTTTCAACCTATAGCTATAACGAGACCCTAAGTAAGTGCAAAAAATCTTGAAGCTTTCAAGCATAGCACAAACAGCATACAATTTTTAGAGATTTTTTTTAGTTTTGCTTTGTAGTTTTCTGTGTACACATTTGTGAAACTCAAACTATTAAAGCTTGTACCTGTATCACGGTGCAAGTATTAAGAGGTTCCAAGGTGCGGCTGATAATTGTCAGAAGAAACGCAATTTCTTTCGAACAAGACGTTGTTCTGTTTTAGCTATAAATACTCAATTCAAACTGGATGATATAATAACAAAAAATATATTTAAAAAACATATGGTTTATTGTAATGCTTTTTAATACACAATATCGTTAGATGTCTTTTCTGGCGTGTAATTAAGTAAAGAAATAATAAAAAATATGAAAAGCATCGATTTTTAAGATTGATGCCACAAAATTTAGTTAATTATTTATTTACCGACATTGCAAATGCAAGCCGCACTGAAAATGGCATGTCGTTCGCACTAATAGGGATTCGTGGAATCAAATCGTATGTGTCCTTTGTACTTTCCCTTCAAAGTGATGTTTTCATTAATTTATTTATTGCATACCGAGAGTTATTACAAAGACGTGGATGATTTATTTTCTGTAACATAATGATTATCGATCCGACTTTTAATTACAGATGATGAGATGGTAATCAGGGCAATTCCGCCATTTCAAAAATTCCTTTGGAAACAGAATCAACCCATTTGTATGTCATCAATTCGCCAGATTTCTTATTTTAAATCTTAAAATTTATTTCGTTGACATTAATGTTTTCTTGCAATCAACCAAACATGATTTTTGTAATTTTGAGCAATGATTGGGAAACCATCTCGATAGGTTCTGTCGTTTATTCAGTAAAATAACAAAAATGATCAGGGAACGTAATGTGAAGGGAAATGTTGCCATTACCAATGTCGAGCAATTGTTTGGAAAAAATCTCCAGATCGGTCGTTCTGCAATTCGACTCGCATGTTCATATTTGATTTAAGTGTTTTGAGGTATTTTCATAAAATGAACGACTTCGAACATTCATAAAGCCGACGTTGGCCGACGTTTATCGTGGAGTCACTGGCAATGTTTGGCGAAAATTACCTGCCAATGGAATCATCGCATCGTGAGGTTAAATTCCTCCAAAGAATTTATGTACCATCGTGCATTCATCTCAGGCGATCAATTTGCTTTGGCTATCGCAAAATTCCTCGAAATAATGCAAGTCCAATCCACTTCCGTACTCGTACAGTCGCAATAGAGTGGAATTTAATGCTTCCAAAATGCAATGCTGTCTTCTGTCATCTAAGCGAAACCAAAATTTACAGCCATTATCCATGAAGGGCACTTACATCGGAGAAACTGAGAAACTTTCCATGCTCGGTATGTGCGTCAGTAATGACCTTCGTTAGAACGACCATATATTCGAAATCGCTAAAAATGCTGCGAAATGTCTAGGTTTCCTCGATCGATGTATGAAATATTTCACCCATTCTGATTTGGCCTCTATATATAAAGGGTATATACGCCCCAAACTAGGATAGGATACAAAAGTGCGCGATAAAACTGATAATAGATTCAACCGTAGCGAACTCTATAATTTCGCTTGAATATCGTAGTAATATCTCCTGCCTTACACTTTTTTACCGTATTATAACAGAAAATGCTAAAATGAAATAGCCAGTTGCATTCCGCCCCTTCAAACGTTCAACCAATTGTACTAATCCCAACTGTATTAATCCTTTGTTGGTAAGCATCAAGCACATATCCTTAATTGAAATTAATTTTTTTTTTATAATTTGCACGAACTCAAGGGGCTATGAATACCCTTTAAATGTTTTACCACAGTACGAGCGTTAGAGAAGGGGAAGAAAGAGAATGATTGGAATGATGTAGTCATATCGTTGAGCAATAGTGTGTGCCACTTCCATGATTCAAATGATTCTTTAATGTACTATGGCGAAAATGTAGTAAAATATAAAATATTACTGTAGTTTCGGGATGCTCATTTGTTTTGGCGGTTATGATCGCAGTTGCTGTGGCAGATATATAAATACCATGAAAGTAAAATTTAATACTTGCAAATCTCAACCCCGAGTGAGAAGTTTTTTTGGTAAGTTTAAAGGAATTCCTGGTCCTGCCCCTATCATTATGTTGCGCATTGATTTATAATGGTAATTTAATTTTTTGATTTAGGAGAGTAAACATGAATATGAATGTCATTATCAATTTTATTAAGCAATAAAAATTTAGTACCTAATGTTACATATCCAAATAAGCATTTGACTTTTTGATTGACAAATATTAGCCCTTGCAGTTAGGTTTTCTTTAGTTCAATACAGTGATTCTTAAAATAATATTTTTCCTTCAAAGTTCTACATATAGTACTTTGTTTATTTTCTATATTCTATTATTAATATTGTAATGGTTAAAAGTATATTTCTATCAAGATAATCTGCGACAGACATGCTTCGTTTATCCACTGTTAATTTGCACCGAAAGTGACAGACCATATTGGTTTCATTAGGACATTATTCCTGCATAATAATTCTTTATGTATACTATTATGTCCCGGCATAGATCGAAATATAAAATCCTTTTGCGTAGGTATACTTGAGGTATGTTTAGAAACGTATAGCATTTTTGCCGCATCACTGCTTGTTTGTAATGCACCATTGGCATCATGATACTATTGTTGTTTTGTAAAGAGTTTATTAATGCATATGAATCAGGTTCATCAGTGTGTTAAGTGTTAATTTATTATAAACTAAAGCGCCAACTTTACAAAACCAATTATGAAAACCTACAATCCTCTATGCGAATCCTTTAATACCCTAACCCTTATCATCCGAAAAAAAAAAAATTCAAAAAAATTAAAAAGTGGCTAAAACCTCTATATACATGAAATATATAAAATATCATCATGGTGCGATGAACTGCCGCGCAGAAGATCTGAGTTCGATTCCCAGCGTAGCAAGACCTAAAATGATTTTCCACTGGCCATCCTCTCGTTCTGATCTGAAAAATCATCCGAGTAGTATCAATTGTCAAGAAAAGCTCATCTTAAATTCGCCTTTCGGAGTCGGCATAAAACAGGAGGCCCCGCCATCGTGAAAGAAGAACACACGCACACTTGAATGATTGTGACAAAGCTCGGCCCTGGGTACTAACGAGCCTGTTATGCTAAAAAAATATATTTTTGTTATTGATCGAAATCGCGTTATTTTCTGAAAGTAAAAAAGTGGACTTGCATATAAATATAGACAACGACTTTGTCGAAATATTCCGTTGAGATACTTTTTTTTTAATTTCTTATTGATTCGACGTTCTCTAAAACCAACTTTCATTCGTCGAGCTTTAAATTAATAATTGTCGATGTTCGAACGGACAGTCTGCATACGATTCTGAGTCGATCATTTGTATTAAGTAATATACCCATATGGGATAGTGTATAAAAAGCATAACAGAATAGTCTGATGCGGGCTGGATTAAATAAGGGGAAGGATTCTATTTAAAATTAAATAAGATTTCAAATACAATAAGACTCTTATCAGAGAATCAAATGTCAGGACAACATGAAGTGCAAACACATTTTTCACCATTTTAACCTTTTAGGTCCGAATATTTTTTTATGTCGTTCGGCTCTCATACGCGTTTTGTGAGCCGAACAGACAACATCAATGTTGTCGCATATACTCTCACACAAACCTGAAGAGCTTGCGAATTGTCAAAAGTACTCAAGGCAAATGTCAATTTCGATAGAAATACTAACATAATGAAAAGGTTTCATGTATTTATACAATTTGTTCTGCCGCCATATTCATCTCGTGTTCGCTTGGAGTATTGTATGAAACCGGTCATATGCCAGAGTTAAACTCATTAACTCCCATTATCTATTGAAAATTTGACTAGCAAAACATACATCTTCTATGAAAGATGATCTAAGTCGCCAACCAAATGTTCAATCAGCATTTGCATAACAAACAAGCAATGATGCCAATACGGAATAATTTAAATATGTAACAGTGTGATTTGAAATGATTTGTTGTAACTGATAGATGGCAACTCTGCTGAAGACAACTGCTCTGAAACTGCGCCATTTTCTTCTTAAACGGCGCTATAGTCCGCTACCGTTTTCAGTTCAAAGGGTCGGGATCTGGTGAATGATTCTGAGGGTCTATTATTCAGGCATACTTTCAACCGTCCAAATTTTGCTTATGAGTTGGTAAATGTTACCAAATCATCTCCGCCGGCTTTATAAAGCTCAAAAGGAAGCCGCTCATTGAGGCAGCCTTGATAAGCTAAAGTTTAGATATTGCTATCCTCACTTCACTTCGCCCGAGTGGTTGATACTTTGATAGGTTTCGGGATGCTCATTTGTTTTGGCGGTTATGCTTGCTGTGGCAGATGGACGCCGGCTAAGTGTTTTTTTATATATTTACATAATATTGTTGGACGAAGACGGGCTTTAATTGATCAAACGATTTTTTTCTATTTTGAGTATAAAAATAATTTATTTATTTTGTTTCTAGAATTCTATTATTTCTAAAACGTTTATGAATTTATTCACGTTTAACAATTCAATCCTACCAACGATTAAATTCATGCACTGGTGACATGTTACGTTAAGGTCAAAATTCAGACTGACTGCAGCTTATCGCTTCAGCTTTATTTTTATAACTACACATACTGATCTAGAAAAGGATAGCATCTTCTCCGATGTTCCTGTGATTTGTCGATTGTTCGATTATTAATTTTGGCAGATGCAAGTATTCCATCCATTTTCCGATGGGCGCATACAGTATCAATGGCGGTGCTTAGAATATGTTTACACATAAGGCTCCGGCCACGCAATGAGCGACAAGTCGCTGAGCGACGAACCTGAGCGATGGATGGCCATTTACTGAACGACGCTAATCGATTAGTTGAGAAAATGCATTCGTCAAGTGCAGTCGTAGCTTATTTGATTCATATTTATAAATCTATAATAAGATCGAGAATACGTAGATTGGGTGTACACTATACACCCCATAAATCGTGAAAGTGCAAATTATGGTGAATTTCATCATTTACTGCCATAGAACTGGACTGATTTGGACCGCTGAAATTAAAATTTCTGCGTTTATTTTGTACATCCTATTACTTCGTCGATAAGCTAAAGTTTAGATATTGCTATCCTCACTTCACTTAGGTCAAGTGGTTGATACTTTGATAGGTTTCGGTCAATGTTTCTACATTAAAGTCTTTCAAATCCTAAATGACAAATGACATTTACCTATTTTTTTAATTGTTTGCGCACCGTTTTTTAATAATCCCTAGCATTAAATGAGTTTTGCCCCGGTAGCGACATTTTCTTACGTGTAAATATGGCTAATTCCAAAGCTGTTAAATGCGAAATTTATTTAATAATAACAAAATACCACCGAAATAGCAAAACTAACAACTAGACATTGAATTTGAAGACTTGTATGTTCGTACTCGAAAATAGGTGTAGAAAAAAGTGCCCTTGATTGTGCGACTGAGCCTCATTAAACAAAAAGCAAAACACTTTTATACAGCATATTTTTTCATAAAACACAAAAAACTGAACTTTTCAGTTCTATTCAGTAATTTCCTTTACAGTTCAGTCTCATTAAACAAAACGTAGCTTTCGGGAATCCAGTTTTGTCTCGAATACGAGTTAAGATTAACTCTTTTTGACATAAATTAATTAAAAATTTACATTAATATTAAACAAAACAATAATTGAGAAATGATTTTAATCATCCTACTTAATTTCGAGGATATTCGTCAGATATATAAAATCATAGCGCATTATATAACATCACTAATGTTGAGTTGTGGTTTGAGGAACCGGTTGATGTGATATCCTCAAATGTCGAGAGAAATGAGTCAATAAGTGTTTTTATCCTTTAAAATTGTTTAAACATGGCCCTCACTATGAAGCATTTTTTTTTTTTTTGATAAAACGAACCTAAATCATCTTCCATTTCTAGTTTCATTAGTTTGTTGCATCCAGAAGATTCTTAGAAATGACATAATGCGATAATTTGCTCTTTCAATTTTTTGGTTTTTCGTTTTTTTTTTGGGCAATGATGTGCATCTCGTATTTAGCGCTTCAGTTGAATATCGTCTCCATATAAACGTAGACTGGATCGATGATTATTGAAATCATTTCTTCATTTTAATCAAGACCCGTAAAGTTAAAAATTTATTATTATATCTAGTTAAAAAAAAACATGTGTAAATTCATATTTGCATTCATGTTTGCATTCATAACTATAAATTTTTATTGGGTTACATAAAACTATACCCAAAGTCAATCAACTTGTCATAGTGTCGATTCCAAATCGATAGCAAATTGACTATTATATATAAAAAATATACCATAATTTAAAATGTTAAATGACCTCGATTTTCCAGTTGACAAATAATGGTTTATTGGTCTGTATAAAAAGAATTTATTGAATAAATAAATGCTATCAACTGAAATCTATATTATTTTGAAAATTTATCTATTTTTTCCTTACGAACAATTTTTAATGACCAAGTGTTGAGTAAATTCCCATCAAAAGGACTTTTCAAATGGTTTTCGCGTGGAAAAAGATTTGTTTTAGTTTGTTTATACTTTTTTTAAATGCCCCCACGTGAAGCCATAACAGTAATTTGTATATTTTTGCTCAGGTACTCCATAAATTCAATTGACACCTTGATTTAAATTGGAAGTAAATTTGAACACAAGCTTCGGCAAATTCTTAGAATGATGTAAAAAAAAGCCACTTAAAAAAAAATTAGGAAATAAGCAAAAAAAAATTTTAATTGAGAAACTTCTATAAAACATCAATTCTATAATTTTATTCGTCGTATAATGTGAATGATATACAACTCAATTTATCAACAGAAGAAAACATTTCGTGTGTTTAGTATTATTTATGTATTATTATGTACTAGGCATATATTATTGTCCTTCATTTGTTCTTTTACTCTTTGGGCAATAAAACATCAACTGCACTTTCCAAATATTTATGTCCAAAAATCTTATTGTGAGTCACTAAATGCCGCCCTGTATCCGTTTAGATTTTTGTTTTAAGAAAGTCATTTAGAAATGACATAATATATCAAATATATATCATGTAAATCTGCCATAGTAAATGTACATTAATATGTATATGCAATTAAATTAATCAAAGCGTTCTCGATTTGATTGTTATCATGTTACTACGAAACATTAGTGTAACTATTTAATTGTTTCTTTAGTCTTAGTAAGGATTGAATGTAAGATGCAGTAAAATAATTTATGAACCGTTGCTATATTAGGTTATATAAATAAGTTTATTATTTGTTGTTGTTTAATTATTAAAAAAAATCATGTAAAATGCAATTATTTGTACCGTAAAATATAGATTTTTAGAAAAATAAACTTTTTTGCTAATAGAATAATAATAGTAAAAGATTTGAAACAAATTTCTAATCATCCCAATTGTGAATATATTCCTAAGAATATTTATTAACGTATGATTTTTTTTTCATTTTTATTTAAGTTAACTGCTACTGCTAAACTGAAATATAGGCGGATGATTTTGTTTAATTTAATCCATTCAGTCAACAATTGTAAATTTTCTTATATATTTTTATAATTATTTTAAAAAATATAATTGTGATACAGAGATTTAATAGTACATTTTTTGCGTTGAGAATAGTAAGGACAAACTTGAAATAATTTTATGCGGTGAAAATAAATTGTAAAAAAATAATGATACTGAAATAAATGAATAATGATGTAATAAAAAGCAAAAAAATAATTTTATTTTTATTTTATTAATCTTGTTTGTGAGTTTTTTTTTATTCTGTTTGCACATTATAAGAATATAAGGAAGGAACCGAAATAACAATAACCACAAATGCCTTTTACTATTTAATAAATAAAACTATTGAAAAAATACCTGTTGTTTAGTTTCTTTAAGAATAAAAAGTAAGGAAATGGCAGCATTTAAAAAAATAAATAAATATTTTGGTATTTTTTCAAGCTTAAAGCCGTTAAATTTGTTAAAAATAAAGGAAACATCAATTACCAATTATTCCAAATTTAAATGACTTGATAAGTGTACGTGATACTAGAAGAATTGTAAGCAAAATGCAAACAAAGGAGGGGTAGATTACGATAGATAGATAGAGTACGATAACTTGGCACCAAAAATTGATACCGTTTTGTTGTAAAACAGTTTATATCAAATATTTTTACTATGGAAATGGTTCTATCTCTCCTCGTTTGAGCGGGAGGGTAATCAGACCTATCGGAAGTTTTTCCCTTGTCAGCAATGTAAATCAGATTAATGATTGGGAATTTCATAAAAAAAAGTCCTAAATATGATAAAAAAAATTATTAAACAAATTGCTTAATTACTTACAATTAGGTATTATATATTTTTTAAAGCCAATACTTTGAGAAAAACTCAGAATATGGGAAAAAAAGTTTAAGGTGTAATTTTTCAAAATTGTACAACCATATTTGATGTGAAATAAAATACTATTTTTATAGAGCAAAGTAAAAACGTGTCAATTGAACAAGAAATAATACAAAAGGAGCATTTTTAAAGACCAGTGACAATTAATAAGAACTTACCTACTTACTTAAGTGGCGCTACAATTCGGAATGAACCTGGGTCTCAACCAACATGCCTCTCCAATTAGCCCGGGCCTTAGATAACTGCCTCCAGTTGCGCACTCCAAGTTGGTTGAGGTCGATTTCTACTTGCGCCACGTAAGGCGAAGTATTCCTCTACTGCGCCCGACGTCTGGCTGGGAATCAGAGACTCTGCGAGCCTTAAACGTTCAATGTGGAGTTTATTTACCAGGGGCATATCGCTGCACAGGTCATATAGTTCTTCGTTGAATCTTCGTCGCCATAGCCCATCAACGCAAACGGGACCGAAGAATTTTCCTCTCGAATCGGCCAAGGATTTCTTCATCCGCTTTTGATACATGCTTCATTTGTTTATTTATTTAAGTCTACCATTATTATTACAACTAACAGACTATAAAACTATATATAAAAAAACTCTTTCAGTAAGAGAAAAAAATATTTTTACAAAATCTTATCCTTCCTTAGGTATATATTTTATAACTTATTATGAATGAATTGCTGTTCGTTAGTCTCGCAAAAACTCGAGAACGGCTAGACCGATTTGGCTAATTTTGATCTTGAATTATTTGTGGAAGTCCAGAGAAGGTTTAAAAGGTGGATAAATATGTATGGAAGTTGTTAACTACATTTCCGATTTTTTTTTATGTAAATGATAAAAAAATCGTAAGTTTCGTCACAAATTAAATTTCTGAACGCAACCATAATATTTGACAACCAACTTATATGTCGATCCATCATCTATGTCGATCGATACCTCAGACAAATGGTGAATCCTTCTGTCTTTGTGAGTGACAATTACCGCTACGTGCGCGATAACTTTCTATACTTCGGTAATCCTTTGTGAAAGTGACATTTCAAGTTATGTGCTCTTTTTTTTGCTTTTGGCGAGGATTAGATCGCGAAATGATGTAGCTCTAGCGTTGGCTTCATCTGGAATAGCTGCGGCTCTGCTAGAAGGTGGGTGAACTGCACATTCTGCCTTGAAATTACTATTAAATATGCAATTCAACACAACACCAATCTGCAACATCGCCGAAAATGTCCAAGATGTTTGGGATGAATGCACCATGGCCATAAGAGGTCACTTTAGGCACTGGGCAGAAAATTGAAAGATCTTCGTGACAACCAAAATATTTTCGGTGGGGCCATGATTCTGTTGTCAGGTGATTTTCGTTACTTTTCCAGTTATTCCCCGATCAACTGTTGCTGGTGAACTAAACGCATGCCTAAAATCATCGAATTTGTGGCGTTACGTAAAGACACTCCAATTAACAACTTACATGCGAGTATTCTTGCAAACATATTTTTTAAACTGCAAAATAAACTTGAAATAATAGAGTCAAAGTGGACACCTCGACCGGATTAATCACTTCACCCTACCACAGATTTCTATCACATCACAGACTCAAAAGAGGAGCTTATTCAGCGTGTTTTCCCAGATATAGCGCAACAGTTCAATAACCATAATTGGCTGGGTAAACGAGCAATATTGGCGGCGAAAAAAAAAGATGGCGAGGATCTCAATGCGACTATTCAGAGTTTTCTTCCGGGACAGTTGCTTTCCTTCAAATCAGTCGACACCGTTATGAACCAGGATGACGTAGTCAATTATCCCACGGAGTTTTTTTAATTCACTGGAATTGCCTGGATTACTACCTCAAAATTCGCAGTTAAAAGACTGTGAAAAAAGGTGATGAATAAAGTCACTGAGCCAACAATCATAAAAGGCAAAATAAAAAGAAGGGATGTCTTGATCCAGCGTATACCGATGATTCCGACGGATTAACAATTCGATTTTAAAAGTTTACAATTTCCAGTACGTCTGGCATTTACGATGACCATAAATAAATCGCTATGCTAGTCGTTGGAAGTTTGCGGAATCAACTTGGAGTTTTCCTATTTCGTGCCGTCGTCTTAATTTATTTACTCACCACAAAACGAACCAAACCAACGCAAACCAAATTATGTCGAATTCATGAAAACAGTAATAGTAGTAGGTATATGAATAAAATTTCATTCAATTTGGCCAAAAAGTTTGCGAGAAATTGACAATTTTCTTTATATGGCCTAAATGCAAAAATCAGTTACATAGATTTTCTAGAAAAAAATACTGGGTATGCAGTTTTATTGAAAATAATACGCTTATAGTGTATATGAAGTTTAATCAAAATCGTTAGAGCCGTTATAGAGAAAAATTGAGGTTATGACTAATTTTTATATCGCAGGTACCGCTAATTACATGTTTAAAAGCAAACAAAAAATAAACTTGGCCTAGAATTATGACCAAGAAAAGTTGGATCTGAAGTTTGACGAAAATCGGTCAATTCGCTTAGGCTGGAGATTCCAGTACGGACAGACGGACCGACGAACCGCCGGTTTCACTTTTTTGGGTTCATCGTAATGTCAGAATAAATCAAAATCTCGAGGTAGAAAATTTTCACGGAAACAATATCTTTATCTTTGTAAGAGAAAGTAAGAGTAAGAAAGAGTTAGGGTCAGCTAACTTATAAAAAAATAATAAATGTAAAAATCCTGAAAAACAGTTAATTTATTGTTATGAGAAAAAAAACTCCGTAAGTAAAGAGAAAAAATGTACTTAAATTCTAAAATTAATCAAAAATAAAAAAATTACCCTAAGGGAAAACTTGTGCTTTTAATAATTACATTCGCAAGTTAAGATAAGCAAAAATTAATCAATTAATCTTTTTAACTTTCTCTTACAAAGAGAAATCATTATTGTTCACATGTACACCGATTCCTTTCATTTACGGGGTAAACGTTCGTGTAATCACGTTTCGACATTATCAATAACATTTTTAGCATTATAAATCAAAATAAATGTTAATGTGTTTTTTCGCAAAATTATTAAAAACCTCAAATTAACTCGCTGTGAAAGAGAAAGTTTCGTACGACCCAGTCGTGCACCCACCACTCGTTTAAAATGCAATTCTGTTGATAGATATATCAATACTAGAATCAACGGAATTGCAAATTGAATTAAAGAATGAAAACTCCTAATGCACCTTGTGTAAGGCTCATTCCTTCCATAGCTCGTTGAATGATTAGATTCATAAAACAAGCCATGATCAGGGTCATATAAAGGATCTCCTTAGTAGTTCGATTAAGGGCTTTACTACTAAATTGTCTTCTTAGCCGGAAGAAACAGCGGTTGGCAAGATTCGTTCAATTTCTGACCAGATGTTGTTGTCAGAGTTAATAGCAGCGTCGAGGTAGACAAATTCCCGTACTAAATACCTCAAATTTATGTCTGCCAACGGTGACGTTCTATCCAATCGACATTGCGTGTCCTTTCGTGTTGACAGCATATACTTACTCTTGCCCTCATTTACTGCTAAACAAATGTTTGCCTCTTCATTCTCTGTACTGCCAATCGTTGCTATGACATGACGTTGAGTCGGACCAATGATTTTAATATCGTCGGCGTATGCTAGTAGTAGTACCGATTTTTGGAAAATTGTGCCTCTGGTGTTGGCTGTGTTTGTGTTTTTGTGTGTTTTGCACAATCCTCTCAAGAATCAAATTGAAGAATTCACATGACAGCGCATCGCCTTGCCTAAATCCTTTTTTGGTATCGAATGTGTCGGTGAGGTCGTTTCCGACCCTGAACAGCAACATCGTCATACTACAGAAACGGACGAGTTTGGGCGGTATATCGGGTGTCGAATATAAGTAGAATGCATTGATATATTCTCTGATCATTCTTCAGTCATTCTAACAACGAGCGATTCAATCATTAAAAATGAAACCCACCCAGAATAGACAAACTGGAAACCAACTGTGAAGGATTTAAAAACGATATTAAAAATAATATACGACTGTGTGTATCGCTTAGATCGCCATTGGAACTCGAAGTCGCGGTTGACTTCTTTATTGATACCATTCAAAAAGCAGCATGGAATAATACTCCTCAACAACGCGAAAAAGTAAAAGTAAGTAAGTAATAGTAATATCAAGTACCCACGGGAAATAAAAGATTTGGTTTATGGTTAGACAAAAAAGAAAAGCTTAAAAAAGATGGCACCAAATTCGTGCCCCGCAAGATAAAATGATTACAAACTTTAAGAACCATGCAGTGAAACTTATCTGCAAAGCCTAACCGCTGGAAAAGATTTTCACTTTGCAAAAAGCGATAAGGAAAAAGCCGAGTTTTTCGCCGCACATCTTGAAGAAACATTTAAACCATTTGATGGTCCAGAAAACCTTAATTTATTCGAGAGTACAACAATATAGTTAGATATGCAAGTTTTGCGGAGCTTTAAGGGGAAATACAGAAACTAACAGTTTCGGGTTATGATCTGATTACAGGAGAACTTCTTAAAATGTTGCATCGGAAAGCATTAACTAAACTCCTCTACAATGTTAATGCAGCAATTAGATTAGAATACATACCAAGACAGTGCGAAGTCGCGGAATTGATTATGGTTCTCAAACAAGGAATATCACCGAACGAAATAAAATCTTACAGACCTGTTGCATTTCTTCCAATAATTTTAAATATTTTTAAAAGGGTATTACTCAGTCCCTTACACCCCATTATTGATCAGAAACGAAATTTACCAGACCATCAATTTGGGCTTAGAAGTAAACATTCGACTCTGAACCAAGTTCATCAAATTACTGATGTAATCTAAAAAGCTTTCGAAGAAAAGAAAATTTGTTCTGCTGTATTTCTTGACGTTTCCAAGCTTTTGAGAAGATTTGGCATAGAGGCCTTCAATACAAACTAAGACAAGTTCTGTCTAAAAAAATTATATAAAATCCTTGTCTCGTATCATGAGCATAGACTCTTCCGCGTGAAACGTGGAAACGAATGTTCGGAGTTCAAAGAAATATTGACAGGAGTACCCCAAGGTGTATGATCAGTGAAAAGTAAGTGATTTTCTGCGAAAACTATAATTCAAAATTTATATAGTTTTGGATATTCATGTTCTAACATTCACAAGCTTGATGTGTCCTTGATGTGTCACAAGGATGATGTGTCCTCACACAGTACCTACTGTAACGGAAGAATTCACAAGAAATGTTTAATAACACACAAGCGATTTTCCTTATTTGTTGGTATTTTGTTATTTTCGTCATCCAGTTCGTCAATTAGTACTAATATGTCAACCGAACTAACACACCCAACAGGTAGAAACAAAAATAATTTACAAAAAGCAATGATAAGGAATAACACGTAAATAATTGCAGATTTTGAATGAAATGTTGGAAGAGTCTACCGAAAGCGTAAATGATGTCAGTCTTGTGACATTCACCAGTGTGGTGAAATAAATTTTTCCTGGCACTGTAGCAATCTAAGAATGCCAGAGTCTCCTCACGTGTCTTGGAACATATTGCGATTGTCGACCGATTATGATTGACTCGACGTGTGTTGACATTGTTGAAGGATCTAGGTTTAGGTATTCTATATGTAAGAAAATCGACAGAGATATCGATTATTTAAATAAAAGTTGATTAATGTGAATTAAGAATTGATTGTCGATATTCCTTCAATGATGATAAGAATTATATCAACAAAAAGTTGACTTTATTTTCAACCAATCGAATGACAATAATATTAAAACAGCCAATAACGTTCATGTTTTGGAAATGCATATTTGGCCAAAGCGGAGTGCTGTAATTGTTTTTGCCAATTTGTAAATAACGGGTAACGCATCATTGGTATTAGCTATAATGCTTTGTTATGCGTCCGATAATGCAAACATTATGAATCACACTTTACGTCCAGCCTTGGCACAATTTAGCGAAACTGTTCCTTTCTTGAACTAACCCAAGCAAGTCGATATGAACGAATGCCCGATAAAAGCGTGTTTATCATGTAAAATAAAAATTAAATTTATGGCGCAACAGGCTCGTTAGTTAGTGCCCAGTGCCTAGCTTTTTCATCACGAGAGGAGGGCCAGTGAAAAATCATTTAGGTGTTGCTACGGCTGGGTATCAAACCCAGAACTTTTGCGCGGCAGTTCAACGCACTAACCATCGCGCCACTGAGCCCACGTGTTTTCATGTTTATCATGGTTATGGTATATATCAAAGCCCTGATGTTCACTCTGTTTTCGCTACCAATCGCCCTTCCAACATGCCTTCGCATCACCTTAATAAGAACATTGTCAATTCTATTTATCTCAGTCCCATTTATAGGACTGTGGTAATAAAGTATTTTATGTACTCGAATTCTGGCGATCGGTACAATCCTTTACAGGATCAGAAGCATCGCCTCTCAATCAGCCGTATAGGCACAAGCCAGACAAGCATCCTCATTTTTGTTAAAATGTAGAAACTTGTCAATCCAGTTCCCAAGATATTAAACTTCAATTCTCATCAATGTAGGTACTAGTCAGGCAAGCATCCTCATTTTTGATAAAATGTTGAAACTTGTCCATCCAGATGCCAAGATATTCAACTTTAATTCTCATCTTTAAAGGTCCATGTATCCAATTTGTTTGGTATCAATTCTCATTCATTGCAATTGCAATATATACTGGCAATAGTAAGGATGAGGCCATACATATAGCAATTGATTTTCACGCTTTCAAAATTTCAATACCTATCAATAGGTTCATAAATAGGAACAGGAAGTTATACAATTAAACGGTAAACGCATATGTTGACTTAGGCTGTGCACAATTTGGCAGGACGTGTTCATTTCGCATTGTCATTTTCTAATATTAGTTTTGATATATAATTCGTAACATATAGAAGTAATATCAATTTATTATTAACAAAAACGTTATTTTTAGCTAAATGGTAAGGAATTTTGAAAAGTTTGTGAACAAAATATATATATTTCTTGCACCTATACTCAGCATTTTGCCTTGCTCAGGTTTTGGGGGCGTTTTCAGTAAAAAACGCTTTTCGATAAAATTTTAAAATATTTGAAAAAACGTTTGAATCAAAATCATTGGTTATGATAATTTATACATTTCATCTATATAATATTTTAACCCACGCCCACTTTTTTGAGGCATTTTCTTACAATAACCAAGGGATGGGATGGGATAGGGTGTTAAACGATCCGCACAGTGGATTGTAACTTTCTCTTAAGTTTTCTACTGCAATCGATTCGAGTTTTGCGTACTATTACGCTCCATCCGGATAGTCATACATCGCACATCACATCAGCAAACGTTACAAGCATTAAGATGAATTGAAATTCAATGCGATATAATCATATCGATTCGATAATTTTTTCAAAAAATAAGTTCGCCTGAAAAAAGTAAAATTATCTAATTGGATTGCGGACTTTCATTGAGAAGAATTCATTCCGCATGTTTTTTTAGCAGAATTTCCTTTTGGATAGAATTAGTCAAAAACGACTTTGTTGTTTTTTAGGGATCAAACCTTGCTCGACCGACGTACACGTTACGCAATGATTAGTCAGACGCAAGTTAATGGGGACGTGTCCATATTTTTTTTCGCGTGGGCTGGTGGAAATCTTCATAGAGACGATGAGTACGTGCCTATAAAAGTGTGAGATTTTTACTCACTAAAACCACCATCCTCTTTGCATTTCTATTGCAACTAAGTATGCGACTTATCCAGCAATTTTTGTTATCACAACCACAAGTAATGAATGTTCGACAGGCAACTTTCCTTTGAGAGTTCCTGCTTTGCCTGCAATTATAGCGCGGGAGGATCGCTGTGTTAATGTGTCGTTTCAGCCTTAACCGCGGGAGTACCCATATCTCTGCGGCGCATTGACGAAGGATCTTAACATTTATTTTTCAAAAGTTTGTAAAATGGTAACATTCGTTTCACTGTTATAACCACATAGTTTTATACCATATGTCCAAACCATAAGGTTAAGCTTCGAACATTTTCCGAGCAACTATTACAGTTCCCTGAATTTATTTTTAAACTCTTCGCATTTCTATTTTACATGCGTCTTCCATTTTAATTTTGCATCGAGTGTCATTCCGTGACACCTTCGTGTTTGTCCGTTTATACGAAAAATATATGGATATGAATAGATTTGGGTACGTTAAGTGCAGTCCGCCAGGACTTTGTCCATTCATTAAGCTCGTTGAAAGCGTTTTGTAATTTCATATTCGTTTCTTCTGTTGTTGTGTAAACTGTTAGTAGAGCAAAATCGTTAGCAAACGTTGTAATTGTTGTATCATTTGTTTGTGGGACGCTTCCTTGGGGTATTATTTCTTGGAATTCTGAGTATTATTTTCCAAGTTTAACATGGAGGAGTCTATACTCAAGATACGACACGGGGATTTTATATAATTATTCAGGCAAAACTTGTCTTAATTTGCATTGAAGTCCTCTATGCCAAACCTTGTCAAGATTGCATCAGTAATTTGATGTACTTGGCCCGAAGTCGAATGTTTACTTCCAAACCCAAATTGGTGGTCAGGTCAGAGGCGTTTCTGATCAATAATGGGGTGTAAGCGACCGAATAATATCCTTTCAAAAACTTTTGGAAAAAGTCTAATAGGTCTGTAAGATTGTTCAAGCGTCTTGAGTTACCCTTATTGGTGGCCCAGCGTTTATTTGTCCGTTTTATGACTCTAACTGCTTTCCAGAGCGAATAATTCTATTCATTTCCAACGGTTAGGCTTTGCAGATAAGTTTCTACTACATGGTTTTAAAAACTTTGAATCGAATTTGATTGCAAGTTACTCAACTGTGTTTCTTTTATAAGCTTTTCTTTCTTTTCTAACCAAATCTTTTATTAAACGTGGATACTTGATATTACTTTAGCTAATTTTTTAACTTTCTCTTATATAGAGAAAGACATTGTTTACGTGAAAATGTTCGACCTCGAGAATTTGTTTGATTCTAACATTACAATGATAGCGGAACATTTTATATATACTGTGAGCATATCAGTTCCAATAAAACTGCATACCCGGTTTGTTCGAGAAAATCCATATAACGGATTTTTGCATATAGGCCATATAAAGAAAACTGTCAATCTCTCGCAAACTATTTGGCCAAATTGAATGAAATTTAATTTGCATACTACAATTACAGTTTTCATGAGTTACACGTAATTGGTTTTGGCCCAACTATCCCAATTTTCAGTTTTGGCCAATAACGGAAAATCTTTATTATTCACATGGACACCGATTACTTTCAATGACGGAATAAACGATCGTATAATCACATTTCGACATTATTTTTATCATTTCTAGCATCATTAATCAAAATAAATATCATTGTGTATATTGGCTGGTTGGTTGATGGTTGGGTGTTGTAGAACGAGGGTAGACTGTGATTGGCTTTAACTTGGCCCAGTGTTGTAACGCTGACTACACATCAAGTGCTGATTTTGCCTCCATGTGGTAATCATCGGGTACTGGTCTCATCCAACCGGATTTGACTTGCTAAACGATAAGCGCGAGTGTTGATAACACGATGAAAAACAGCAACACTATAAACAGCCAGGTCAGAATGGCACGGAATGCTGTCACAGGCGAACCTAGACAAGCTGCTTCGACATATTTGGACAACAGGTTGTCCAGGAATTTCAAGGGTTAGTCAGGCCCCTTGAACAGAGATGGTGGCGGTTGAACCGAAAGGCCAATGGCAGCGCTCAATCCCGTAGTGGATACTGATGGCTTCGTGCCCTAGGGGTATCTAATAAATTGGAACTGGCCCTCCAGGTTGGGGGTTGTGTTTTGGGTTAACTACCCACCCATTTAAAAAACCATTGTTACGAAGCAACCAATTTCCTCGGAAAGGACTGATTTTATGGACGATACGGCTAAATGTAATTTTTGTTAAGTAAAGTTACTTGGTTGTCTGAAAATGGTATTGAATTTATGAAGGTAAGTGTACATATTCACGCTGCACAATCACCACTTGAAGACTTGTTAGACTTGAATCGCGCATACAAATTTATTCGCTGCGTTGATATGGGTTCATTATCTGTCATATGCCTATGCACTGCATTCAAGTTTTATTCAAAACCCCGGCTTATGCTACGTTAATGACATGGTGAAATTGCCCGTTTCTTTTTGGTAAAAACATTTTCTGGCGAATACAGCCGTTGCAGAATGAGCCATCAGCTACGGAATTCTAGAGATAACTGCTGTCGCTTGGTAATGGCCAAATTCCTATTCCTATTGTTCTCGGAAAATTTTTTTGGCGCAACAGGCTCGTTAGTACCCAGGGCCGAGCTCTCTCACTACCATTCACGTGTGGGTGTGTGTACTTCGTGCACGATGGTGGGACCTCCTCATTTATGCCGACTCCGAATGGTGAATTTGAGATTAGCTTTCCTTAACAATTGATACTACTCGGCTGATTTGTCCGATCTTCACAAGATGAGGCCAGTGAAAAATCAATTAGGGAAAAATCAATTAGGTATCTGCTCGGCAGTTCATTGCACTAACCAGCGCGCCACTGAGCCCGGCATCGCACAAAATAAAAATCTTGATTGGATTAGTGAACAGGCAATACTAGCTGCGAAGAAAAAGTACGTCTGTTGCTTGAATTTAAATATTCAAAGTCAGATCGTCTTAGACATGCATTCGTACAAATCCGTTGATAACGTGACCGACGAGAATGAAGCGACCAGCTATCTGACGGAATTTTCGAATTCTCTTTGAATGTTTAGAACAGGAACTCTGCCGCATAATTTACAGTTGAAGGTGAATCATCCTAAATTGTGCAACAGTACGCGATTGTCCGTCAAGAAAATGATGAATAATGTGATTCAAGCGACGACCATCAACGGCAAATTCAAAGGAAAGGAAGTCCTTATCGTACTAACTCCAATTATTCCCACTGATCTTTCATTCCAATTCAAGCGGGTTCAGTTTCCCGTTAGATTTTACGATGACAATTAATTAATCGCAAGGACAATAGTTCTTTGAGAATAATCTTGAGTTTCGCTGTTTTTCGCACGGTCTGTTCGTGTGTTGTCAAACCGTATTTGTAATTTGTTTTTGCGCCGGAGAGCGAATCGAAAAAACATTGCGTATCATATCGCTCTATACTGATTTAAATTCTATTCAAATAAATCACAATTGAAATTATAACTATCTGTGTTTTATTACGTAGAGTTTATCTGAAGGCGTTCAGTTGGGGGAATAACTCTGATAGATTTTTGTTTTTAATAACCTCTCAAACGTTTAAACGGAATTCATTTTCCGAGTCAAAAATTTCATAATCGGTATCTACCTTGTATAATTTTAGACAATTCTAAAAGAAAACGTCTTACATAGCTTGAGAATTATACTTCGAGCAAATGAGTCCAATTTTTATGGATAAACACCATGTATTGATAAATATTTTGGGAAAACATTCGAACAACTTAAGATTCGCTAACGACATAGTTTTAATCTCATCTAGTTCCTGACAAATACAAGATATGCTCATCGAATTGACAGACTAATGCAAGAAATTTGGACTTCACATAAACCAATCAAAAACGAAACTAATGACCAACCAGAGAAAGACCAATATAATATTAGATAACCAAAATATAGAATATGTCGAAGACTATGTTTATCTAAGTCAAGTTAAGTCATTCATAAACCAAGAGAAAAAAGAAGTAAATAGACGCATCAACAATAGTTGGAGACAATTTTGGAGTATGAAACAACTATTCGAATCAAATTTAAGATATGATGCACGAAAATACTTATTTGACTCCGCTATTTTACCAGTAATGACGTATGGGTTACAAACTACCACTCTGACTTCAAATTTACTCGAAAAATTACGAACATGCCAAACCAAGATGGAAAGAAAATTGCTCAACCTGAGAATTGTTCAAAGAGTGAGGAACACAGAAATAAGGCGTCGAACCGGTATAATAGACGTCGTTGAACGAGTAAAAACACTTAAATGAAATTGGGTGGGACATATCTCTAGAATACAGGACCAAAGATGGACAAAAATTATAACTAAATGGACACCACCAGAAAGTAAAAGATCAGTCGGGCGACAAGAGAAAAGATGGAATGATGATCTACTCAATAAAAGAAGAAATTGGTACAGCGACGCAAAAGGGGTGAATACTGTTTTTTATTCCTTATCCCATAGGGGTTTATTCATTTTGATACATAGTTTGTAATATAGAGAAATAATTTATATATATTATATATATATATATATTATATATATATATATTTATAATTTAATTTAAAGTATATGGATCGACTCAGAATCGATAGCTGAGTTGATTTAACCCTGCCTGTCCGTCCGTTTGTCACCTGTTTATGGGCCTTAAATTGTGAGCTAGAATGATGAAATTTGATACAGGTGCTCGTTGTTGCTTACAGAGAACCAAGTGTAAACAGTTTATAAATCCGCCCACTACCACGTCCTTTTTAAGAAAACGAAGTTTTTGGCCAAACCTTAGAAATTTTGAAAAAGTGTCTGAACAACATAATTAGACAATCCTAATGTCTATACTTCGTAGATACAAAGTTTTTTGAAACGCTCACTTTTTGGGGCCGTTTTCAGTAAAACAAAACGTTTTTCGCTAAAGTTTTAAGATATTCGAAGAAAATGTTGATGCTAAATAATTGGTTATTATACTCAATACACATGGCATAACCAGGCGAAAAACGTTGTTAGAACCGTAAATGACGACTCAAAACGACAACCAATATGCATGGATGTATGACGACTCAAAACGACAACCAACATACATGGACAAATTTGCAAGACTCTCAATATTATGCAGTGTTCCCGATATATGAAATTAAATAAGTACTTAATATTGGAGTTTCTATGATCACTTTGGTGGAAATTAAAGCTTGTTGTTTCTTCTTGATATGCAGCTAGGTCCTGTGAACATTTGAAGAAAATATGTCCAATGGCTTAGCCACCAATAGACTTCAAACAAACAAAGAGAAATTAACAAGGACACAGTCTATTTTTATATATAAGATGCTCTTTTCGCAATGAGTGCATATCAACGATTGCTAGGAATAGCAATGGTATGTAGATAAAGTTCGTAAATTTTCATAAACGTCCACGCATTGTTTATTCTCAGAAGGCTATAAAGTTGCATGTAATAAATATTTTGCTCCAGAAATCGTGGTGAAGCCCCTAGAGTAGCCTCTTTAAATTATGCAGCGTCCACGACTAAGTGATTCCCCTGGACGTTTTATCTGAAGTGCCATTCACTTACCTACCTTTTTTATTTGCCTTTCGTAAGTTTTTCTTTGCCCCAGCTATTGCCTCTTTGTTTGTTTACCTTACAGAAAAACGTATAAAAACACCATGATGATGGCACTTACGGTAGTATCTTTCGCAGAGAGCCAAGTAACACATTCGATAATGAAAAATCAATTCTTCGCTGTTGCATTTTTATGTGAGCAAAAATATTTAGAAATGTAGTATAGAATTAATTTAATTTGTTTTAGTAATCTTGAGCTGCTTTGGGGCTCTTGGTGCTATCGGAGGCTATGACTATTGCGGTAAGCCATGTACCGATGTCAGTGGCATTGTTTGCGCATACAATCAACGCTGTTTTAACTATTTTACTAACCGGTGCGAAATGAAGAAGAGAAATTGTGATTTTGACGACCGTAAGTTGAACTGTTTTCGTAAACAATTATTGAATGTATTTTATTTGGTTTTAATTTTTCCTTAGGTTTTAATGAAGCAAGTTTTTCAAGCTGTCTGCTGGGCTCTAAGTGTCGTGGCATTTAAATAGACTTTTGTTCAGATTATATGTTTAATAGATTAAGAGTAATATAAAACTTCATTTTAAATGTCTGCTTATTCATTTGTATTCCAGCTCGAATTGGAATTCAGTAGAAAGTTAGGCCGGATTGAAAGATGAGAAATTAGCTTGCTGCATTTAGCATCAATGTGAAAAAAACATCGATACGAATATACGAATGACATGATTTATTTCAAATTTGAATTCGAATTTAAATTGGACTTCATATTTCAAAGTGCAATTTTATCTATATCTATATCTATCTATACATAGTATAAAAGAAAGTCTCGAAAACGTGTCTGTCTGTATGATTGCCCTAATCTCGAGTACTGCTAATCGGATTTCGATATGGTTTTCACTGTTATAATCTGCATTTCTGCATTGGATTTAAAAACAAAAAAAAAAGATATATAAATCCGAAATCCTTAAGCTCAGTTGTGCTCAAAACAACTCATGAAATCATCGCAATCAATTCTCTATCAATGTATCCACTGACAACCAACAACAATGCAGAAGTGGATGACGTCACATGCGCGCAAAACATTGATGTACAGCAAATACATTTTACATGAATGAACATGATCAGTTAATAAGACAAAGGAATTGAGTAGCAATGGTTGGATGTTGTAGAACGAGGCTCGACTCTGATTTGCTTTAACTTGGCAATGCGCAGTGGTTGTAGGAGTTCAATTATAGTTATCATTGAAAACCCTCATTGGAAATTTTCTTTTACATCTTGCTGATTTTTTTATAAATTCAATCATTGGCAAGTTGATGTCAAGTATTGCTTATCAATTTTGGAACATGATTATCGAAAAATATTTAAATTTTTAATTATAATTTTCGCAGAAAATCACTTTCTATTTTTCACTGATCGAGATTTATTTTTGTGAAGCAATGATTGCCATTCCACCGAACTGAAAAGGAATTTCTTAATAATTCCTATAAGAAGCATTATGTTGTGTTCCATTGAAGTTGTTCAATGATAACAAAAATGTGTTTATTTAAAGTGCTTTCTCCCAAGTGGTATAACCATCGGGTACATGTCTCATCCAACCTGATTCGGCTTGCTAATCGACAAATGCGAATGTTGATAACAAGACGAAAAACAGCAACACTATCAACAGCCAGGTCAGAATGGCACGGAACGAATACCCGGCCAGCTGTCCCAGGCGAACCTAGATAAGCTGATTCGACATATTCGGACAACAGGTTCGTATAGGAATTTCAAGGGTTATTCAGGCTTTTTGAACAAGGATGTTGGCGGATTAAACGAAAGGCCAATGGCAGCGCTCAATCCTGTAGTAGATACTGATGGCCCCGTGTACTAGGTATTTCTAATAAATTGGAACTGGCCCTACAGGTTGAGGTTTGTGCTTTGGGTTAACTACCCAACCATGAAAAAAAACTCGCGGTAACGAAGCAACAAATAGCCTCGGAAAGGACTGATTTTATTGTTGACGACCCTGCTAAACGAAAAAAGGACAACGACATCCATATTTGCACCTGGAATGTGAGAACATTAAACTGGAGAGGTGGAAGCGAACAACTAGCGGGAGCGCTAAACTGCTAAGACATTACTGCCATCCAGGAAACACGATGGGATGAGCCGGGGGCAGAAAGAGGATGAAAAACTGTGACATCTACTACGGACCATGTTATAGTGAGCAGAAACAGCGACTATTCGGGTGCGGATTTGATATAAGTGCCAGACTAAGGCATGAAGTCTTATGTTTCCAAGACACTAGCGAACGCATTGTAACAATCTGCATCAAGGCCAAATCCGCCAATATAAGTCTTATATAAGCTCACGCCCCAACGGGGGAAAAATATGGTAAAGCTAAGGATTGATTTTACCAGCTCCTTAACACCACCTATGAGCGAGAGATTGGAGTTTATAACGACAAGTTAGAAAGAGAAGACATCTTTAACAGTTTTGTCGGAAAACATAGCCTACACAAAAACATGTCTGGTAACGGACTTCACTAATTGACTTCGTTACGGAACGAAATGCCACTATAGCCATTACACTGTTTCCCCACCTGGATACCCACAAGGGGACATGGCGGTATCCATGTCAATGAACTGCCAACCAAATTGATCACATTGGAGATAGACAAGAGGCACGCGTCCAGTATTTTGAATGTCCGAAAATTCCGAGGAGCTTGTTGCAGCCAAGCTAAGAATATCGGATATCCACTACGCCAAAACAATCAAGAAATTCTGTGAAAAACTTTAAGGTAAAAAGACTGCAATCGCAATAGACCGCCAAGACCTTCGCGCAATGCGTATCCCTTAACCTCATCGACTGTCGAAGATCAATACTAATGATACAAGTAGGCCATTATATCAGCCCCAACTGAAGTGTTGGGTTTCTCACGCCCACCAGCAAGAAACCCCTAGTTTGATGAGGAATTCCGACAGATGCTCGCAGCCAAGCTGCAGGTGAAGACGAGAGCTGCCATTGAGCTCTATAGGCAAAAAAGAAGGGAAGAATTCCGACTGGCGGTGACAGCGAAAACTACCAACAACCCGACCTAAGTGAAGTGGGGATAGCAATATCTAAACTCAAGGTTAATAATTCTGGCCGAAAAAAGGGCCTTCTCGCTGAGCAGTAAAAAGCTGTCGGAGATGACTTGGTAAGTAACATCCACCAACCCATTAGCCAAATCTGGTCTGATGAAAGTATTCCTGAAGAATATAACCTCAGCATCGTTTGACCGATCCACAAAAATGGGGACCCTCCGAACTGCGCCAACTACAGAGACATAAGTGTCCTCAACATCGCTTACAAGATCCTATCGGCCGTAATATGTGAACGCCTGAAACCGTTTACCAACAATCTGATCGGACCTAACCAGTGTGGTTTTATGCCTGGACAGTCGACAACTGATCAAATCTTCATACTTCGGCAGATCTTAAAAAATAACCCGAGAAGTAGAATCGATAAACACCACCTATTTATTCATCGATTTCAAAGTCGCATACGACATCATTTTTTATATAAAAAAAATTTAAGATGGCTAGGACTTGTAGAACGAATGGACATTAATACTCGCAGGATATTCGATTCCGATGTAGGTATGTATAACAAAACGAATATGTTCATAGTAAATGTTACAAGTATACCTACTCACAATTTGTGTATTTATTTATGTATTGTTGTAGAAATAGAATTGTACCCTGGCGAAGTCCGGCTGGGTTGTTAGTGCAAATATATAAGACTAAGAAAGCCGCTGCGCATAAAATATTTGAAATTTGAATAAGCAGAACTTTTAACAATGTTAAAAATATGTTCCATTAACTATTTAAATTTTTGATTTCTAGTCTATATAAACAAAATTAAACGGCATTTTATTGCTGGCTCCTAACTAGAAAACGGCTAGACCGAATTGGTTATATGTTATTGTGAAAAAATTAAGAAAGTTTTGTTACTGGCCAAAACTGAGCAGAACCCTATAACAGGCAAGGCTGGCCTGATGGAGCTAAATAAACTTCACTAGATTTGCATCATAAAATTTCATGAGTTAAAATTTCAGGTTGAGATTTTTACTCCAAGCTACAAGTTGGATTGGTTTAGTTGTTTATGTATAAATCGTGATTGTTAAAACTTTGGTAAAGTAAAAAAAGTTGCTTGCGAGGTTGTATGTATGGACAAACAAGTTTTCACCAACATTTAGCCCAAGCAGAGGTATTGCTTTCAAATTGTAAATTCAATCCAAAACCCAAATCCAGCAGTGAGCTCAAGCAGATGGTTGCAGGGGGCAGTATGCCGCCCACCCGTATTAAGACACAAAAATGTTTTGGACTTTATTCTGATTCCAACTACTCGTGATTTTATTGTGTTGGATGCCAGAGCTTTTATGACCGCTTGACTATCTACGTAAATGGATACGTAGGTATTATGGTATGTCCAATACTCTAGCCGACTCTCCAGCATCGAGTATGGCTTGGAACTCTGTTTGAAATACACTTCACGAGTTTGCTAGTCGAAGGGATGATGATTACCCAAAAGCCCCAGAGCCCCAGAGCTACTCCTATTTTTTTTTTTGATCTTCATATGTTCGCTTTACCTGAGAAAACATCCGTCTAGTTGTTTAGCCCCAAGCTGCAATCAAAGACCAAACATTTTTCGGAATCGTAGATCATCATAATATTAAGTTTGATTAAATTTTCGAGTTCGATTTTGTTCACGAAACCAATACTTGCTCTATAGACAATGAGGAAGCAAAAATACCTACACCTATTTTGTGCAACTCGAAGAACACTTCTTAATGCATTTGCTGAACATGTAATAATAGAAACGATGCGTCTTGTAGTGTGGTCTAAATCAGACTGAATTTTATTAAATAAATTTATTCATACGTTACAAAATAATTCTTAGTCAGCTATCTTATCATATTTATATTCGATACTTAGATTCCTATAATATACTTAAATTACCTTACTCGTGCAGACAGGTATGCAGACAGGTATTTGCATAATTGCATGTCTGGCATTACACCTTTACCCTTTTCAAAAGTGAAGTCTTAAACGAATTTTTGATATATGATAGAAGGGTGATCATTCCCACATGAAAAAAAAAATTCGTGTAAGACTTTGCTTTTTTTCACACATAATTTTTTTCTACATATACATAGATACCTTTTTTTTTCATTTATTTAGTTTGGTTTATTTTATCAAACAGAGTTTTACAGTCTCTTATAGATAATTTATATAATAATACAAAATAAAAATCAAAAAAAAATTTTAAGTATGTAAGTAATTGGTATGTACATGTACAATCGTGTAAGTAATTTTATTTAGTTTCATTTCATTTACAGTGATAATTAGATTATGGCATACTTAATAATATATGTAAGAATATAAGTACCTAGCATTTAACAATTCTATTTTTATGAACTATTACATTTTTATTTTTAAGTTTTATTTCAACATTTACTCCAGTAATATTTACAATTTTAAATGGACCACTGTAAATAAGTTTATGCTTATCATAAGGTTCGTTTTTTAGTAAAACGTTATCTCCTATTTTAATTTCTATTGGTCTTATGTTTTTATCATATGTTTTTTTATTTTGTTTCTTAAGCTTTTCTAATAGATTTTGTGCAATTAAGTGAGTAGTTTTTAATCTATATTTAATTTCATCTGAATAATTATCAATGTTATATAAGGGTTCTATATCGGTTTTCATAAAGTTATCTATGGATGTATTTTTTCCAAAAATAAGTTCAAATGGAGTATATTTTTCATTAAAGCCAGAGTTAGGGCTTATGTTATAACAGAAAGTGAAATATTTTAAATGAGTTTCCCATTCTGTAATGTCATTGACGTAAGCTCGTAAATATTCGTTAAATACGCGATGGTTACGTTCTATTGTTCCTAGAGATTGGTGGTGGTAGCTTGTCGAGAATTTCAGGTTTATTTTTAGTAACTTACACATTTCTGTAAGAATTTCATTTTTGTATTCAGTACCCATATCAGCACGAAGTTCTCGCATTGGGCCATATATCAAAATTAATTTATCAAATATAGCTGTTGCTACTGTACGGGCTGATTTGTCAGGAATTGGTATAGTGGTAAGGTATTTGGTTAGATCGCACATTAAAGTAACAGCATACTTATTACCTTGGGCAGAAGTTTGAAGTGGACCAATTGTATCTATGATAACAATATCCATTGATTTTTGTGGTGTAGGAGTGAGAAACATTTCTTCGACTGTACTTGGTTTTACCTTTGATAGATGACAGACTTTACATTTTTTTACATACGCCGCGACGTCTCGTGTCATATTTTTCCAATACAATGCTTTACGCAGCTTAGCGTATAGCTTCTTTTGGCCGCAATGTCCTCCTATCAGTGGATTATCATGAAATTGTTGTAGCAATGTTAGCTTTTCCTCATCATTTACAATTTTCTTTGGTTGATTAATGAGAGTCACATGTAAATTCTTAAGAATTCTAGCGCCTACTTCTTTCAATTGGTTAACCGTAAAATATTTGAAAAACGTGTCATTCAATGGCCATTGTAGTTTAAGAATCGATCGGTCGTTGGCTTCTTTTTGTAGCCTCGAAAGAATACCCTCAATGTACTTTTCGTTAACCACCATATTCGGAATCCTGAAACTAAATATTTTTTTGAAATTACTTATAATTTCAATCTCGTTTTTCTGCGCGCTACTTTCGTCCTAATTCTTGGAATTTTTTTTGTAAATCCAGTTTCAAAATCTTCGTAAATAAATACATCTTTATTTTTCATTTCGTCAGAAGCTTTACATGCTTTGTTTTCATGTTGTTGGCGTCTAGTCTTTGATCTAGTTGTTATTAACACTTTTGGTGCTTGTAATGTTATTTCTTTTAATTCGTCTATTGTAATACGTGATAATGCATCGGCAGAAACATTTGATTTACCGCGAATGTACTCTATTGTAAAATTATATTCTTCCAACTCCAAACGTATTCTAGTTAGTTTGGATGATGGATCTTTCATACTAAATAGATGCACAAGGGGTCTATGGTCTGAAAAAACAGTGAAGTGGGTGCCGTAGATATACGGACGAAAGTGTTTAATGGGCTTGTTCTGTTCAGCTTTTGTAAAGGCTCGGGAGAAAAAGTGGATTGGAAGGTCGTTTCCTTTGTGTACCTGACTAAGGACTGCGCCGCATCCTAGTTTTGATGCATCCGCCGTCACAACGAATTCTTTTTTAAAATCTGGATATTGTAGGATTTTAGGTTTTAATAATTCTAATTTGAGCCGTTGGAAAGATAATTCACAAGATTCATCCCAAATGAATTCTACCTGTTTTCTACTTAATTTATTAATTGGTGCCGCCAAGATGGCAAAATTCTGTATGAATCGTCTATAGTAATTCATAAAAGCCACGAAGCGTCTTGTTGAATCTTTATCAGTTGGTCTGGGGTATTTTTTTATCACTTCCGCTTTACATTCATCTGGTAAAAGACCATCTGCTGTGCATTTGTGACCAAGAAATGTTACCTCTGTTTTGAAAAAATTACATTTTTGTGGGTTAAGCTTTAAATTGAATTGGAGGCAAACATCGAATACGCTTTTGAGGTTGTTGAGATGGTGTTTTTCGCTGCAACCAATGACTATTATATCGTCTACGTAAAGGAACGCTTGGTCTGGATAAATACCAGCGCAAACTATAGACATCATGCGTGAAAAGGAATTAGAAGCAATATGTAAACCAAACGGTAATACTTTCCAGCGAAAAGCACCTTGTTCAGTACTAAATGAAGTGATGTCTCTGCTGTCTTTATGCAAAGGGATTTGCCAGAACCCGGAAAATAAGTCAAGTGTTGAAAAGTACTTAGCTCGGCCAAGAGCGTCCAAGATTGTGTCTATGCGTGGTAGTGGAAATTTATCTGCGATTAACTTTTTGTTTACTAGTCTGTAATCAATGCACAATCTCATTCGCTTAGTATCACCTTTTTTTGGAACTAAAATTATAGGCGAATTATAGTTCGATCAGCTTCCCTCAATAAGATCATTTTTTAATAATTTATCTACTTGTGAGTTGATTTCAGATTTCTGAGAGTGAGGTAAACGGTAATTTTTTACATACACTGGGTTTTGATCATTTATGCGCAGTTTCTGTTCATAAAAGTTGTTCACTGTCATTTTGTCGGTTTCAAGGGCAAAAATTGATGAATATTGACTACACAAATCTAATAATTTGGGTTGTATATGGACTGGCATTTTATTTTTTAACGTATCGAGATCGTTTTGTGTTCTTTGGTCGGTATTATTTGTTTTATTTATACTGTATGTAAAGTAATTATCCAAATCGTCTGTTATTAAGGTATCATTTCGAACTGTTATTGGTTTGTCGTTTACATTTATAACACACAAAATAGGTTTGGCTGCGTCAACGATGCCTCTAGCAACGATGACACCATCAGCTAACTCTTGTGATTCGACAATCAAGGGTTTCGTTGCATTTATGCTTTCTTAAAAAGTCTTTCCCTAAAATGCCGTCGGATGGCACATTGAAATTATTGTTAACGACATGGAAGTGCTGCGGTATTTCGAAATTATATCCTATGAGATAGGTGTTAATGGTACCCATGGTAGAAATAGACTCTTCTGTTATACCTTTTATATTAATCTTCTTGTCTACGTCAATTTTGCAATTATTTTGTAAAGATTCAAATTTTATCAATGAAATGTCAGCTTGGGTGTCTATCAGAAATGTGGAATGTCCTTTTGCGTCACTACATCTTAACTCAATGAAGTCGGAGTAATTGGGATTTAAGGCGTAGATGTAAGTGTTGTTTAATTGTCTGCATCCCCCAGTTGACGCTCCTGAGGTGCGTTCTCGTTTTCCGTATAACGCACGTTGCGTTGACTTAAATTGTTAGTGTTTCTATAATTTTCTCTACCGCTATTGTCCCTACCTCTAAAATTGTTGTTCCTATTGTTGCCTCGATAACTATTGTTTCGATAGTTATTATTTCGATACGTATTGTTGCTCTGTTGATTAAATCGACTGGAACTGTTTGAATTATGTACGTAATTATTTTGGCTTCTATAGTTCTTAAAATTATTATGGTTGTTTGATTGAAAGGATAGAACTTGATGATCTTGAATTTCTGTCGCTGTTTCGACGACAAGCTTTGCAATAGCTTCTTTCGGGGACGAAAATGATGAAGATGCTAGAATCGATTTGACTAGATTTGAAGTAGTATTCACCCTACACATATCAATGGTTCTCTCTATAGCCATTTCCTGAGCTTTTTTTTAAAGGCAACCCTTCGAAAACCAAAGCCCTTTGAAAGGCGTCGGCTAAGTCTTCTGCTTGGTGCGAAAAATCTTGCATATTGTTTTTGTAAGCTTTCAAAGCCAACATCCTGCCTACAACGACTTTAGATGAATCCGGTTTAATACAGTTTTTCAAAGAGGTTTTAATCTCTTCTAATGTCGTAGGATTTAAGGGAATGCACTCTAGTGCCTTTCCTTCGACTTTTGTCAAAATGAACTTTAAAAAGAGGTTCATTTGGTTTGAATTAGCTACACTCTCCAATAGATCGACAGCGTTTATAAATGGAGTGAGTGATAATGGATCGCCAGCATAATTTTTGTTTATTGTTTGTGCTGCCAAACGGAGCAATTCCATATTTGATATTTCATTTGCCATTTTCGTATATTTTGATGGCGCCAAGTCTGCCTTTGAAGTTTGTGGCTGTTCTATCGGGAGTTCTTTTGTATCTTCTTCTGAGCTTTCGCCCTCGTATTCGTTGTCTGATAATATGTCGGCACTTATGGGAACTAGTATATTGCCATTATTTTTTGGAATGCGAACCTTGCATCCGATTCTGCCAAAGCAGCGAGCTAGTTTTTCTCTGACTTCAACTAGTTTAGTGCGGACGAACGCAATTTCATCGTCAGACCAGTGTTTAATATTAGATAAACAATGATCAACTAATGCATTATATGTGCCTATAAGCTTATATTCGTATTCTCGAAGTTTTTCTCGATTTTTTGATACTTCGCGATGGAAGGGAATTAGCTTTACGGCATTCTTATGTGCCTTTAGGAATTTGTTAAACGTTTCATAATTTGACATGGGGAAAAAAAATATACTCGAAGTGATCTTATTACTACGGGTTAAAAAAATGCACAAAACGAAAAAGAAAATATGATATTGGATATAAAAAAAATCCACGAGAAAAAAAGAAAATATTATATTAAGATGAGCATTTACAAACATTTTTTTTTTTTTGAGTCAATTCTAAATACATATGTTACATAATATGGCTTACTTTATTGTTGTGTCGCCGTCAACGCTGCTGCATATGTTGCCGTACTTCTTGTGGCTGCTTGTTTGTGGTGAGGGATGTCAGGGGAGCTGCAAGTTATTATTTGTTGGGGGAATGGATTTGTTTTTTTTTGTTTTTATTGTATATTATAGTCTTTGAACTTTGTTTAAGTTTTGTGTTCTTTAAGTATGTACGTTTTTTTTTTCTTGTTAAATTTTTGATTTTTATAGTCTTTAAACGTGGATTGTAGCATCACCGTCTCGTCTTATGTTTGACGAAAGTCGATTCTGAAAAGCTATTCTTTGAGTGAATTTTTTTTTCAAAGAATAGCGATATCCTTTGTACACTTTGAATAACAGATTCAATACGATCGCGACAAGAATGAGTCGAACTAGCCACGTTAGTTCGTCATTGTGAATATGAACGGAGTCTTCGATTTTTATGTTGTTGTTTATTAACCCGGTGTTTTTTTCCTTGGTCTGGGTTCCACCCATTTTTAAAATTTGTTAATTTGATATTCAATTCACTTTTTCCGAGTCGCGGCTGTCACGGTCGCCATGTAATAATAGAAACGATGCGTCTTGTAGTGTGGTCTAAATCAGACTGAATTTTATTAAATAAATTTATTCATACGTTACAAAATAATTCTTAGTCAGCTATCTTATCATATTTATATTCGATACTTAGATTCCTATAATATACTTAAATTACCTTACTCGTGCAGACAGGTATGCAGACAGGTATTTGCATAATTGCATGTCTGGCATTACAAACATATGTAAACGAGTTGATGTTGTAGAAAGTAATGATTTACCGTTATTTGTCTAAAATAAATAAATAAAATTCCGTAATGCTGAAACTAAGTATAATTTATATCAGATAATATGGTTTGTAGAATATTAAACTTTTTTTTTTTTGGCCTAAGTAACAAACAATCCCGCTGATAATTTGTTTGTTTTGTGAAAAACTGCTCATGCACTTTTGTTTCAAACAATAGCAAACACTTTCCTGAAAATTAGCCTACAACCTCGTTCATCACAAGGTAAATTCATCTAGGCGTTTAGTCTCTATTTGCGTCCACAGACTTTGTAATTGCAGAATTACAAAGTGCAATGTTTTCATGGTAATTATAAGATTGATTAATAACTCGACTTCAATTTTCCCCGATAAAAAATACTTGCTCTATTAAGAGCAAGTAATAACAAAATAATCACATGTTCTTCCTAAAATTAATCAGTATTTCATTTTTTTTTTAATTATATTGATTCTTTTTTGCCCGCGATTCAAATGGAAATGTTAGACCATCAAAATAAATCAACAGTGGAAGAAACATACTCCACAAAAGGCAATTCCTTTTTTTGTAATTTACATGTATTTATATAAACAATATTTTTTTTATTTTTATTTAGATGAAAATAGAAGTGTTCTTAACACAATATTTGTATTGATCACCGTTATGGTGATCATTTATAATTTGAATAAATTGATGCAGAAATTTTATCAAAAAATCATTATAGAAAAGACTCAGAATGGCAGGGATTCACCAACTTGTGGGCTTGTGCAAATGGAGCAGATACAAATTTCAGCAGATCAAACCGTAAGAAGCAAACATATTTGTTCAACATACAATAATAATATGCGCTCAAATTCTAATTGGCATCAATATATGCACAAATACACATTTAATTCAAATCCAGTAATCGTAGATACACAACAACTTGAGATAATAAAACGAATTTCTTGGAATCAATAGTTATGTAGATGAAAATTTTGCAATGACTTATCAATATAAACTCAAAGTAAAATATGATAAGAGATCTTTTCACTGTCTAGATTTTAATTTTTAAAAGGACTCATTTCAAAAATCTGCAAGTCTCTCTTGGTGTAATGCGGTGGTATCAGACCAAATTTAAGCTGTAGTAGTTTTAATTATTTAGTACATTTTTGCAACATTTACACAAACAATTTTACAAAACAGCTGTGATCATTGTGACCTAAAGTAATGTGTATGTTGCAAATGTTTGAAATAATGATTGCAAGAAATTCACATGTCGTAAACTACCCACATTAAAGAATGTTGTATTGAGTATCGCAAATAGGTACAGTCACTGGCAAAATTATTTATGAAGTCTTGTGAAAAAATATTTTGCTCACCCTTAGGAAGCTATTTACTTCTATAAGACTTCAGCGCGTTGTTGAACAGCGTGCCGTATATTTCCACAGCTTCGGGAGGTAACTACCGCATTACAATCTTCATCTCTGATTGCAATGTTGGATATACCATCGACTTTCGCGCAAAGCGTATCCCTTAACCTCTTCATTAAGACCATACCACCAACAAACTAGGCTGTACTCTGATTGTGAAAGAACAGCAAGTACAACGAAATACTTGAATCGTGTTGACTTATTCTTCGGTAGGTGCCCGATCTTTTCACCCTTTTCCCGATCTTTTCACATTTTTACGTTCTTTAAATTTTAATTTTGTAAGCCTTCATTCTTGAGCTCTATACATGCTTTGCTTCGGACGAAGCTTCGGTGCGAAACATCTTAACGTACGGTCATTTACACACATCTCAGAAATATTAGAAACAACCTTACAGAGGTTATACCATCATATCTTCGGTTATGCCTGTGAATTTTCCTTAAACAGGCTAATCAATCGACTGAAAAAAACTCAACGTCCGCGCACAAATACTATATAAGAAGTAATTGCTTGCGGAAATTATATTTTATTGCCTTGTAGAGGAATAATTGTTAGTTGGGTTCTCGGAAAATAAAGCCTACACGACAACACTTCTGTTAACGAACTTAGGCTAATTGACTTCGCTACGGAACGAAATACCACTATAGCCAGGGGACATGGCCAAATCAACGAACGGTCAACCGAATTGATCACATTTTTATTTTTTTTATAATTTGCGCGCACTCAAGCGGTTATGATACCCTTTATGTTTTAGCACAGTGCGTGCGTTAAGAAAATTCTGGATAAGAAGAAAGGAGATACCGATGCACATTGGTTTTAAATGTCTGTAAGTTATAATGGAAATGAAAAAAAACTGAGTTTGGTAGAGCACTCCACATTCGTGTTGTGCGGTTTATGTGCGAATCTCTATATTTCAGTGTTCGTTCGAAGATAGGCTTGAGGGTCAACTGTTTTGCATTCAAAGCGTAACAAATATTGCGGCTGAATTGTTGAATCTGACGAATGCAGCTGGCTATTTCATTTGAGTATCGGTTGGGAATAAAACAATGTACGGCAGGAGATACTTCGCCGTTGTTCAAGCGAAACTAAAGAGTTCGATATTCTAATGTCTCCTATAAGTTTTTTCGCACGCGTTTGAATCCTATCTAGGAAGTGCAATGTTGTTTTTGGTGCACAAGACCAGACGTGGGCGCTAAACTCAAGCTTAAGGCGTATAAACGCTTTATATATTGTGCCCAGATCAGCAGGGGTGAAATATTTTTTTACATCGATTAAGGGAACCTAGACATTTCGCCATGTTTTTAGCGACTTGGAGTATGTTCTAAGGTAAGTCGTTACTAACACACAGCATGGAAAGTGCCATTCATGGATAATGGCTCTAGATTTCGCTTTAACGACAGAAGACAGCATTGTGTTTTGGAAGCATTGAATTCTACTCTATTGGATTTATCCCATTGGATGATGCTGTCAAGGTCGGAATTCAATGACCTTAACATATGTTGTCGTTTAGATTCCACGTTCGAAGATGAGGGACGTGGACCTGAGAACGAATATGAGAAGCTGAGAGTATTGTCATCAGCGAAGGAATGAATTAGATTAGAAGTTCCAGACAGGAGATCATTGATAAAAAAGAGAAAAGAGAAAAAGAGAGTCGGACACAAAACTTAGCCTTGAGGGACACCAGCATTTAATTGGTTAGATGCAGACTTGAATCCGTCCAAAACAACTTGAATTGAATGTTTCGAAAGATAATTTCTAATCCATAGAAGACGTTTTTCATCGATTCCGATAAAAGGACTTGATGCCAAACCCTGACAAATGGCTTTGAAATATCAAGTGCAACAATTCTTACTTTCTCCACTATGGTGAATTGGTTGGTTCCACTTTTCGGTGAGATATGTCATCAAATCACCAGTGGACCTGTTGCTGCGAAAACCATACTGCCGGTCATTAAGAAGTTTTCGTGTTTCGAGATATTTCATAAGCTGAATTTATCAGCGTTTCCATGACCTTGGAAAGAAGGGACGTAAGTGCAATTGGTCTGTAGTTGGAGAGAGAAGAAGATTCGCCTTTTATTGGTACAGGCTGGACAAATGCAGTTTTCCATCTACTCGGAAAGAGACCTGATGAGTAGGATATATAGAAAAGCTTGCGTGGTGGTTTTGCTAGCGTAGAAGAACACCTCTTCGAATAATGGAGGAAATACCAAATTAAACTCTTGCAACTGTACGTGTACGAAAGTGAACTTGTCCCATAGAATGATTTTCGTTCTCAAATACAGGAGGAGACTTGGCACAATCTGGAAATGTGGAACTGGCTGCGAAACGCGAAGCAATCAGATTGGCCTTGTCTAAAGAGCTGTAAGCTGGAATGATATTGTGAATGAGCGTCCGTCAAATGACCAAAAGTTCTTACTATCTCTGGGACAATGTAGATTTTTTGCCCCAACTTTTGGTGGTATAGGAATTTGACACGCTTTAAATGGAAATTATAGTCATTTCTGGCTTGTTTGAATTTTGTTCGGTTTTACTCTTTTATATTGGTTTTGTATAACCCAAAGTTTGTCTCTCTCAACCTGATAGCTTCCTTGCACTCATACCACCCTTTTTGCCATTGGTCTAATGAATTTTGTTCGGTTTTCCTCTTTTGGATTGGTTTTGTATAACCGAAAGTTTGTCTCTCTCAACCTGATAGCTTCCTTGCACTCATACCACCCTTTGCCTTTGGTCTAATACTTTTTATTCTGTTGGGAATTCAAGATCGACTACCAAGGAGAATGATGTTTGATATCATATCAGCAGCAGCATCCACGTCACTATCGAGGAAACATAGTGACCAGTTAAAATTCCTAAAAAAAAAAACTGTTTAATTGGCTTTCTCGTATTGCCATACAGTCTTTTTTCTGAATTTGTTCTTTAACTATGTGGTTGAAGTACGAGAAATTCGATGATATGACACAGTGGTCTGACGAAATTAGAGGCGATAATACATTGATGGTGTATTTATCAGGATGAGAAGTTAGAAACAAGTCCAGGGTGTTGGCGGCTTGTCAGTTAACATCCGGTATGCATGTCGGCTTATTTACAAGCTGGGTAAGGTTATGTAAGTCAGAATTTAAGCCCACCTGTGTTTCACCTAGTGCCAAAGCAGCTGGTTTGTATTTGGAAATAGGGACGTACGCCGAAAAAAGATTTGACCTTAACCCACGAATATTACAAACGTCCACTCTAAATTATCTATCCATTATCACACACAGACACAGAAGACTGTTCGAAGGTTCGATATAAAATATATGCAATACGATATGTTATGCCCTTACGACAATTTGTATTGAATACTTAACAAATCTTCAATTCACGGTTCGCTTATCATCGGTTGTTACCTACGTTCACCAATGCAAGCGAACACATGCAAAAAAAAACATATGAACGTTTTTCCACTGTGCGGAACGTTTTATACCCAATGCTATCCCATCCTTAAAATTAATATTCTTAAAATATTGGCTTTATGGCAAAGAAATATTAAAATTGCCTTTGTCACAACATATTTGTTCAAAATCTTTTATGGTTCGACAAAAAACAACGTTTTTCTCCAGCATATGCTATGGCGTAGGGTATGAAAATAGTTTATGTATAAAAACGCCTCCATGAGGTGGGCGTGGGTAAAAATAGTATATGAAAAAAAATTTATATTATCAAAACCAATTATTTTGCATCATATTTATTTTCGAAATGTTTAAATTTTACCGAAAAACGTTTTTTACTAAAGACGCTCGCAAAAAGTGGGCGTGGCAAAAAATTTTATGGACGAAATATAGACATTAGGATTGGGTAGATATGCTGTTCAGACACTTTTTCAAAATCTCTAACGGTTTGGCCTAAAAAATGTTAACACTTGTTCTGCTACGAGCAACAACAAACACGTATACCAAATTCCATCATTCTAGCTCAAAATTTAGGGCCCAAAAACTGGTGACATACCGTTGGACGGACGGACGGACAGACATGGCTAAATCGACTCACTTATCGATCCTGAGTCGAACCATATACTTAAAGCTATATCTAGCTAAATTATTTCTCTATGTTACAAACTATGTATCAAAACTAATATATCCCAATGGGATTGGGTATAAAAACAAGAATTTCAACAAAAAAACATATGAAAAGGCTACAATCCGCTGTGCGGATCGTTTAATACCCTATCCCATCCGATTATTAAAATTAATATCCGCAAAATGTGGGATTTATGTCAGTAAAATATAGAAAATGTCATTATCACAACATATTGTTCAGACAGGTTATCAAAACCTCTTATGGTTCGTTAAAAAACAACAATGATTTTTGTATACAAAAAAAGGAGGCGTAGGTTAAAATGATATATGAACGAAATGTTGATATTATCAGAACCAATGATTTTGTAACAAAAGTTTCTTCGAATATTTTAGAACATGATACAAAAGGTTTTCTTGAAAACGCCCCAAAAAGTGGGCGTGGCAAAAAAACTGCGTATGAACAATGTATAGATATTAGGATTGTCTAAATATCTTGTTTACAATCTTTATCAAAATTCCTTACCATTTGGCCAAAAAGAACGTTTTTCTTAATAGTGTATATTGCATAGTGTATAGAGTTATTCAGGACACCATCAGTGTCAAACTGTGAAATGACAAACTGATATCATCTGTATGAAAACAAACTTTGGCACAAACTTTTGCACAGAATACTTTCTGTTTTTTCTCATGAATTCGTATTTATATTGACACTGCTGGGTTTCGGTGATCAGACGACAACAGTTATGTTTTGTGTTATCTCAACGTCCCAACAGAAGTTTCACTTCAAAAAGACAATCATACCAACATCGCAATTATTCCCTGATGCAAGATCTCCAGTGTGAAGATAATGGCCGTGTTTCGGGTTTTAGATCTCCTAAGTGGTGGTTTGTTCAAATGGGTTTAAATGTTATCTACTGGCTAGTTTCGACACTTCTGCAGGGTAAAAAATGGCTTTTTGCTGTGTAAATTATATTAAATGGGATTTTATGGCAATACTATTTTCAATAATTTCCCAAAATAATTGAAACAAAAATCCTTTATTTATATTTATTGTTTTAAAATAATACGGAACAGATTTCAGAAAAATCATAGTTAACACGATCGTCTGTTCACCTGTCGATATAAAAGTGCAAGCGCCGCAATTCATTCCTACACGCGCATCCGTTATGTGCCGCATAATCATTGAGATCACATTACATGCTCCAGGGGCGAGTGTACGACGATGGGCCTGCGTGGGAACCAAGGCCAAGGAAGTTTAGGTGTTAGGTAAAATAATAATTGTAGTCAGTGGAAGTTGGCGAGTAATAAAGAGAAGACTTATTATAACGTAAATTGTACTTTTATTTAATAACCCAGTGGTGCGCGAATCAAAGATTCGCGCGGGATTAATTTTTTAATTTTATAAGGACTAAATTCCTTTACTGGCGCCCGAGCAGGGACCTGACTTAAAGGATATCAAGACAGAGTCAGTGTCCGGTAAAAAAGCAAATACGCATTAAGAATTAAAGTGAAATAATAGTGCAATAAGTTTAAATCTGTGAAAAGCGAAATGCTATGAACAGAAAAGCAATAAGTGTAAATCTGTGAAAAACGAAGTGCTAAGAACATCGAAAAGCAATAAGTGTAAATTTATGCAAGCGAAATGCTATGAACTAAAAATAAAAAAAAAACAAAAAAAAGGAAAAAACTACAATAAATTTCCCGAGGAGAATTGGAAAAGGCAGCTGCCTACATTGAAGGAAGAAATACCGTCGCAGAATCCAAACAAGGAGCAAATTGGAGATATGCAGAAGATGAAGACGTCACTGACAATTATAGGATTGTAGTAAGATTTAGTCTAAGAAACAATTAAGTGATAACTTAAAAATTATATACTGCTTACCTATTTGATTTAAAAATTATTTGTAACAATTATGCCTAGGGGCCAACTCTCTTGAAAAAAGGGACCGGTTCACTGAGAATTAAATCTAATTATCCGTGTGAAATCACTCGTACCATTAGTAGGTCGCTGCAGAAATACATGCATTAACGACTAAAAAGGGCGCATACGAGCTTTTCGTGAGGACAGTGGCTACCCCGAAATTTTAAAACAGAGAGCGCTTAGCAGGCATCAAAACTAAGAAATATACAAATTTATCAAGAAATAAAAAAGAAAAATCCACACTATAAGGATATAAAAGGGTTAAAAAGAAAAATCTTTATATAAACCCATGTTTAACAAATTTAAATCGAATTAAGAAATTCTGTATTAATCAATTACGAGTTAAACTCTGCCACTACTTGTCTATTTAGTATATAAAAAAATTTATTCACTCGCACTCGCATATCTTAATAAACACCCCTTTATCCACACTCTCAATCGCTTTAAGATTTAAGAATGGATGAGCTTAAGAATTCGGTTACACACCTCACGGGGGCGGTCAACTCCGTCCTCGAACAACTTCGAGGCCTGGAAACACGAATTGGTAGGATGGAGCAATCCAGCTCACAAGGGATAATTAATTCCGTGAACAGCCAGTTGGGAACGATAGGAAATCGTATCCTTGTCCTGGAACAGGCAGCTTTGACAGGTATCCCCATTCCCTTAACGGAACAAGTAGAACCACTACAAGGTCCGAAAAATGAACAAGACCTAAAGGACATCTCGAAACTTCCGGATTCCGTCAAGGAACTCCAGACCTTCGATGGAAATCCTATCCACTACGTTTCCTGGGTCCACAGTGTCGAGACTGTGTTGAAGGACTACGAAATAGTTCGTAGTAAGCCCATATACAGGGCAATACTCCAACACATCCGGCAGAAGGTCAGAGGCAAGGCTGACTCTGCCCTGGTATCTTATAATGTGTTCGATGATGATTGGGTGGAGATGAAAAGGGTCCTCTCACTCCACTACGCCGACAAAAGGGACATACGAACATTGGAACATCAGCTTAATCAATTGACCCAAGGTAATACAAAAGTCGACGAATTCTATGCAACTGTAAACCATCAGTTTTCCCTGATTATAAGTAAAATCAGGGCTGAGGTTTACTCCACTGAGACAATGAACGCCTTGGTGGAAACATACAGGAATCGAGCACTAGACGTGTTCATTCGTGGACTAAGTGGGGACCTCTCAAGGCTTCTGATCATCCAAAGGCCGAGAACCCTACCAGAGGCATATTCAGCTTGCCTGGAAATGCAGAACCTGAACTTCAGGACCAACTCGTTGCACGTGAGGGGCCCTAACACGATAACTTCGCCTGTCAACCATAACTTCAGGAATAGTGTAGGGACCCCCGGAAACTTCGACGGTCCACTGGTAGCAAGGAACAACTTTGGTCAAAGGCCATATCCATATGGGAACTCAAGATTCCAACAACAAGGCCCACCTCAGAGGCCAACAGCTCCAAAACCACAGATCAAAATGGAGGTGGATAGTTCCGTTCAGACAAGGAACGTGAATTACATGAATAGGCCCAACAACAGGTTCAAAAGGGAACCGCGATCCGACAATTACAACCCGCGCAAACAACAGCGATTATACCATTTAGAATCTGTCGGCCCTGACACGCAGGAAGAAGCGGAAGCCGATATCCTACCCTACGAGGAACCATCGCCGGAAAATTTTATGCAAGGTGCCTCGTTTCCAGCGTACCATACTTAGAGTATGTTACGCGGGATGGGGTCATTTTGAATTTTCTAGTGGACACCGGAGCTAATAAGAATTTTATTAGGCCAAATCTAGTTCCGTGTCCTGACCCTGTCCAACATGAATTTTTTGTGAATAGTCCCGGCGGGAAGATTCGCATCGACGGTAAAACAAGTGGGAAGTTCTTTCGTGATCTGGGTTGTGAACTAGAAGTCACATTCTTCATTCTTCCAGGTTTGACTTCGTTTGATGGGATAATTGGTGATGACACGCTCAAGCAGCTAAAAGCGGTCATCGATAGGGAAAAAAATACACTAACTATAATGTCCAATAGGATTATAACCTTAAGGAACCGGGCTTCCAGCGCGGTCAACCACATATTACCCTTGTGCGGAAATATCACAGCACTTGCAAAATCCCGATTGCAAGAGATTTGCAGTAAATTTGATAGTCTTTTTGGTCCAGTGGGCAACGAAATGATAAAAACCAGTGTAAGAGCTGCAATCCGTACCAACACGGATGAACCTATATATTCTAAAAGTTACCCTTACCCAGCTTGCATGAGAAATGAAGTTGAGCGACAGGTTAAGGAGCTCCTGTCGGAAAACTTTATCCGTCCTTCGAACAGCCCATATAATTCACCAATATGGGTTGTTCCTAAGAAGCCGAAACCCAACGGCGAGAAACAATATAGAATGGTTATTGATTATAAGCGTCTAAACGCTGTAACCATTCCTGACACATACCCCATTCCGGATATTAATAGCACTCTTGCCAGTCTCGGAGATGCAAAAATCTTCACAACTCTCGACCTGACCTCAGGATTCCATCAAATATTGATGAACGAGAAAGATATTCAAAAAACTGCCTTCTCAACCATGAATGGGAAGTACGAATATCTGAGACTTCCTTTCGGACTCAAAAATGCTCCCGCTATCTTCCAAAGGATGATAGACGATGTCCTCAAGGAATTAATTGGAAAGGTATGCTATGTGTATATAGACGACATTATCGTTTTTAGCAAATCTGAGGAGGAACACTTGAAACACATCGAAACCGTTTTCTCCAAGTTAAATGAGGCCGGACTTAAAATAAATCTGGAGAAAACCAGCTTCATGGCCACTAGCGTTGAGTTCCTTGGGTATCTAGTTACCCCGGAAGGCATCCTCCCAGACAGGAAGAAGGTTAAGGCCATCGAAGGCATTCTTCCTCCAAAGAACTTAAAAGAACTAAAGAGCTTCCTCGGGTTAACCTCCTATTACAGGAAGTTCATCAAGGACTATGCTAAAATCGCTAAACCCCTTACCAATATAACACGTGGGAATCTTTCGAATGTTAGGGCCAACCAATCTAGAAACGTGCCAGTCTCCCTCGACGACGATGCAATTAGGGCATTTGAAGCTCTAAAGGAGTTACTTACGTCTGCGGATGTCCTGGCCTTTCCCGACTTTGATAAAGGGTTTAATTTGACAACGGACGCCTCTGACTATGCCATCGGTGCCGTACTATCTCAGGGTGAGCATGGTAAGGAACGGCCTGTGGCATACATCTCCCGCTCTTTAAACAAAACAGAAGAGAATTACGCGACTAATGAAATGGAGATGCTCGCCATAGTCTGGGCTCTCGATAATTTACGAAATTATCTGTAAGGAGCCAGAAAAATCAAAATCTTCACCGACCATCAGCCTTTAACATTTGCCTTGAGCAATAGGAACCACAACGCTAAGCTTAAGCGTTGGAAGGCAAGGATTGAAGAGTACAACTACGAGTTGATTTACACTCCCGGTAAATCAAACTTTGTGGCTGATGCTCTTTCACGACTAGAGGTAGAAATAAACCATTTATCCGGCACCAGTACCGAAACTGCTAGCGAGGCAGAATCCAACTCACCTTCGGATGAGGTCACGGAGACCGCAAGTGGGGGCTCCCGGACGGGTACGGCTGAAGAAGGCCATTGTGAACTCTCTGGTAGCGACACAGAATCCTGCACTGCACATAGTTCCGAATTAACGAACAACTTTTTGAGGCGACTCATGAAGTTATGAACAGGGTTAATAGAATAATCGATGGCTATAACAACGCCGTAGAAGAGGGGGAAGCGGAAAGACTAAGACACGACTTGCTTAACAAAGTACTTATACTGAAAGAAGGGGTAAACGAAGTAATTAGGGCCTGTCAAATGGCCAAGACCGGAATAGTTAATAGCAACATATTAGACTCTGAGGAGATAAACACGATCATCAACGAGCTGGAAACTCTACCCTATCAAAACTTCGTGGAGGCAGTGGAGTATGGACGGCCCTCTGTATATAGCAATGGAACCCTATTGCTGTATGTCCTAGCAATCCCTAAGGTTGGGACCAACATTTTCCATTTGGTAAACGCTATCAAGGACGGGAGACAAATCGACTTGGACTATACGAAACTCTTACTTAATCACGACATGACTTACGGACTCAAGGGTGACTGCTTCAGCATAGGGAACACATCGGTATGCGAAAGTAGCGTCTTGAAGAAACTATCAGAAGACACATGCCTACCCAGGATCCTTAAGGGCGGCACCGCAGCATGCGACTTCAGAAGCACTAACGAAGAGGTCATCGAACTTATTGGGGAAAATACAATCTTCGTGACGAACTTTAATGGTTCAATTTTAAATAAAAATTCTTCTATTCCTCTAGAAGGTACATATCTCATCTAACTGGACAATGACACGGTAACCATCAAGGACCAGACATACTTCAGCAGGTCCTCTTCAAGTCTACAAGCGCTTCCTGCTGTCCTGGCCAACGTAACCAGCAAAAGGGTTAAGCCTAACCTGGAATTTGTGCACGATATCAGTGTCAAGAACATTGAACATATCAAAACCTTAAAAGGAAACCTTAATTCTTCTATCATTACAGAAATCTTTATCGCCATAGTCATAGTCATCGCCATCTGCCTACTCTGGAAAAAGATCTACGGAAAAGTCAACATCCCGGAGCTCAATTTGTCCTTTCGCCGGAAGCGCATTCCTCGCCCAGCTCAACGCTCAGTTCAACGCCCAGTGGAAGTTCAACAACCTACCAGTAATCTGAGCTGTTCCACATGCTCAGCAATAGATCTGCGGGACCCAGATATTTAAAGGGGCGGCAGTTAACACGATCGTCTGTTCACCTGTCGATATAAAAGTGCAAGCGCCGCAATTCATTCCTACACGCGCATCCGTTATGTGCCGCATAATCATTGAGATCACATTACATGCTCCAGGGGCGAGTGTACGACGATGGGCCTGCGTGGGAACCAAGGCCAAGGAAGTTTAGGTGTTAGGTAAAATAATAATTGTAGTCAGTGGAAGTTGGCGAGTAATAAAGAGAAGACTTATTATAACGTAAATTGTACTTTTATTTAATAACCCAGTGGTGCGCGAATCAAAGATTCGCGCGGGATTAATTTTTTAATTTTATAAGGACTAAATTCCTTTACTATCATTAAAAAAAACCCTTATTTATTTATTGTTATCGGTTATATAAATATTGTTGTATGATTTGGGTTCATGATTAAGGTTATCCATTCTACTTTGTTCAAGTTAAGCATACATTTCGCATATAAAATATAGCGAAGCGATTGAAATCAAAACATTTTTATAACCATCCATATTTAAAGAAGAATATGTTTTAAGCTTTTTTTTATAATCTGAATGATGTCCTATTTTCCCCCCACATAATTTTAGCGAGCAACAAACCAATGTCAAAAATTATCCTCTGGCTAAAATTTAAACGCAATGACATACGGTTTTATAATTAATAATTGTCGTGCTGAACTGTGTCATAAATATAGAAGCTCTGAACTGAGCCAATATAAAATCTAGACGTACTCATCTTGAAAAAAATTTATCAGTGTCAAAAGCAAAACAAAGTTCGTCCGTTTTCTTAACAATTTTATTAGTAAATAATTTTGTATTTTTGACAATCAAAATAAATAATTATTAATCACCGTCAAAATGGGCAAAGGTTTTAATAACTACATGTGCAAAAAGTTCTTTCATCCTGCATCTAGGGATAACTTAAAAAGAGTAGGTGAACCAAATTAATACTAAAATCCTAACATTTATAAAACTATTTGTAAACTACAGGTATGGATGGCAGAGCAACAAGCCGATGCGTACAAGAAAAAACAAGAAGAACTTCGCAACCAATATGAAAAAGAACAAAATTTGCACGAAAACAAAGCCATGCTAAGTAAGGAGAGCAAAGATAAGCTGAGTGTCAATTTCATGTACGAACCACCACCCGGAGTACGTAAAGAACGTGAAAAGGATGATAACGAACCAGAATACAAATTCGAATGGCAGCGCAAATATAATGCACCCCGTGAAAGTTATTGCAAAGGAGATACGGAAATTAGAGATCAACCATTTGGTATTCAAGTACGTAATGTACGCTGTATTAAATGTCACAAATGGGGACACATTAATACCGATAAAGAATGTACAATGTACAGCATTTCAATGAGCGAAGCACGTAAAATTCACTCTGAGGCAGAAGCAAATGAATTGATGTCAAAAAATGTTCTCGAAGAGCAGATGAAAGAAGATGGCCTTGCAATGAAGAAAAGCGCCATGGAACTTCAGAATGTACAATCGGATTCTAGGCACAAGCTTATCCCGAGTGATGATGAGAACGATATAAAAAACCCAGAAATTACGTTTCTAAAATCACTTAGCAAAGAACAAAAGAAAAAGCTTCTTAAAAAACTTGAAAAGATTGAAAAAATCAAAAAGAAAAGGAAAAAGAGCAAACGGTATGCTTCAGAATCATCGTCCGACAATGAAGAAAATCATAAGAAAAAGTCAAAGAAATCTAAGAAAAAGTCAAAAAAGAGGGTAGAGTCGAATAGTTCCGATTCGGAGAGCTCTTCGTCTGCAACTGAAGACAATCGAAAATATAGAAATACTGGAAGATACAGAAAAACCGAACGTGGCCGCAGTTCTAAAGCACAAGAGTATCGATCAAGATCCCGTGGTAGGAAATCAATGTCAATCGAGAGGAATGGCATTGGAAGAATTAGGTCTATAGATAGGCGTCGCGATAAAAGATAAGCAATTGTATTAGGCTAAGAAGAATTACTGAAATACACTTTTTGTCGTAAAAAATCGAAATGTATGTGCATTTATTATCTGTAAACGTGTGCCTTCTGACTTGAGAAGATCAAATCCATTGCAATGCTACAATATTTTCGTATATGATATTTTACCGTAACAATTTAAATACCAAGTAACCATTCACTGGAAGCAGGTAAGTACTTAATTACCGAGGTTTCGTTTAAAAAAAAACGTGGTGGTAGTAGGGTGTTGTCATGTATGTGATCTAATAAATGGTCAATTTGCCGATTAAATGGGTTTCTTATATCCAGCGTCATAACTAATATTTAGTTGCTCCCCTTTGACACACTTTTTGCGTCTGTTGCTGTGTACGGTGCTTCTTTTACTGGGTTATTTGGCATGCCATCACCATCTCTTCGTTATCCTTCGTGACTCATGGCATTTCCTCTCTGGTGGTTTCTCTTATTATGTCATCGTGGGAATTAATGTTCTTTTATTGCCTCAGCGTTTTTGAGTATGTTGTTTTCAAAGACTTGGAGCCATTTACTCATACCTATTCTGTATGCGACGCTCAAGAATTTTTGTCGGATTCGTTTCTCTCCTCTTCTCTTTTTATATCTCTAAAATTTTGATTTTTCTGGCAATCTAACAACGCGAGCTACCAGATTTAAAAATTGACAAAAAAAATAAATTCTCCATGTACAGAGGATTTTATCTTTTTGTTCTCATGAAACCATTGCGTTGTTACAACTGAGTTGAGTACTTAATAATTATATTTCCACATAAATAAAAAATACAAAAAGACTTGTTCTACCAAAAGAACACTTTATCTTTCAAAAACTCGAAGTCGTTCTGAGCCATTGTTAGACTCCTGAGCGAAAGTAAAAATAAAACCCGTGCACTAATTGATGCTGATGCCAGACCCCGATCAAATAATTATCTGCTATGCTTTTCCGGACATACACAGTCTCAAAATAATGGTCCAGATTTTCTGGAATATTTGCTTTATTTTTATAACCGAATTTTCGTTGATGAGACAGTTACCCGAAAGTTTCTTAACGTCATCCGTATGTGTCATTTTTAAAAAAAAAAAGGTGATCTAGGCATACCTATGATTGATGATTGATAGCAATAATAAAATAAGTATCTTTCAGGTTTGCTTTCGTGCTAATCTATCAACGGTCGACCAAATACTTAACCTCATAGCATTTGCAACAAATTCTATCAAAAACAAAAAAAACGTATACGCATTTTTTGTGGACTTTAAAGCTGCGTTTGATAAAGTCAATTGTAACTCTCACCTATATAAGCTGTCAACCTGAAGGCTTTAAACAAAGTTTATAAGAGTTTATGAAAAATTTCTGGCAAATACCTCCGCTTTTGTGCTGAATTGCTGAATTTTGTGCAGGTCAAAAACCTTCGCCACAAGGATGCATCCTAAGTCCGGTTCTCTTTTCTTTATATATCGATGATGTCTGCGAAAGTATACCAGGTGGTTTAAACTATAGTCGGTTGGAAGTGAAGATATTACTCAATGCAGATGACTTGGTCGTTCTCTCCCAAACCCCATCGACACTACAACTTCAAATAAACAGACTAAAACAATATTGCGAAAAATGGGATCTTAAGATTAATACCAGCAAATCTATGATAATGGTTTTCTGAAACAAAAATCGTGTCGGCAAGTGTGAAGGAGCATGGACACTTGATGGTTATAACATCGAAGTTATAAACGAGCTCAAATAGCTTGGTTTTCTTTTAAGCTACAACATGAGCATTAAACCCCATATAAAAAAGTAAAACAACCACACCTAAAGCTGCAATTAATACGATCTGGTATAAACTCTTTTCAAGTAGTTGCGTCGATCCTATCTCTTATGTTTAATGTTTTTAACACCACGGTAAATAGCTGCTTTTGCTATGCAAATGAAGTGTATGGCTATAAATATTTAGAGGATATAGAAGACATTCAACGATACTTTTTCAAACGTATATTTAAACTTCCAAGCAATTGTCCACATTATGCCATATACATACGTTGAGTCTGGACTTCCCTTTATCAGCATAAAAAACCTCAAACGCAGACTATATATGTAAAGTATTTCGGAGACCTAGCACAAATGTTCAAAAAACAAATTTTGCAAATTTCTTTCTTTTTGTGTTTTGTTTTATCTAAACTAGATGACCTTTTACTAATTAATTAATATTTATATATGTTTTTCAACATTTTTTGATTTAAATGCACTTAAAACTACTCTTAAATTAAAATTCTCTCCTAAAATAAATGTTGAAATATTGCAAGATAGTTATATTTTCCGATAATGCACTTAAGATATGCACTTACGATCATTACTCGATAACATTTTATCAATTGATTTACAGCAAACAAGCTGTAAAAAAATCATAATAATCGATTTAGTTTTTTCTTCTGACACTGTTAGTACAGCAGTACTAGAATCGAGTGCCAATATTACTAACATAGACAATCATTACGACTATGATAAGTCCTGAATTATTTTAATGAATTCTCTGCGATTTCATGCAGTTTTTATAATGGCTACATAGTCAATATGGAGAATGCTCTTAAAGATGACCCCAAAACGGATGGATATCCAGCCGACTTTTCTTACAATTATTTAAAAAACACCGAGCTCCCAAATTTAATTAAACTTGTTCGCAGACAATTTCAGTAAATCATTTATTGATACCCCTCTAGTCTTATATGAACATTATTTCAGTTATCTCAATGAATGTCCTCAAGTTAGTTCCAGCAACGCTACATTTGACGATGAGATTCTACTTAAATATATTTCGACTATATAACGACTATTCCGACGACACAAATAGTCGGAAAGCAATGCAAAGATGCTCTTTTGCCCTACTTTAAGTATATGTTTATAAGCTCTTTTGCCACAGGAGTATTCCCAACTCAATGGAAAAATGCATTTATGACACCAGTTTTTAAAAAGGGTGACCGAGGAGATATTTCTGATTAATGACCTGGAAAATAAAAAAGAGCTCGATTGTATATACACTGGCATTTCCAAAGCTTTTGACCAGTTATCACCTAACATCAAATTCTTTCTCCAGGTAACACAAATCGGGTTATATCATATCTGTAATTGATAACTTATCAGTCAAAGTCCAATCCTTTTGTTGCCTAATCTGGAGTACCCCAAGGTAATCATTTAGGCCCTATCTTATTTATACGTGCTATTAACGATGCCAGAGCTTGCATTCGAGAGAGAAACATATTGATATATGTATGCTGATGACATAAAAATCTTCAAATCTGTTGGAGATCTGAGCGATTCGCTTTCACTACAACTGATTTATATAGTTTTACCACATGTTGTCTTAAAAACGGTTTGAATCTGAACCCTACTAAGTGCCAGCACATGTCATTTTCACGAAAACGTACTCCATCCAATTTTAATTATACTCTGTCCGGGCACATTCTATGTCGTGTAGACAGTTTTAAATATCTTGGTGTTTATTTTGATCCTAAAAGAGAGTCTAATAAGCATATTTACGTTATCATCAAAAAATCCAACTCTGTGCTTGGATTTATAAAAAAAAATCTGGTTAAACGACCCTTATGTCACCCTTTCGCTATTTACTTGTCTAGTTCGCACTCACACTTGTGAGGCATATAGTCCAAGCCTCACAAGTGTGCATACCCTTTTATGAAGTTCATTCAAATAGAATTGATTTGCTTTGAGAGGACTTCCATGGGATGGTGTATATAGTTGTCGAATTAAACTACTGCAGTTGTTGCCTTTGTCTCAACATAGACTTAACAATGACATGGTTTTCTTACACCAATGTTATCAGGACAAAAATATATGCTCCTGATCTTTTAAGAGCTATTAATACCCAGGGAGGTTTCTATAACCTGCGCTACGACACAGTCGGTAGCAACCAGTGATATCGACATCTTCTGTGATCACATTTGTTAAAGACTTTGCTCACACCTATCCTGCCCACTATCTGTTCCATGAAATATTCATTTGAGCTACTTCCAAACTGGACGTTGCTTTCCAGTGTTAGGCGAGAGCTGCAAGACATTCAGGCCGATCATTGAATCCGCTGGATGCTCTGTGGAGGGAGTAGTACCTGTTTTGAACATTTTGAAGCCGATAGGTAAGTGAGCGGGTTTCGGTAAGGAAGTTCACATTTCATACCTATCATTGAAAGCGCAACCGATCCACGGTTCATACAAATGTTATTGTTTTCAATCCGCATCAAAATCGATGCGGACCTTGAAGATATAACACACATACATGCACTAAAAGTTTTATTTTTTGGAAATAAAAAAATTAGATAAGTTTAAAATGTTAGCGAATAGGAAGAAGTAAGTTAAGAGATTAATTAAATGCAAGTAATTAATTTATCTTTCCGATTTAGAAAACAAACAACCCGTCCTCAGTTCCAGGCGATGGTGGAAATGATGAAAAAGCTTCCAGACATCGCAAAAAATTTAACAAAGAGAGATCCTGAAACAGTGCAGAGGTTTTGGGAAAATCTAAGAAACCAATTAAATGGTTCGGGTCTTCCTGCCAAAGAAGTAACAGAATGGAAAAAAGTTATTAAATACTCAAATTTGAAGCCGGCACTAATAAAAAATTTTAATTTACACATGTAGGTTTGGTCCGACTATAAGTCTGCTCTCAGGAAGAAGTTGGCACAGAATCGGCTAAAGCAAAAAGCTATAGGTGAAGGCTAAAGTAAGACAGTACTTTTTACTTCATTAGAGGACGAAGTCATTAATCTTGTGTGATTATAAGACTGTGTGTCAATTCTAGTCTACCCCAGCATTTCCAAATGGCGTGATGAGCTATGGCGTCAAAAGGTAACCAGCGTCTCCTTTTAAAATATTTGGTTAATAACAATGGACGACTAATCGTTTAAATGCATCTTACCAAGTAATCGTAAATTTCGATCCCCATTTTCACACAAGGACTTAAAATTGAAATTCGCTTTACTGTTTCCCCATACGAATGAATCGTGGCTTGCTCTAGGATATCTTGCGTCCACATACCTAATACGTTCCATATGATCACATATATGGAAACCAGTGATTAAAATATATAAATATTAATTTATATTAGATATGATTAAATTTTTATTTCTTACTATCATAGTATTCAGGCTGTAAAATACTTTTTTTTTTATAATTTACACGTACTCAAGGGGTTATGAATACCCTTTTATATGTTACCATAGTACGAGCGTTTGAGAAGGGGAAGAAAGAGAGGATAGGAAAGATTTTGGATGTAATGGAGACTTAAACTCCATGGGTGGTGTGCGAACTTAACTTCAGGGAGTCACTTTTTCTTGTGTTCGTTAAATTTGAAGAAATTCAAGATGGTGTGCATACTTTTAGGTATTACACCGATCTTTTTATTTCTTTTAAATAAAAGTGAAATGGATTTTGGTTGGGATTGAACGCGCAACCTTCCACTCAACAGACGAACACACTACCACTACACCGCGGCCACCTACTTTTAAAGAGAAGATGGGCATTTTTGCCAGGAGGTTTTGCAATTTTTATATGCATACCATCGACAGACATCACTCTGGCACGAACTCTTCATCTTTTCTTCTTCCGTCATGTTTAAAGTTATCCACTTAGTGCATAAACATTCCTCTAATATATTTAAAACTTCAGAGAGTGTGGTAGATATGGCTGATTTAGCCATTCCGACATTGAAGTCTTGTCCAGTACCATTCTTCAGCTAAAAATCGTAGACATGCGAAAGCTTGCATTCCGGTATTATCGATAAGGATCTTGCAGAAAGTGGCAGTTTACTTTTTAGTTCACTCAAAATATACTTGAATTCGTTTTTTTTAAGTCTGAAGTTCTTGATAAATCTGCGAGTAAGATTCAAAATGATATATACACTGATTTTATTAATGCTTGCTTACTGAGCCTCGCTGAACAGTAATATATCTTTTCCCCGAATTCTAACATCACTTTTACTAGCTGTTTCTTCAAATTTTAGGAAAAATCCAATGGTATCCATGTCTGTACACTTTATAAAAACAAAGTCGAATAAGTTAAGATTTTCATTTGACAGCTGACTTGCTGGACTATAATCAATCGGTAATAAGATTTTGCGGCCGATAATGAAGTCCATCCGCCGTTTTCAGTTATAGGTTTTCACTTGCGAAGTGATCAACTGCGGATCGGATCAAATACGTCCGCAGTGCATCCGGCGGATTCAATGATCGGGCTGATTATATTCCGTATATTCTCAGTCATTAGTACGGGAGCACATAACGGGTTATCCAGTGAGAAATACTTTTATAACTTCAATAGCTTTGTTTTCAAATTATAATATTCCAACTGGCTTATCTAAATGATTTATTTATTCATCATAAATAGTCTTCCACATAATGAATAGACTTTCCACGATTAGTAAGCGCTGTTCCGGCGTGCTTACTAACTGTGGAAACTTATTTCCAAAATCAGTGCTAAGTTAAATTAAAATTGTTTTACACTCCTTCGACCATTTTGCTAGTCATAGAACCATCACCAAATTCGGAACCAATTTTACACTTTTGGACATTTATGCCAGAGCCATAGTGCGTAGAGCATGTAATAATGAGAATATTGCTGCAGAAGCAAACAGTATTTATTTAAGAAAGTAGATTTAGTTAATATTCATGTATAATCATAATCATATTCATAAATGGCAACAAATTGCTGAAAAGTAAATAAATTAGAAGTTTTCCCGAGATTTGGGCATCTCTTATACCATTGTTTGGCGTGTTTTTATGCCTCTAGTTTAAAAGCGTATACAATACAGCTTGTTCAAGCCGACTAATCCATTCTTTGTTTAAACGTCTACGTTAATAAGCAAAACTTTGAGTGCAGCAGTCATCTTAATTTTCATAATCGTTTTAACAGAACCAGCTTGCACCAATCACAGGGGAGTTATACTCATGAACATAGTGTGTTGTTATACTCGTAACATTTGTATTCCAGTCTATAAGTAAATCAATACGCAAAATCACACATTAACTCAAAAAATGTTTAATATTTATTCGTATCCAAGCTCAACATTAAATGTTTTAGAAGGTTGTTTGTATTTCCAGTGTTGTCATTATGTAATAGATGGGTATTTATGAGCAAATATATAACTAAACATAAAAGTATCGCTCTATACTCAATTTCTAAGCCCAGTGGTTGTGCTTGAACCAGCTGCTACGCACAGATCATTTCCATGATTGCCACCATCACGTGGAATATTCTAAAAGGTTAAAATATATGATAACTTGCTAAACAAAAACACACAATGCTGACTTACCTTAATGTGAATGTGTGACTTGAGCATTGCTGCGCGCAGAATCAACATTCTTGTTCTTCGCTGATATTCTTTTCCGATGTTAATTGCCCTCTCAAAAGTACTGCTGCGCTGATCTGCATCCTTTGCGTAAAGAATTTTATTATGTGAATCAATGCGGGCTTGTATTTGTCCGTCCAATATCAATTGCATCACCTCGTTTTCCAATGCGCCGACACTTCGATTGAATGCAGTCGCCATTTTCCGCATATCCGCCGATAAATATGGGCTAAAATACTGAATAAGCGCCCGATTGCGAATCTTTGTATACAGAGCGGTTACATGTGGAGCTATGTACATGTCAAGCAGAAGATTGTCTCGTATTTCGTCGAGAAGCTTAAGGCAAGAAGCGTACTTTGATTCATAGAACTTGAAAATAATGTCTCTCAGTTGTGGTTCCAGTTCGAGAAAAAGTTTGAATGAACTGCTGGAAATAACGTTCTTTTGAAGTTCCTGTCGATCAAAGGTGGCTAGAGCGCACAGTCCACCGTACATAGCGACATTGTTTGGTGATATGATTTCCGGAAAATCGCAGTGATCGAAATTCGCCAGCAGAAAGTGCTTTGCTGCTGATTTATACTTCTTCGTCTGCAACTCAGCTAAGCCAGCAGCACATTTGAGGCGAGTTAATACTGTTTGATTAGCCTCTTTGTTTCCTTCAGCGAAATCTGGTGTACTCTCCGCTTTTGATACGTAACTGAGTACATGTGACCAGTTTTGCAGATACAGTGACACTTTAATTACATTTAAACACATATTTACAACATGTTTGCCACTAGTGCAGTAGTCACGAGCCCTGGAATAGCATTTAAGGGCGTTAGAAAGGTCACCACAATTAAGATAATGATCACCGAGGTCGTCGTGTCCCCGACGAATGCTCTCCTTTATGGAGTTGGATTTATAATTCTTTAGATCACTGTCTAGTTTTTCTAGCTTTAGGGCTGCCTTTTTAGTTATTGTTTCAACCCAAACGGGATCGAATGTTGGGACATCCTGTGGTGCCGATTGCGCAGCCACATCCGGCAACATTGCTCCAACGTTCATGTCTGTTAACTTCTTGTGTAGAACTTGGTACAGGGGCACATTATACGTGGTTGACACATAGTTAATAGCCATTTTCAATGCATCAAGTCGCAAGGATGGACAAACGTTGGCCACGAAGATCAATCGCGACAGTTTAGCAAGACCAGCATACGAATTGGCATACACTTCAAGGTCGAGAGTTGGATTCTCTACGATTAGTTGGCTTTCTTCGTTGTTATCATTATCTTCAGGCTGAGCATCAACTTGCATTGGTTCAATTGCATTCTGTTGGAGGAAGTCAAAAATATGTTGTTTTTTTTTTCTTATAAACTATAGTTTGGTCTTTGTCTACTGACCTGCATCATGGGTGGAAGCGGCATTAGAGGCATTTTTTAGCCAATAAAATAAATTAATTAAGTTAAATTTATTACGGTATAGTTTATCAATAAAGTAAGTGTGTATGCGTGTATGAGTTATTATTAAAAATTGATATTTTTTTTAGATATATAAACTAAATAAATTTAATGCAAAACTTTCCGTCACCGGCGATTGTTATTTGCAAAATGTCAAACTTCAAACAAAGTTTCATTTGGGTAGTGAATAAGTGATGCCAAGTCTAGCGTTTTTTAGTAGCCCGGGGACTAGATTTACAAATATTAAATGCATTATTGATACACTTGATACACTAGCTAGCCCATATAAATACATACCATGAAAGTTGAATTCAATACCTGCAAATCCTAACCCCGTGTTAAGGGGTACATAATACAATCGCAAAATGCACAAGTGTAAAAGCTATACCCAAATGTTAAATTTACATTCATGGAGTTGTCGACGTAACTTCGAAGCAAAATGTTTGGAACAATCAGCCTGCTTCTTTTTTTTTCGTGGGTGGTGGAAATCTGAAAAGACACGATGAGCACGTGCCCGCACGTGGGCTTTTAACTCCACTATCTAGCAATTTTTTTATCACGAGTAATGAATGCTTGGCAGGCAACTTTCTTGTGAGAGTTCCTGCTCTCTCCGCAATATATAACGCAGCTTGTTATTATCAGGCCAAGTCTAAAGGCTCAGTTCTTTGAAAACGCCGCAATAAATTTGTTTCGTCAAGAATTCGGAGCACCATTGTGTTAACGAGTCCCAATATGTTTTTTTATGTTTGCATGCAAAATTTTTCGTTTTATCTTTAACCGCGGGAATACCAAGATCTCTGCGTAGATCTTCATTCCTTATATACCACGGCGCATTCACGTTTCCATATTTGGCTGACAGGCAAAGCTATATCATGCCGATGATACATCACGCATCATCAACGAAACGAAATGATCTTAACATTTTGTTTTTAAAAGTTTGTAAAATATTTAGATTCGTTTAACTGGTACAACCCCATAGTTGTATACCATATGTCCAGACCGGCCCTAGCAATTGCTCGTATAATAACAGCTTGTTATCAAGGTTAAGCTTCGAATATTTTCCGATTAACCAGAACAGTTCTCTGTACATATTTTTAAGTTCTTCGCATCTCTTTTTTACATGCGACTTCAATTTTAATTTTGCATCGAGTGTCATTCCGAGATATTTCGCTTCATTTACAAAAGGGACTCGAACCGTATTGAGAAATACTGGAAAATTAATTGTCCGCTTATACGAAAAACCTACATGAATCGATTTGCTCTCTTTAAGTGTAATCTGCCAGGATTTTGTCCATTCATTATCTTCGTTAAGAGCGTTTATTAATTTCATATTTGTGTCCTCTACTGTTGTGCCAACTGCTAGAATAGCTGTATCGTCAGCAAACGTGGCAACTATTGTATCGTTTGTTTACGGGATATCGTGTGTAAATATGAGGTACAAGAGTGGGCCAAGGCCGCTTCCTTGGGGTATTCCTGCCAATATTTCTTTGAACCCCGAATATTCGTTTCCAAGTTTAACACGGAAGAGACTATGCTCAAGATACGACACGAGGATTTTGTATAATTTTTCATGCAGAACTTGTCTTAGGCCGTGTGTCAATTGCGTTAAAAAGAGGGTTAAATTTTATCCATTGTTTATTTTTTGGCTTTACTGCACCATACTAATGTCAAAAATTACAAACTGGATAAAATGTTAACGCAATTGGCACACTACCTTAGTTTTTATTGAAGGCCTGAGCAAATTTTCTTTTCTTCGAAAGCTTTCTCAACTAAATCAGTAATTCGATGAACTTGGTCCATAGTCGAATGCTTACTTCTAAACCCAAATTGATGGTCAGGTAAAAGGCGTTTCTGATCAATAACGGGGTGTAAGCGACCGAGTAATATCTTTCAAAAACTTTTGAAATTATTGGAAGAAGTGAAATAGGTTTTAAGATTTTATTTCATTCGGTGATTATCACTTCCGCGACCTTCCACTGTCTTGATATGTATTCTAATTTAATTGCTGCATTTACAATGTACAGGAGTTTAGTTAATGCTTTTCGAGGGAACATTTTAAGAAATTCTCCTGTAAATAGGTCATAACCCGGAGCTTGTTTAGGCTTTTATTTCTGTATTTCCTGTTTAAGCTAGGCAATACTTCCATATCTTACTAGATTACTTTCGGTTGTAGTCTCGAATAAATTAATGTTTTCTGGACCATCAAATGATTTTACTGTTTTCTCAAGATGTGCGGCAAAAACGTCTGCTTTTTCCTTATCGCTTTTTGCCCAAACATCTTGAGCTACCCTAATTGGTGGCATAGCGTTTTTTGGCCGTTTTATAACTTTAATTGCTTTCCAAAGTAAATAATTCGATCCTTTTCCAGCGGTTAGGCTTTGTAGATAAGTTTCTACTGCATGGTTTTAAAAGTTTTTAATCGAATTTGATAGGATATTACTCAACCGATTGAGACGTATTTTATCTTGCGGGGCACGAGTTTGGTGCCATCTTTTTCGAGCTTTTCTTTTTTTGTCTTACCAAATCTCTTAATTCCCATGGGTACTTGGTATTACTATAGCTCTCTATTTTGCGTTGTTGAGGAGTATTATTATTTATATTAGTTATATATATATATATCTGAATTACATATTTTTTAACAGTAAAAATCGGCTGTAACGCATACCTGATAAAGCGATATGAACCACCGTATATAACAAAATATTTTCAAAGTCGCAGCAAAACTCCGTTTAACTTCAAGTAGCGTGCAATTGGTTACAACGATGCTGGTTTAACGATGAAATCGGTCGGTTATAGCGATTGAAATTTTCTAGATTGTTTTAAGGGATGGTTAAAAAAAATGTTTTCTTACATTCCTACAGTTTATTATTTTCATTCTGCTTCTAAGCATGTACCCACATTATGTATGTACATGAGGACATGAGACAGTCCTGAATATTGTATGTGCCGCTTCATATTCAAATCAAAATGTAAGAATCCATACATTGGAAAAATATATTAATCCACGAACTGTACAAAACAATCACATATCAGTGCTTTATTTCATCAACAATTTTCTATTGATTTTCTTAGATACCTTGTCGAAGGTATCTAACAATTAACATTTATTTCTCTATAAGGCAATAAAATCCAATTTCCACAAGCAATTATTTATGTAGGCCTTATATGTATATATATAGTACTTGTGCGTGGAGTTTGAACATTTTTGCAGTAGATTGTTTGGGTAGAAGCAAAATTCACGCTGAAATGTTGTTTTTAAGCTTCCGGAGATGTGTGTACATGTAGCATACTGTAGAATGAAGACGGGCTTCGACCCAACACAAACAATATCAAAGATACAATGTTAAAATATAAAAGAATGGGTTCGACAGATAAACAGGAAAATTGGAACGATTTATCGCAAAAATGTGGACATACATATGCAGTAACAAAACAAATACAATATTAATGGAAGTATTAATAAATTGAACGCACACGAAAAATCAGAATTATATTTTATTGTTCTAAGTAGGTTTTTTGGTACTAATATTTTTTCAATCATTAAAAATAAATAAATAGATAGATAGTTTATTTTGTATATAATTTCACATTAGGTTTGTTACCGCACATTTTACACAGAGATGTAATAACAAGTACTTTTCTTCTGAAATATTGTATATTAGATTATTAGATAACTATGAGAGACAAATATAAGATTGTTTTTTGGAGAAAAATAAATCAAAATATCACAGAATGAGTTAGACAGATAAATAGGACAATTGGAACGATTTATCGCAAACATGTGGACTTAGTTACATATGCAGTAACAACACAAATACAAAATTAATGGAAGTATTAATGAATTCAACGCACACGAAAAAGTAGAATTCTATTTTATAATTCTCATTAGGTTTTTTTTGTACTAATATTTTTTCATCCATAACATAAAAAAATATATATATATTTTCAAAATTTGATTGAGCTGTTTTAACTCCGATGTAAATTTTCACCCCTTTCTGTGATGGTTCTCCGCGAGCTCGGTGAGATGGCGGGGGAAAATCGAAAAATGTTGAGCAAAAAATGTAATGTGGTAGTCGCTTCAACTCATTTATACCATAACCACTCCACATATTGATCAAGAAGAGATGGCATATTCTCGGAGGTTTCCGCAGTTTCTTGATTGTTCGTGAAGTGGCTTTGACAGATACCACTATATTCCAGTCATTCATTCCAGTGGGTGCATCCAGTACCACTAATGATACACTAGATGGATCTCTTGGATTTTCATACATCAGGGTATGTTCGCACACTGCAATCAGAAGTGATAACAATACGTTCAGATGTTTGGGTATAACTTCGCAAGAAGTTAATCCGAAGCAAAGCATATATAGAGCTTACAAATGAAGGATTAAAAAGCTAAGGTTAAAAGATCGGGAAAAAGGTGATAACATCGGGAGCCTATCGAAGAATGTGGATAGCGTGTTAGACTACCGTGCGAGAGAACGCGAGCTTGAATCCCAGTAAGATAAGAGTTTTATATAATCAATTGCATTGAATTTCATACATAATAACGTATTGTGTAGTAATAATTGAAAAGAAATGAAACTAGTAAAAGGAAATAATATAATAATATGTTAAAACAAACAGAAAATAATAAAAAAAATTATGTTATTTTTCAACTTCGAGAAGAATTACAAATATTTTCGTAAAGACTTTTTGCGAAGCCTATAATTTGCTTCTATAAGGATTGTTATAAGCAAACATAGTTTTTTCTGTAAGGCTTTTTAGAAGTCCTATAGAAGTAAAAGTGCGCCAAATGTTTTTCGCCAAATGTTTTGCTGGGAGGAAAAAAGCTTCGATAGTGCTTTATCGAAGAGAAGTTGTTAGTTTCAGAGTTTTTCTTTCAGACGTTCTCGGAACCTGCACTGCAAGTATTGCCTCCTTGTTCACTTGATTGATTACAGCCAACGTCACACAACATGTTTTCATATGTATCAACAGTCTGCGCACTCTATGCAAAGAATCTTCTTCGACTGCATTATCATCACTGCTATTAAAGTCAACAGCATCTACTCATTCAACAGCAACACTGACTTCGTTAATATGGCATCCCATTTCTTCCTTATCTCTTTGGCAACCAAAAATTCCTATACGCTCAACGTTAAGCCTTCAATTCCGCCAAAGTTCTAGTGGAGACTTGAGTTGATCAGATGTTCTGCATACAGTTCTGTTTATAAGGTAAGCTGCCGTAGATCATCATCAACAACTTTGGAACTATGTAACCAGCCATCTTTACAAGTCACATGCGGTGAAGCCCCAGAATCCACGGCCCAGTCACTCTGCATATGCTGAGCAATAAATGAAGAGTTGGTATACAACAGCCTTGTAAGACTTGCTTCCAAAGCTGTTGAATACTGGTTTGTGCTTCCGATTACAGTTTTCCGCGAACTTACAAGTCTTTTTCTTCTTAAAACAGGCAAAACTAAATTTTGAAAACAGTTTCGAGTAGCTGGAATGTGAATTAAAATATATCGTAACGTATTTAGTTTCTAAAAATTTGATAAAATGTCCGCACAAATGGAATTGAAAGAAAAATTTGTTGTTTGGTATTTTATCATCTGTCAAAAACATTTGATCATTTAATTCCATAGTTAACTCAACAAATTTGCTGGGTTAACTCGAAGTTAACTCTGGATTTAAATTTACTGAAAAACTAATTTATCAAGTTAACCCGAGCTTAATCCCGAAACTAGGATGATCTCGCACTAAAAACCGGGCCTGAGAGGCGGCGATTTGTAAAAAAATACCTACAAAAATGTCTGAGCAAATGGATTCCGAGAAATACGGTTGTTTCCCATAAGCTATTGGAACAATAGACTGCACCCAATTAAGAATCCCAAAAGAAGGAGTCCCAGCTTGCGTTTGCTCGGGAATGAGGGTCATGCTTGATCCAACATTCTTTTTACTCATCTGTTGAAACCTTAAACCAATGCAAAATTTTGTAATTAAATATAGTGCCATGCAAAAATAAAATAAATATAAAAATCAATTAATTAATATTAAATAAAAAACGACAGAATGTACTAGAATCTCGTTTTTGTATAGTAGATTTTTAAATTCTACTACTTATTTTGACATAATCTTCGCCTAGATACGCAGCAATGGAAAATCGATTTAGGAAAATTAGCCTAGAGACAACTGCAAGAAATGTATATCTCTTTTGACAGCAATACAAGATACCAGCTACAGAAATTCATTCTGGGCGGCCCTTAAAGCTAGGCACAGCAACATTGTGATAGTTAGCACTGATCTCATATTATGGTTGATTTGGTAGCTTCAGCCAACACAATGCAGAAAAGCGTGATTGTGTTTCAGCTTATATAGCAAGACTATTTATCAAAAGTTTTGTTAAATTAACTACCCACTCGTGAACACATTGTCACAAAGCAGCCAACAGCTGCAGAAAGGACTGTACTCCACGAGGCTTGTGGAGTTTGATATATTAAGTAGACATTTCAACAGAGAAGCTAAAATCGCTGAGCAAGTCAATATGTCAAAGCGTGCTAATTGCCCTAAGCAATTGGGCGTAACGTCGGCAAAGCTAAAAGTGTGATAGCTTTTTAGCAAGATTGTGCTGGCAAACCTAAACATACAATGAGAAAGTGTGAGTACTGCCCAAAGAAAAAATATTACTTATACCAACATTAAAATGCTAAAATCTCCCACTGGCGTTGTTGTCATTTTGAGAGTGCTTTTTTCCGTGAAACGTCAGCTAGAAGCAAAAGGGAAGACGTGTCTATCAGCGGCGTGCCCATCAACAAACTACCGATTTTGTGCGAAAACGATAATTAGTTAACATTAATTTATAAAAGAAAATCATTTTGCATATATACTACTACCTATCATAGTAAAATGCATACAGTTTTGACTCGAGGAAATGCCACTGTGGCATACTCTCTTAGCGTTCTGGCCTGCTTAACATTTTGCTGCTTCATCTCAACAGTGTTCCTTGATTATCGTACAGAATCAAAGATTAATACAGTCAAAGTTTTGGTGTAATATATATATAGAGTATAATCTCATGTAATTGAGAGTTAAATTGTGCTTTAACTTTTTAGGAAAAACGTTCCAGACTATGGTGCGTCACGCGAAAAACACGATCTGGGATACCTTACATTCGATTTACAAACCAATCTCACTGATCTATTCAATTGGAATGTGAAGCAGCTATTCCTGTACCTTACGGCTGAATATACTACAAAGGATAATGAACTTAACCAGGTTGTGTTATGGGACAAGATTATCCGTCGCGGCGAAAACACAGTGCTGGACTTTAAGAACATGAATACAAAGTATTATTTCTGGGATGACGGCAATGGTTTAAAGTGAGTTTTTTATTAACTCATTGATTTGGGTCCCATAATAATGGTATACACTTTATGTAGGAACAACGATGTAACACTCTATCTGTCGTGGAACATCATTCCCAATGCTGGTCTGTTGCCTAGTGTCTTTGCACATGGCTCGCATTTATTCAAATTCCCGGAACATTATTCTGTGTCCCCCGTTTAAGAATAAGAAACACAAGATTTCCTCTTTTACCTAGTTTTTGATTTAGGGAATTAATTCACTTAATTTTTGTGTTTTTTAGAACAACAACAAATAAAAAAATAAACAAATTTAAAAGGAAACGCGCGTTCGTTTATTTGATGTCTTTACACACATCGTTGAGTAGTTTTAGGACGTCCTTTTCCCGGCGTAGTGCTTGCTTAATGCAGATATCCATTTGGTTCTTGTCAAAGGGTGTGCCACCCGGTTTAAGGATGAAACATACATCGCCCTTGCAAATGGCGATATTTACTGTAGAACTAGAGAGGTTCTCTTCTTCGGCTGTCGGGTCGGCAATGATGACGTTGCTAGAATATAAATTTCATTGATGAGATGATGGATTATGATAAAATAACTTATTTTATGCATGCGAGGCAATAAGTGAAGAAGCACTTTCTCTGTACAATTGATATTTTGATCAGCAATGCATATATTTTCTTTTGAGGTTATGCATATTAAAACTTTTCAAAGGACCAGGGATTGTAGCTCATGGTAACGGTATTACCATGGAAACGCACTACTTACGAAGCAAAGGTGATTATGTTATGTACAATACAGTTAAAGGAGTCGAAAAGCTACAGTCATAGAGTATGGAGAAGAAAATTAATTTTAGTGAGAAATTTAAAAACGATAATTTTCAAATTTCATGGTAAATGTGTAGCATATATACATAGGTCAACAGTCTGCATAAAAAAAACAAGAGTCTGCATATTAATAAGAAATAATTAACAAAGCCTGGCAATCATTAATGGTTTTCGCGCATTGCAAAAAACCACACACATAGAACAAACTCTTAAGTAAAACTAAACAGTTATTAACACATGACTTACTCATCAAACACCATAAGCGTTGTGGACACCGGCACTGGTCCAATATTCAATTTTTTCTTTTCACTAGTATGCGCTTGGATTTTATTTATCTTGACATCATATTCAATTGTGGGCAGTTCCAAATTCCTTAGAGCTGCAACACAAGCTATCAGCGCTGCATCGACAATACATCCATCATGATCCAAACATATAATATCACAATAAAGTGCCCAAACAAGTTTCTCTTTATGGATACAGAGATCTTTCAGATCCAGGCAGTTGGAATTCGTAAGAATATCATGAATCGCACTGCTAAACACATCCGAATCATCATTACAACCCGCTCCGCTGCGATATCTTGGTGAACACATTTGTGGCAATTCCACATTGGGTATAAGAAATCCCTTTTCCGGTGTCACAGCTCGTGGTTTAGCCAGCTCTGCTCTTATTCCACAAATTACACTAGTGTTTCCGATTTTCACAACAGCCGAGCCATCGGCCGAAATTATTGAACCAACGTTAATGCCGATTGGACGAAGTTTATCAAATTCTCTGCCATCGGGACGAATGTCCTTGTTGAGATAATCACGGTAGTACTTAACTGGATGAATGAGTCTGAGATGGTTGGAATGTTGTTAAAAACAGTGTTATTGTATTTTTTAAATTGTTTATGTACTTGTATTGTTCAGCCATTATTCTGTTGTTACGACTGTGTATTTAGTTCTCAATTTATAATTATAACTTTAAAGTGGAATATTAATGTACATAATGCATTTACAAATATATTAACAATAAAAAGCATGTGCTGTCAACAAAAGCGAAATGTCAAAACCAAAAGTCAAATCAGTAATTGGGCAGAAGTGCTCAGGGTTGGTGTTTGGTGAAACAATTGAATGCGTTGCCAAGTGTAATTTATAGTGTAGAATTTTTGAATAAGTATATAGATATATAATCTAAACAAACACTACAGTGGCAAAAAAAAACAAAGCTTAACTAGGTATTTACAATATTTTAAGAGAGCAGTTTAAAGTTTTTACATTCACGCTCGATGGAACTTGTCTTGTAAGGTCGCGTGTCAATTGCGTTTAAAAGGGGCTAAACTTTATTTACTGTGGATAATTTTTGACATTTCTGCAGAGGTGAAAAAATTGTCTTTTTGCTGTGTCAATTTGATTAAACGGGATATTATTTTAATATAAATATAGCGAATGATTTAAGAAAGATCATCAAGATCATAATTATTGCCAGTAACAATTGTGCTCATGATTAAAGATATCCGCCCTTCTTTGTTCATTTTGAACATATTTCACATATAGCGAAACAAAAGTTATCATAATATTTTTGAAACCACATTTTTACTCCTTTTTCAGTTTACAACATATATGTTGTTTGCTTTTTATTTCATAATCTGAATGATGTACTATCTACCCCCAACATGTAAACACTGATTACGAAGAATAATTCATGAGTGTACTTTCCATTCCGTCACTCCTCAGTATGTATACCAAATGTCAAAAATTAGCCACTGGATAACTTTTAGCGAGCTGTTGAGCAGGCTAAAATTTTGAAGACTCTATTCATCATACTAGTGTAAAAATTATCCACTTTCTAAAATTTTAACGCAATTGACACACGGCCTAAAAGTTCGAAGCCAAAAGTTTATATTCTACACACCAAAGACTAAAGAGTGAGATCTTCTTTTCTTATGTGTAGCAAGAACAACACAAAAGAATGTTACTTTTTAGAATTTTTAGAATTCAATACGGAATACGGATCTTTCAGATTTTCCTAACTTATACAACGCTGAACAGAGGCTGCATATCCTAAACGCGTCTGATGGTTTTAATAGCTGCAAATGGGCCTGTATAAAATTTTTTTTATTCTGTACACAAACGGCAGAGCATCAGTAACCAAAGGTTCAAGTTTTAGTTGAAAAATATTGTCCAGGGTACTTTTTTTGTATGTGCAGTTGTGTTTCACGGTTTAATTTATTCAAGGAAGAATTACCCTTCTACAACTACAGAAAGTCGGCGTTACTAATAACTACTTTTAGCAACAACTTTAACGACAATCAACACAATTTTCAAAAATCCTTACTTACTTACTTACATAAGTGGCGCTACAGTCCGGAGTGAACCTGATCCTCAACCAACATGCCTCTCCAATTAGCCCGTTCCTCAGCTGACTGCCTCTTCTCTTTCTACTTGTGCGCGCTACTTAATTCGAGGTCTTCCTCTACTGCGTCCAAATTCTGGCTGGGAATCGAAGACTCTGCGAGCCCGAGTATTGGTGCCCATTCGTTTTACATGTCCTAGCCATCTTAAAAGTCCAATGCGGAGTTTTTTGACCAGGGGCATGTCGCCGTACAGTTCGTATGTTCTTGGTTGAATCTTCGTCTCTTTAGCCAAAAATCCTTTACCAATAAATAAATTTACATCACAGACTAGCGCTAGTCATAAATTAATATTTAATGTACAGAAAGTCACATTTAAGTCATATAGCAGTGAGAAAGTGGTGTATTAAGCACCATTTTGTAGGTACGTAATTTGTTTGTAATTTTGTTTATGGTTTACATACATTTGTTTTGTTCTTAAGGTTAAAACCTAAAACAAATTGTGGAATATGACCATCGTGTCCTAGGGGTAACTAATAAATTGGAACTGGCTCTCCAGGTTGGGGGTTGTGCTTTAGGTTAACTACCCAACCCTGGAAAAAATTCTATGTTACGAAGCAACCAATACCCTGCTTAACAAAAAAAAAACAACGATACGAACAACGCCAAGACCTTCGCGCAACGCGTATCCCTTAACTTCTCGATTAACACCATACCACCAGCATTGAATGTCGAAGAACAATGGCAACGATGTCAACAAGCCATTAGATCAGCCGCAACTGATGTGCTAGGTTTCTCGCGCCCACCAGTAATAACCCCTGGTTTGATGGGGAATGCCGACAGATGCTCCCAGCCAAAAACGAGGCCTACAAGGCTAAGCTGCAGGTGAAGACGAAAGCTGCTGTTGAGGCAGAGAAGAAGGGAAGAAAACCGGCTATTCAAAAAGAAGAAAAAGAGCAGGAAAATCGCGATCGAGGATATAGAGAGGTTCCACTCCAGGAACGATGCTCGCAAGTTTTACCAAAGTGTAAAACGTCAAAGCCAAGGATATAAGGTTCGAACAGAATCCTGTCGAGATGAACAAGGAAATATCGTAGTTGAGACACAGTCGATGCTGAGAATATGGAAGAACCACTTCTGCAGAGTGTTAAACGGCAATGACGAACAACATTCCTCTATAGAGGAAGACCTCGCCTTAAGTGGCGCGCACAAGTAGAAACCGACCTCAGCCAACTTGGAGTGCATAACTGGAGTCAGTAAGCTAAGGACCGGGCTAATTGGAGAGGCATGTTGGTTGAGACCCAGGTTCATTCCGGACTGTAGCGCCACTTAAGTAAGTAAGTACAGCATTTTTGAGCAATTTTAAAAATGTTCAAAGAAAAACTACCTCCCTGTCCGTCAGATTGAGTTTTGTTTCACTGACGTTGTCGCGAAGTACACTAGCGATAGTTGCATAAATAAACAAACAGGAAATTTAACAGCTACACCGACACTAATTTCACGAATACAAAACCAATTTGAAAAAGTGTGAATTGTGAAAATTATTGGCAAAGTGAAGCTCTTATTCTGTGAAAACAATAACGGTTTGTTGTTTGTCGCAACTTCTGTGAAAAGCATTTTAACGATTTAAAAGTATGGCTCTATTTATTATGGTCTCATTTTTTGTGGATTTGGCCAAAGATGCTGAGGCCCACTCTTCATGCACACTTTGATAAGGCCAGATTTGGCTTATGAGTTGGTGGATGGAAGGCCGTCATTTCCAGCAGCCTTGTTAAGATTGAGTTTAGATCCTCAATTCACATATGTCGGGCGGTTGGTAGTTTTCGCTGTTGTCTCCAATATTTATTGTTTAGTTCTGCATGACAGCGGAATGTTGTTCGTTGTTATCGACTGTGTCTCAACTACAATGGGCAGTTTATAGTTTTAATTTTATCAAGTTACCTTGCCGCTGCTCTGTTCTCATCGGTCAATCAACCATTTCAGTCATATATAGAAAATGATTGACGAAAAGAGTTGAAAATTTATACATGGGCACTCAGAAGTGAGGGAAACAGCTTTTTCCTCGGCTGAAGATGTTTTCGATTTCAGTTAAATTACCCGAAGTTTTTTTTATGTAAATAATTTATTTAAATATTATACTCTTATTTCTAGAAATTCTGTTTTTTTACAAAACGGTTAACAATTGAATGACATCAACTCATTTATTTGAAATCAAATGCCAACGATTGAATTCGCGAACTGTTATCACTTTCAAAATTCACTTAGGTAATTCACGTCAACACTATTCAAATCACGTTCAGGTCACAATTTAGACTAACTCCCTGGTTGTCGCTTTATATCTGTTTATAACACTCTACATACTGATCTAGAAAGAGATGGCATATTCTTGGAGGTTTCCGCAGTTTCTTGAGTGTTCGTGAAGTGGTTTTGGCAGATGCCACTATTCCATTCATTCATTCTAGTGAGCGCATCCAGTACCACAAATCGACAGAGTATGTTCGCACACTGCAATCTCAATTTTTAACATTGCCCTCCTCCTAAACTTGTTCGTCCCGAACAAGTGTCTCCTCAGTTTCACCTTCATAATAATGTAACCGGTTCAGATTTTCCTCGAAGTCCTTTCTGTATTCGGTAGAGAACTTCGTTTATGCGCTTCACCATTTTGTAGGGGCCTTCCCATTTTGGCAGTGGCTTCGGTGATATTCCTTGCTTACGTTTGGGATTATATAGCCACAACGAATTTCCTTCCTGAAATACAGTTTCTGTGCCTCTGATATCGTACCTTGTTTTCATACGATCGCTTGCCAGTATTATTCTCTTCGTGGATATCTCGAAGTCTTTCGAGTAGATCATCAATGTAGTCATCTTCAATGGTCGGCTCTACCGTTGGGGATCCGAACATTACTTCACTAGGCTACCTTAATGCTCGGCCAAATAAGACTTCACATGGGGAGTGTCCAGTGTCGTCTACCACCTTAAGAGGTGTTCTCTCACGGTTCGATTGAATCGTTCCACCACTCCGCCTGACTGTGGATGCAGCGGTGTCGTTTTGGTCTTCTTAATACCTAACCGCTGGTAAATATTATGGAATACTCTGGACTCAAAGTTTCTACCTTGATCAGAATGTAGTTCCAATGGTGAACCGAATCTGCATATCCAGTTGTCCACGATCTGTTCCACTACGGTTTTCGTTTCCTGGTTAGCTATGGCGAATGCTTCTGGACATTTGCTGAAGTAATCCACAACAACTTCTATGTAAAGGTTTCCGCTGTTCGTTTCTCGCAACGGGCCAGCAATATCTATTGCTTTTCTTTCTAACGATGCCTCAACGTTGTACTGGTGCACGTTTCCTTGCGTCTTTCGTTTTGGTCCTTTACAGGCGGCGCATGTAATGCATTTTCGGCACCACTGGTCGATGTCTTCCGCATGGTTGACGAGACAGTCCGTCAGCGTTAGTGCCCTTACGATGCTGAATATCAAAATCTTAGCTCTGCAGCCGCTTAATCCACTTAGCAACTTGACCCTCTGGATTTTTAAGTTGAAGCAACCACTTTAGGCAGCATGGTCTGTACGAAGAAAGAACTTCATGCCATAGAGGTATTTATGGAAATGCTTCGTCGCCAGAATAAACGCTAAGAGTTCACTCTTGGTCGCACAATAGTTTTATTGAGGTCTAGAAAGAACCTTGCTAAAGTAGGCCACCTTCTTGCGAGAAAGACATATGCTCGAAATGGGGAATGAAAACTCGAATCACGCATTGGCACTATATACATATATATATAAGATATATATATATGGGTAAAAGAGAATGTAATACCTGACGAAGATATAAGCAAGTTATCAGACAGCCAAGCGGCCATCAAATCCCGGGAAACATCCTTTTAATTGCCGATCATCTCTGCATGAGATGTCAAAGCATTTTAACATTCACCTATTCTGGATGCATAGTGACATTTCAGTTGATTGTAATTCTGATGAACTCGCCAGAAATGGGACTAAATTACCAGTTGTAAGCGACACGGGTGCACTATGTATTCCTATGGCTACATGTAAAACCTTACTAGCTCATAATGCTAATAGCGAATCAAACCTCAGATGGGAGTCTTGGCACGAAGTGCCATATGAACAAACAAATTTGGACAAAGCTAGATTTGAGAAGATCAAAGGGACTGATTGCGCTCGATAGGCCGTATATTAGCGCCAACATAGGTGTCATCACCTGACATTGTTTAATCGGCAGGCACGCACAAAGGCTAGGCCTCTACTCAAAAAACGACTTCTATAGGAGCTTCATGGACGAAGAGGAAGAAGAAATAATACTTAATCTCCCATTTGTAACTGCCCGGCCTTATCAAACGAAAGAAAGCTACATCTCGAAGCTTACTATTTTCAAAATCTTAGTAATTTGACAAAATCCTCCGCTTCATCAAAAGCTCAGAATGATCCACATGGTATCACAATTAACCAAAATGGACTAAGTTTGCCTGCGAACGCTGGCAGCCACTCCAACCCAACCTAACAATATACATAGCTAAATTTTAATTTCTTCGCTTATTGATTTTGTTACTGATGTTAAACTTAATAACTTCTATGTTCTGCTATGTCCAACTAACAAATGCACTAAATGATGGTCCTGTGAATGCACATCATATATTGGTTGCTTCGGACATTTTTTTCATGGATGGGTAGTTAACCCAAAGCAAAACCTCCAACTTGGAGGGCCAGTTCCAATTTATTAGGGGTAGAATACAGGGCCATCAGTATCCACTATGGGATTGAGCACTGCCGTTGAGATTCCTAAATAACCTGTTGTCCCAATATCTCGAAGCAGCTCATTTAGGTTCGCCTGTAGTATAGTATTAGTACCCACTACGGGATGGAGCACTGCCGTTGGTCTTATGGTTCATTCGCCATCATCTCTGTTCAAGGGACCTGACCTACCCTTTAGATTTCTAAATAACCTGCTGTACGAATATGTCGAGGTTTCTCATCTAGGTTCGCCTGGCATAGCAGGTCGGGTATTCCGTGCCATTCTGATCAGGCTGCTTACATGTATACAAAAAAAAAATATTTATTTTTTGTTGAAATGTTTTATTTGTCTACTTAAAAAATTGCTTACAAGATGAGGATAGCATTTTCAATTGTTATTTTTTTTACTTTTTCATTAATTTATTCATTTGTTATTTTCATTTAATTTCTCGTAATTAATCAGTAATTTAATAATAATTGAATTTTAACAATACATAATATAAGTTATATATTACTTAGTTTTCTTTATTTTTTCTTCCTTGTTTATAAATGCTTTGTAAACGTTTTGTTTTGAATTTTATTTATATTATATCATAATTTTGTGAATTCGTTTTTGTTTTTACTTTTTTTTCGTTTATCAATGAGAAGACCTTAAATTTGTGTGGTTCTTTTTTAACTGGTTGAGATTTTGTTTGTTTATTTATTTTCTGATAGTGACTAAATACGCGAATGATTAGGATGATGTTTTGTTGTTTGATTTTTTATATTGTATTTTATTCTTAAATATAATGTAGTTTTTTTTTCCTTTTTTAAGAATGATTTGAGTAAAGGTAGTTAGTAGGTAGGTGATGAAATTTTTTTTTTATATTTTGTCTCCTTATTTACTTATTGTTTTTAATTTAATTCATGTAATAATTTAAACTATGGAAATATACAGTAGATATGTATGTACATATATGTATATGTACACATATATGTATATACATATATACATGTATGTATATGTAATTGTATACATTTTTATAGTAAAAAAATCGCTTACTATTATATTGATGTTATCTACTTGTTATTTCGATTTTTTGTTTTGTTTTCATTTGAATACCTATGAACATATAAAAAATGGATGAACTTATGTTATTAATTAAATAATGCAATCATCCAATAAAGTAAATGATCATGTTATAACAAAAATATATAAAATGTGTACTTTTCTTATTAAATAAAATTGATATTCACATAAAAAACAAAATAAGATGCTATTTTTGTATTTATAATTTCTACAAGATTAACTTTTTTCATTTAAATATTTCTACACTTAAAATTAATTGTTAAAAGCACTTATTTTTTACAAATAGTTGACGTTAAATTATTCTTATTAACGTTCGCTTAATAATTAAATTTATGTTTTCATTGATAAAGCATTTTGCGTATTAATCCAATGTGTATGTTGTTGATAGCTATTTAAATGATGATTTCCATTTGTTTTTTAGGAAGCGTTGAAGAGCTTCCATTTGATATAAATAAGATATATAAACTTTTGATAATTGTACAAATTTCATTAAGGTCGAAAATAAAAGTTTTTTTTTGTTTTTATTTGTGAAGAATTACTTTTTTGGAAGCTCTTGGGTTGCTTTGTTTTTCTTGTTCTATTTGTTGTTTTAAACAATTTTTTGTGAATACTTTTGATTTATTTTTAAATAATTACAAAAGAAATTATTAAATTTTGGTTATATAACTGCAGTCGTCAAGAAAGATTTATTTTAATGTAGTTTATGTAATTTTTTTTTATGTAAAATACTTTTACTTCATTCAATTTTGTATTAATCTCATCTAATAACAATGATATGGCTGCATTTTACAAATAAGATATGTAAATAGTAGTATAAATTTATGTTGTATACCATTTTGTACAAGAAATCAAAACAAACTATTCAACGAAAGTAAAATTGAAATAAATAACAAAATAAACAAAGAAACAAAAATCTGTTATAATTATTTTGTTTATTATTTTAATTTGTGTATACATTTTGTACTGCAGCAATAATTATTATTTATATTATTAATTTGATGTGAAAGTGTATATTTGTATACTATTTTTTTTAAATATGAAATATTTTTTTCATTTAGAATGTGACTACCATGGTGACTAGAAAATGAAAAGTTAAAGCAAATTATACAAACAAAAATTTAAAATTGAATATAATGAATTATTTTTGGGTAAATATATATATATAAATATTTTGTTTATCTTTTTTTAATATTTCATGGAAGCGTAGCATATATATTTTTGTATTCAGCCAATTGGAAATAAAAAAATATCTTTCATTAGTAATTGTTTATTGATTTGTTTTATATTTTAGTTGTCTATTTGGTTGGAGTGTTTTTCTGTTACTCTAGTAACGTTTGTAGTACAAAAATATGTTGATCTTTGTTTTTTGTTATTTATGTTTATATCTTTCAAACTGTGTTCATCTTAAATAATAAAGAAATATATTGGCGTATTTAATTTAATTTGTTTACGTAGTTTTATTAAAATATTTATTCACACTATTTATAGAAGCTGTTGAAAAAGAGAGCTCCGATTTTATTTGAAATAATTTTTTGCAATAATGTGCAATCTATTGATGTGATTTGATTCTATAAATCGCCAGGGCTCACATATGAAGGTGCTCCTGCTATTGCATGAGTCAAAGTAATAAATATGTTTTCAGATTCGTAGAATTCGTACTTTTTGAACATTAGTTATCTTAATTAGGTAAGACTAAGCTGTTTTTACTGTATGAACGTTTTCCAAACTAGTCAACACGATCAGAACTGCAAAACCATTTAAAAAAGATGGCTTCCTATTATTTAAATGATTTTAGTGCCAAATGCCAAAAAGCCGGTAAACGAAGTAAATATTGAAATAATTTTTTGAAATAATGTTCAATCTATTGATGTGATTTGATTCTATAAATCGCCAGGGCTCACATATGAAGGTGCTGTTGCTATTGCATGATTCAAAGTAATAAATATGTTTTCAGATTCGTAGAATTCGTACTTTTTGAACATTAGTTATCTTAATTAGGTAAGACTAAGCTGTTTTTACTGTATGAACGTTTTCCAAACTAGTCAAAACAATCAGAACTGCAAAACCATTTTAAAAAGATGGCTTCCTATTATTTAAATGATTTTAGTGCGAAGTGCCATAATCATCGGTATATGCAGAGAGGCAAACCATATTCAAAGAGCGACTTTTCAATATAAAAAGCTACGAATGCAACCGAAAAAGAGATTTTAAGTTCAGTTTGGATGAATTCCAAAACGCATTATTTCTGCATTACTGCTTAGTCAAGAGTTCCAAAAAGCAGCCAAATTAAAATGATGCAAAGCATATTTAAACGCATTGTGAAAGCATCAACTGCGCCAACACACACAAAAAGAGCATCGTGAATGTTTGTGATGCATAACATATCTATGCGAAGCAGTGCAAAAGCATTCATAACCTGGCATCATTAAAGCAGAGTGCATTCAAAATGCGCATTTTTTGACGTTTTGGAATTCAGCCTTTACGCTTATGGAAACAGAAGTCTTGCAATAAGAAAAACCTACGACAACATATCATCAACAGAGTGTGGATGGATGGACGAAAGCATACTCGTTGAATGGAATTCATGCATATCTGCATGCGATTCCATCCCACTGCTCCAACTACCGAGGCATAACCCTACTAAAAGTCGCAAACACGATTTTAAATTTAACATATTGTCTGGTCTGAAGCCTTATTCCAATAAACTTATTCACACGAATCATTTGGCTTTTGGCAGATCGATCACAGACTCTCATACTAAAGCAAATCCTGGGGTACCAGCAAGTAACTTAATGCAATCGAGTTTACTCGATATTTATTCGAGCATCAGCAGCCCTAATTTGGTTCGTTCAGATGTCCTATATTGTATCGTTTAAATTGGCAGCAAATAAACTAGATCATGACATTTGAAACAAAACTTTATACTCAATAGGAATTACTTATCGCCAACAGCGAATTTTCTTAGCAAATGCACAGAGATTCATCAACCAAAAGATATTATACATTGGAAAATTTGCTTGTTGAGTACGTAGAAATACGGAAGGCTCTACCCTTAATAAATATGTCCAGCTAATGGAATATGTTGTAGAAACATTTAAGAAAATTTATGAACAGGCGAAACACGTTGGTATTCAGGTTAATGAGGACAAGACAAAGTATATGCTCTTAAACAAAGTACCTTCTGTTGACACATTGGACAAAATGTCACTGTATCAACAATTTTGAGGTAGTTAACGAGGTTATCTGCCTCGGAGTCACCTCCAGTAACAGTAGATATACGACGAAGAATGACCCTAGAAAACTGATGCTATATCGGTTTAGCGAAACCAATAGGATCATAACTCGTAACCCAAAGTCCAAATGTTTACCCTACTTGCCACTAATTCTACCAGTCCTACTTTAAGGCGTAGTGCTGGACAATAAGCCGGAAAACGAAGAATATATTAGTCCGTTTCGAAAAAAAAAATTCTACTTCGAATTTTTGGTCCTCTATGGAAGAAAGCCGATGCAGAGAGCCCATTAAGTAAAGTAAGTAATCAACAAATAAAAAATTTTCAACCTACAGCTCGTCGCCCTAGTGACACAAGAACGTAACTAAATGTTTTTTTTTACAATTTTGGGCTTGGTTTGCTACCTTACTTAATATATATGTAGAATTTATATATTGTGACGAAAAATTGTACCACTAAGTGAAGTAGAATAGAAGTAAGCACTTTACAAAAGTATTCATAAAACTCAAAAAAAAAAATAAGAAGTGGTAAAAAAATCTCAAAAAAAAATTATCAAATATTTGAATACGTTTTTGTGTCACTAAGGCGACGAACTTTGGTTGTTGATAACAACAATTTTGACAGCTCCTAGTCATTGTGAACCCAACGGAATAAAAACTCCTTAATCGAAAGACCAAAGCCGGCTACACACACGCAGTTTTAACTGTCTGGTCGAATTACAACATCAGCTATCCAGTCATACGTGACTGAAAAATGTTGATTTGGTATCCAGTACCGAATTTTGGTATTCTGTCATCAGTGCTCGAGCATATTTTCATACGGTATGGTTTCCGGCGTCGAGTGGATGCATATTTTGTGAGAAAAAATGTAAGATATTTTCATTTTGTTATTTTAAGTTGCTCCCTTATAAACAAGAATGCACTCTTATTGACTCTGAGTTACTAATTATGTTTCAAGAAAATTAAAATTCAATTTGTAATGATACTAAACGTTTTCGTTAAATGGTCTCCCAATGTCCATATTCTTACTCAAATGATGAAAACAGAACCAATAATCCATTTAAAAGTCAAGAATTTTAAAATACACGAATTTATTTTTAAACCATTTACAGAAAAACAAAACATTTGACGTTTGTCAGTTAACAAACCTCAATGTTGCAGAATTGTGCTAGTACGATTGATTTAATTTTCAATATGCATTCACGTATCGTACCATTGGTTTATGATCATCCGAATGTAGCTACTCGATCATTCGATAACGTATGCATTTCACTCACTCGTTAACTGATGTGGTAATTCGACCCTGGTCTGTATGGCTTACCTTACAAACTGCCCAATTCTAAATATTATTTATTATTCTCCAATTCCGAATTCCCCGGAAAAAATGTTCCCCTTCGAATGCGGGAATGAATGTTCGACCAACAGTGTGACATATGGCGGATGAAATTGAGTACCAAAAATGAATATTCAATAAAATTTATATTTTTGCAGTAATGCTTCGCTGATCAATTATTGAAATGCATATTCTTCTTTATCTACAGACCCAACATTATAAACATTAAGTTACCAAAAATTGAAGAAAACAAAGTATATTGTCAATTGCGTCCATTTCAATGAGTGAAACAAATCCACTTACTTGGTTGGGTTATATTGTTTTTGTTGGATTCGTTCAATTCAAATGTTGTTTCACCAACAACTTCCACGAATTATTTTATGGAAACCAAAGAATCGGTATTCCCTACTGCTTTTGAGGCAAATAGCTGCCTTTATCTTCCATTTTTTCTGATCGCTCTACAATTGGGTTACAGCAAATTTATTTGAACAAACTTCATTCAACTTTCTAACGGGTGGTTAAATTTAAAGGGCCGATGTTGAAAGTGAACCACACCTAAACGTCAAGTTTTTTTCTGCAATTCGTTTAACATTTTCCAATTTCAGAATAACTCGATTTGAACCATGGAAAGATACACAATCGAGCAACGCGTTAAACGCGTTATTCAGGCTTATTAAGAAAATTGGCGTTCAAATCAAAATGCATATAGTGCACTTCGTGATTTGTTCGGTCAATTTAATCGTCCAAATGTGCGTACAATAGGAAAAATCATGCAAAAATTTGAGCAAACCGGGTCTGTAGGAGATGTGAAAACACCAGTACAGCTCGTACTGCAGAAAATATTGCTGCTGTTCGTGAAAGTGTGGCTGAAGAGACTTCCACCTCAACTTGTCGTCGTGCCCAACAATTGTACCTCTCACGCTCGTCGTAGATGAACATTATGTATAAAAACTTGCGTTTACACGGTTACAAGGTGCAATTGACTCAAGAACTAAAGCCTCTTGACCATTTCAAGCGTCGTCAATGGTCAATATGGTGGCAAGAAATGGCAACATTGGATAACAATTTTTGAAGAAAATGATCTTCAGTGATGAGGCTCACTGGATTCGTCAATAAGCAGAGTTGCCGCATTTCGGCGAATGATAATTAATCCAAGAGTGATTGTCGAAAAACCAATGCACCCACAAAGAGTGACTGTTTGTTGCGGTTTATGGGCTGGCGTCATCATTGGGTCGTATTTTTTCCAAAATGAGGCCGGTCAGGCAGTTACTGTGAATGGTGTCAAATCTATTTCCCGGAGTACTTTTCCCAATATTCAAAGTCAGTTTTGAATATGGGAAAAGCGAATAAGGAACAAAACTAACCGGAGTATTATTATTGAGAATAAAAGAATAAGGAAATGTTAATGAACTCGGGAGATTGTATTTAGAAATGGGCTGATAGACTCAGAATCACATAGCCGATTCCAAACCATAATTTACCCTCAGTACAACAACCATTGCTAAGCACCATTAACTTTTTTATTTCCAAAACAATTTTTTTCAGGTAATGGTTATAATTTAGTTTTTGAAAATCTTTAATGGAAACATGCAGTACACATCAACGCATTCAAATTATTGATTGTTATAGCGCAGCGAAAATATCGCCGTTTTCGTTGAGCTGTCATAAATATTTCTTGGTTTGCACAATAGCACTTTGTCGTGAGTTCGTGACTATCGTTTACTTGCGACTCCCTTTGTTGTATGTAATAGGGCTCCAGCTCTCACAGCTTAAATTATTATTCTTTGGGGAAAGTGAATGAATTCACAATTCACAATTCACAAAATGACATGCAGGAACAAGCTCCGCACTTTAAATACAACAAGACTCTTAACAAAGTTATTAAATGTCAGAACACCAAAACACAGCAGTCGATCGAATACTTTATTATCAATTGAATTGAAACGTTTTTTTTTTTTGCAAACAAGTATTTAATGTAAACAATGCGTTCGAAAACCCTGAAGAGATGTTAAATTAACAAATCATCATGTATACATCAGTATGGCAAAGAAACATGCCTTATCACTGCACAAATGTTTGACATACTGAAACAACCTAATCGAAAAGGTGTTCCCGAGCATTGTTAAAAATTAAAGAAATCGTATATGCTTGAGCGAACATTGTCTGCAAACAACATTGATGTCAACGTAATGAATTTCCAAATTTAAATTCACCAGTCGTTATTTCTGGTATAAAAAAAAACATGTGAATGTACAAAACAATTATTTTCTTCGTTTATTTTGGTACAATTCTCTCAAACGGTTTTGCAGTTTCTTTTAATTTTTTTCAAAACCTTTATCTGTTATTATTTTTTCTTCTATTGGTGTTGTGATTATCGAACTAAAACATAAATGTAAACATTAATAGATCGAATTATTTTAGAAAAAAATTATTTGCAACTTTTGTTGTTTACCAGATATACCGGCAGTCATTTTCGATAAAAATCGAAACAAATTGGTTTGGTATGTGCCAATAGCATTATATTTGATAAACGAAAACTATATAGACTAAGGTGTTAGTGTATTTCGCTCGCGAATGGTTCATAGGCCTTTATAACTTTCCCCAAAAAGAAAGAGCGCATTATTGTTAAACAGTTTGAAATGCTAGAAAGATGTTAAGAAAGGACGATGCATTTTCAATATTGGGTCTCAGTGTGCTTCTGAAATAAATTAAAACTGAAAACTATGAATGCACAAGGAAGAACGTATTTTCGTAGTTTGTGGTTTTTCTATATTCAAGCTAAAAACAAACTCCTCAACTACACATATTTCAGTGTATTTTGATTTTCATATTAGAATTTTAAAAAATCAATGAATCTCCAATAACATTTATACTGGTTAACTTCCACTTTCAATTGAAATACATAAATTTTTGTTGTTCCTATTTAAAGTTATGTCGGTCTTGTTTTTGTCTAAAATTGCTTTTAATTAACATTTTTTTTTGCAAATCTTAAATCCTTTCAAACTATTTTACAAATGTAATGCAAAAACTTCTAAGTATAAATAGTTTTTTTTTCCTTTTTACAATACTTTCTAATTTTATATTGCGTGAGTATTTTTGTTTGCTATATACCATAATATGTATATAATATTATAAAGCAAATTAATAAATGTATGTATATATCTATATATATATATTATGTATGTTTGTTTTTGTTTGTTTACAAAAAGAAAAAAAGTTTTTCTTTTAATATTAAAAGCTATTTTTGTAATAAAAATGAATAATAATCAATATATATATATATAATTTTAACGTCTTTCTACTTCTTAATTATTGTTAAAGTTTTTTATCATTATCATTTTTTATTAGTATATATATATATATATATTGTGTATATATAATATATTTGTTTTTTTTTGTTGTAATATATTGTATAAATGTTAGTATTCCATTTTTTTGTCTTTATTTGGTTTGTTTATATACATGGCACTAAATGGCTTATATATAGTAATAATATATAGCTTGTTTTTATTTTATATTAAAAAAAAACATTTTATTTATTTTTTGTATTTACTTTTGATTTGCTTCTTTTTGTGTGTTTGTTTCGGGAATGAATTGATTTTCTTTAAATTTAGTTTGGTAATTTCTTTTTGTGTGAATTTTGAAAATAATTTTGTTTTTTTTATAACGTATGATTTATGTGTTTATTTTTATGTTTTTTTGTTAATTTTTTATTTTTTTTATATTTTATAATGTATGTATATAAATTTATATCACATGATTCCAAAAAGGTTTTTGTTGTTTGTTTGTTTCTTATTTTATAAAAAATGTTTATTTATATGTTGTCAAAAAAAAAAAAAAAATATTAAAAAAATTTACTGTACAATGAAAAAAATCATATGCCAATAAATTGTAATTTTGTCGTTATTATTTTCTGTTGCAAAACATCACTTATCTGTGATAATTAAATTCTTTACTGTCAAATCCAACGAACAATAATTAACGATCAAATAACAAATTATTTTTAAAAGGCAACCAGTTCACATGAACACTTTTAACCCAAATCGCGTTGAAGTTTTCAATAGTTTATACATTTCAAAATAAATACATCAAAACTCGACTAAATGTAAAAAATAATAATACTAATAATTGTATTTAAGTGAATTAATGTGATGTAACGTATAGATGGGCAGCGAAATAAGCACAAACACGGCAAAGACATTAAATTTCTTAATTACTTTTCATTACTTTACTTTCGTTAAGAAGTCTAAACAAAAGCAATATCCGTATTTTGTATCTTACCTTAGTTTTACTAAAAAAAAGGATTACAGTAAATATTGTAGAGACGTATTTTTTTACCACTGAAAAATAATGCGATCACTTAAAAGACTGTAAGAAACCGTTCCGTTTAAAAGTTTGGGTACGTACATCTCGTACGCGTCACACTATCAGATTCGGAAAAAAGTTTTCAACAATTAAATTAACTTTGGAAGACAATACATAATTGAATTGCAGGGGTATGTATCGAAAAAGCCCCCTAAGTTGAGTTGAAAAGTTTAGCAGACTCGCTTTCGTTTTCAGACACATTAAATCATAGATGTACATATTTACGCGTTCACTTTCAATTAAATTTAACTGATCGCTTGTTCATTACTGATGGTATTCTAACATTTTTCGTTGATTTTTAATTGCCGTTTGATGTGTTATTATTTCGATTAATTGTAATTTCTTAGTTTATTGATTTTGTTAGTGATGTTAAACCTAATAACTTCTATATTCTGTTATGTCCCACTATCGAATGCAGCATATTTTATGCTGTGGCAAATCTGTGCTCGTAGATTCTGCTTGTTTTACGCGCGCTTCGACACAGATCTGATGGTGTTAAAAAAAAATTACGGCTTTGTTGACGACTGGATATTATTAGCTATGTGATTCCATTAGTTAAAATGTATAATAAACGATGAACCCCTCTCAAATCTGAAAGAACGACTACAAGGATTCTGAAACAACATAATTTTCGCTTATAGGGCACCATAACAACTTGATTGGTTTTGCAACTCTTCTCCCTATTTATAAGCTTTTAACGAATGGTCTGGTGCTGAGGCTTATGCTTTGTGTTAACCACTCACCTTCATACGAACACTGTAAAGAAGCAATCAAAGAATTTAGAAAGATCTGTTAACTGTAAGGAACTGCCGGAACATAAATTGATTAAGATGATTTTGTGTTTTAGAAACACTTTTTGGACAACTGTTCAATTGTTTTATTGAATTGGATTAAATGGGATATTTCACGACTCACACAGAGGACTGCAGACTTGAAATTATTATACCCTTTCAGATATATATAGGGTAGGGACATATTAGTTTTGACATTAAGTTTGCAACACAGAAACATGAATCCATTCAGAATGGCCAGCTGAGTCGTCCTAGCCACGTCTGTCTGTTCGTCCTTTTTTTAATTGATTGTGAAATGGTTTGATACATGGTGTGCTCTCCCGATAAGCATACTGTTAATTAAATTGTAAATCTGCAATACATCAATTTTTGCTTCGACTTCGAAAGAGTCAAGAAATTGGAAAAGATATGCAGCACGCATTTATCGATCATAATACTTCCCTTAAGAAATTGGAAGCAATGTCATGTTGCTTCTTTGACAATGTACTTATGAGGGTTATTGTATTATATACAAATTGCCAAAAACGATGGCAAAAAGTTGTTAATAAAATATACTCCGCTTCATACGCACAACATTTTTCGAAAGTGTGGGATTCATTAGTTCCAAATACTGTACATGAATTCAAAATTTTTTGCTGCTAACTATTTGTCTAAGATGTTGCTAAAAGAAATGAAAAAGAATAATTCTATTTCTGTTTTTTTTTTTTTTGCAACTGATTAAGCACATGCTCATTATCTTTACTGTTTTTGCGTGTACTGGACTGATAGTTTTAAGCAATTGGTAAAGTGTTTGTAGTAATTTTAACCGATAAATTTAAATTTGGAGTTACATGGGCAGAGCGAAATTCCTTAAAAATGTTGAAAAGGCCAAAATCGACTTACTTAATGAAAGGATTAACAGGACGTACTATTTCCATTCAAACTTGATGTTTCTATTAATGTGATATACAAAAATTCGCATAGAAAAAAAATGAAGGGGTAATAAAACATCAATAACAGCGGCTGATAGAAAAAAAAAATTGCGTTCTTCTTCCACACACCACACATCCCTCGACTAAGCTACGAAAATAAATCAAAAAGCTGGTACAACTTTCTTTAAAATAGTGATCAGTAGTTTCAATAATTTAAAAAGGCTAAAACTTAAAAAAAAGATGGCTAGGACATGTAGAACGAATGGACACAAATATTCAGGCTCGCAGTCTTCGATTCCCAGCCGGACGTCTGACGCAGTAGAGGAAGCGCTCGCCTTAATTGGTGAGCACAATTGGAGACCGACCTCAACCAACTTATAGTGCGCAACTGGAAGCAGTTAGCTTAGGACCGAGCTAATTGAAGAGGCATATTGGTTGATGCCTAGGTTCATTCCGGACTGTAGCGCCACTTAAGTAATTAAGTAACAAATTTAAAAAGAAGCCACCACAAAACCATCAGCGGCAGTGAAAGCGGTTGAAGCTTTTCGAGGCACAATATGACTTGGCAAGACCAATGGCGTTACGTGTTTTATTCGAATGAACAAAATTTTGATGGACCTGATGGATTGATTATTACTTTCATGACATGAGAAAATATGAACGTTTTTTAGTCCGGCATCATAGTCGAGAAGGTGTTGATATCGTATGGGGAGCTGTAAGCTACTATGGAATTGTCGAACTTAAATTATAAACAGCAAAAAATGCTGCAATATATTACAATTGAATATTGGAAAGAAATTCAACCAAATTATGCGATAATTTTGGACGCACAAATTGAACTTACCAGCAGGAAAACGCATCCATTCATACGGCGGGGATAGTTAACAAATTGGGTAAGAGAGCAAAATGTGGAATCGCTTCAGTGAACACCATGCTCGACGGTACCACAGACTATACAGTCATACAGATGACGCATGGAGAACAAAAAAACAGAAGCTGTTGCTCACCAGCTTCATGGTTCGGACGGGCGGTGTGCACGTATATATAAGAGATCCAGAAAAAAAATGGTGTTTTTGAATTATTATTTTTTTTAATTTCTTTTCGCAACATCATAGACAAACAGTTATAGCAGAGAGCAAGAATAGCAGCAAGAAATGGTGAATCCAAGTACAATATTTAGAATTAATGAATCCCATACCTTCGAAAAATGATGCGTCTATTCAGTTAAAGTAGGGTATAATTAACAGTTTTGACAAATCGAAACGAAAATTCAGTTGACAGAAATAACTATAATTATTGAAGAATAAGTCGTACCCGAAAAGTCTAATTACAATATTTAATTTGTGGTTGATCTACTTAAATCTGGTCTATTTCACAATAATAAATAGGTGATAAAATGATGTTATTGTGAAAATATTCCAAAATTCACATTTATAAATTAATTTTCATTCTTAGTTGCATTTTTGCAATATACCGATGACAAAATTATAATTTTTAAAAACACAATAGAAATAAAATAAACAAATTATTAATTTTTTTTAAATTATTTTGTATATTTATTAAATGTATAAAATATAATAAATGTTTGTGTATTGTTTGGTTTTGTGTAAATATTTTTTTTTTTTTTGTGAATAAAAATACTGTTTGGTTTGGAAAATTACATGAAATAAAAAAAAAACTAAAATACTATACATACAAAAACTATTTAATAACTATTACAGTCTCTTGTTGCAAATCATATTGTTTATCTGTAGTTTTCTATATTTTAATTCGTATTACATAAATGAAGTGCGTGCTATAAAGATGAAAAATAATGTATGACGACTTAAAAAGAAATAATAATAATATTTTGCGGTTTTGGTTCTCTTTGCATTTGTAAGCAACTAATGGCATCAATACGACTAGGTTGATTTTATAATTAAAAATAATTGTTTAAAGTAAAGAAACCTCACGTTTTAAATGAAAAGATATGAATAGTTTCTAATGTGCCAATATTTATTTATTGTTCTTGAGAGCGCCAGCTATTCATCAATTATTTGTTGGCAAAAAATAAAACGAATCTTTAATTAAAATAGCCAAAAATTCATTGAAAAAATTGTATGTTTGATGGTTTATATTATTTATATTTCTGGGGTCTACTCAGAAGGCAGTGTTTAAAAATATGTTTGTATGTATCCTTGTAATATGTTGTTTTAAATACGTAGTTCTTTCTCATTTCTACAGTATTTAATATTATATTGGCAATAACAATTATAGAAACAAGAATTGATTCCCTTAACAAAAACTGTGTATGTTCCTATTAAAATCCGGTAAATGCATCCGAAAAAATGTTCATGATTATTATACGTCAATTGTAAGAGAATAAGGGCCGTTTTATATACTTTTTTTCAACTTTACGAAAACTCCCAAGTTGGCTAATTTCGTAGTCGATTTCAACTCGAAAGTTGAACGGCAATTTGAAAAATGTATTTTCATTTTTTCACTCTCTCGTTTTGAAATTTCAAATTAGCAAGTTGGGTAACTTGCTTTTTCAAAAATTCCTTGTGACTGATGACACAAATATGTAAGTATCAACTTTGGATTTGAATGTTTTTCAAAAGCATTTACATTTTCAAAAAAAAAAAAAAAAAATAGGAGTGGTGGGTGCATTTTGATTATGGAAACTAAATGTGATATAAATACTGCCAAATTCGATTATGAAAAGTATGAACACTGTAACTCCGCAAACATCACATCTCCAAGAATCGCCTGTAAAGCCAATCAGACAAACGCGATTATCAATTCCATTTAATATGAAACAAAAACGGAAGACAGGCGCCTGGAAATGTGAATAGTGTTTTAGGTTCTGACACTGTAACAACCAATTACGCGCAGATTTGGTTTCCTCTATTTCATTCCGATAATTTCGATCCATAAAGCTCTAGAAGGCCAGTTGTTGAAAATGTCGATAAAATCGCCGAGTCTTACTATCATGTAAGCACTGTTTCGCTTGCTCAGCAGATTAGCATTGCGCGAAAAAACCAATGGAACCATTTGAAAAAGCCTAAAAAAAGCTGATGAAAAGCTGCACCAAATTACCTACGAGATAGTTAAAGAAAACCTCAAGGACCGAATTCCATATAGGAATCTCTTCTAAATTTCAACAAAATCGACCTATTTCAGCACGAATGTCGGGTGGTAAAAAGTGAACAACAATCTCAAACGAAAACGATCATGGTCAAATCGCAGTGAGTTTGCTCAAATGGTGACCAAGCAAGGATTGATGTCTCAAAAGACATTTTTTCTCTTATAAAAACGAGTGCTTTTATAAAAGAGGCATAATGGAATAACCTTCAAAAAGGAACATAACGGCCCGTATTTCACCTTTATCGGATCATTCTAACTATGCCTAATAAAGCCTTCAAATTAATGCAAAAATATAGGATTTATTTATACTAAACCAATATTTCAAATAATTGTTGTTAAATCGAGTTATGACACATCACTACTGCTTACCACTAGAACATCAAAATCGCTTCCGAACTATTCCGAAAGTGCATTAGTAAATTGTGAAACATTCGTGAGGTGATCTGCTATGCACAATATGGGGAGTTTGTTTTTGTAAGTGCATCTTGAGCGGATTCAAAATGAAATCCGAAAGCAAATTTTAATTCTCTGACTAATACACAAGATATTTTATATACTTCTATATAAACCTGCCTAAAATTAGTCAGTGGATAATTTTTTGAATGGTTAACGAATTTTCTTGTCGTATTTCAAAACAAATGCTTTTTTGTAAATATTTTTTTATCTATAAACACTATTTCAATTGGAAAGTACAACTTAGGGAAGATTATTAGAAGTACTACTTTTACAGGCAATAGAGTATATACTTTAACGCAAATGACAACACTTTGCCTAACCTAAACGGATGTAATACTGTCTAAATCATGTTTCGGATTCGATCGGCCAGAACGTTTTCTTTGTTTTTTATTAATTTAACGTAATTTCACTAAGCATACGAATCGTAAACCCATTAACCACTCGCAATTGTATGACTTATTCAACAAATCAAAGCATGAATAAAGTGCAAAATTGAGAGAAATCAGTCATTTTTAATGAGATACATTTTAAGAATCTATGTAGTCGATGGAAATACATTCTTGTATATTTACCATGAACGGGCGTCCAACGTAAAGTTAAGCTCCATAGATTAATCCACGCTATAAAATTATCATCCTTTAAAAACGCTTATGTATATGCTGACCAACGGAGTGTCTAGCATCATAACTTGTACTACTCCATCATCTATTATTAAAAAAAACAACAAATATTGCTGGAAATTTGAAACTCAAAAAAGGGCATAAAGCTTAAGTTATGACGTTAATGTCCATTTTAGAGTTATTTTAAATCCGGAACATATGATTTTACTTTCAGTTGCCGCAAATTACTTGAGTTAAAAAGAAATTCAAGGCCTACAATTTAATTCTTCCTTCAATTCCTTCAATTTTATAAAGTACCTTTGTGTGTATTAAACTGTTTTAATATTTATACCTTTAACAGTCACTCGTTCCACCACTTTCATAAACATTTCTTGGACATCTATTCTTATAGTAATAAATTTCTTTGCCATTGTCTTAATAAAATGCCTAAAACTCGTAAAATATCGCGTTGCCCTGTTCCGACAAAAGCTGAATAATAATATGTTGCTAAATTATTTTGATATAATTAACCATTATTTGTGGATAGGAAACTATTTAATTGTATTGAATAATGGAAAAGAGCCCTCAATCAAGGATGTAAGTGAAATAGTATCTAATGACGTTGAAAATATGTGGAATAAAGCTTAACTTCCTACCATCAGTCATCAAAAAGTTGTTGCAAAGTTGATTTCGTATTATAACAAGTATAAGAGTACGAAGAAACTACGCAATGAAACAAAAAAGCAAGAGTCAAAATTCTCTGCAAAAGCTGTTTGATATTGCAACTTGTAAGTATATTTCAAGAGAATTGTGTAAATGTGTGACCAAAGTACCTATTGCAGAAGAACCCATGCATCGTAAGGATATTAGGAAACGAAAATACCAACAATTTTAAAAAACTACGGTTGATACTCCAAGCACATCTACTGCTGCTGCTGCTGCAGCTGTTGAATGTTTATCTGACAGCGCTTCTACTGATACTGAAGTCAATGAATTTTGATCCTGTAAAATAAGGAAAAAAAACTTCAAATGAGGGATTTCTGATTGATCGGCAGCTATGATAGTAAACGCCATGCTGGATTTAAACGTGTAAGTAGTGAAAATTCATCGAAAGTAAAAGATCGCAGTAAATTACGAAGAAGATCTTCAAAAAGTCCGACTATAAAAAACCTATACATTAACTTTATTTTGACGGCCGTAAAGATAAGACACTATTCATCGCTAAGACTGACAATATATCACATCAAAAGACTATTACTGAAGAACATATCGCACTTATATCGGAGCTAGATTCAGAGTATATCGGACATCTTTCAATTGATTCGGGAACAACAGTTACTACCAAAAGAAGTATAGTTGACTTTCTGGGAAAAAAATTGAATTTCGTATGTCTTTGGTAGCAATTGGATATGATGGCACTGCTAAAAAATACAAGGCATAAGAAGGGCATCATTGTATACCGCTTCGTCTTTTTGCAAGTCTCGATGGAACCACAACCGGCGCCAATAGTTTTTTCGGAAGCATTGGGAAAATGCTTCAAAAGTGATTGAACTTCAAAGTGGTGAATTTTGCAGCAGTATATGCAGAACTTCCGGATGTGGAAGCTATTTCTAGAGGCTAAATTTTTCCCGTTTTAGCTAGCAAAGATACAGGAAAGCTGTAACATTAGCGATGGTTAAGTTGTGCAAACAGGATTCTCGGTTGTATTTTGGCACAGAAAATCCTTCGGAAAACCTCAAGAACTTATCATACGCATTGTCAAAGTTTACGCACCAACCTGGTTTGACATAAAAACTAAGCCATCATATAGATATGGTCCGATTCACATTTTCAACATGCTTAAAAGATCATTGTACTTGGAACTGTACTTAGGAACATCGTTATAAGAACATCGAAAGAAATTCATTCTTCGCACACCCAGAAAATTTGTTGCTAGCTATGTTGCGAGATGGCCACTCACACATAAGATAGTTAGCTCTCCGAAGATTAATAAAGGCAAGACAACTGAAAAAAGACAAACAAATTCGTGAGTTTCAACTACCTAAACTTTGAATAGATGCATCTAATTACTACAACTTAATAGGCTGGTCGAAAGAAACAGTAATTCAACCATCGATGACAGTAAAACACATCGATACAGAAATATCTAACTTGATTTCTTCAAATGACAATGCAATATTTTTGCAGAAGTTTCCTTGCCACACTCAAGCAGTAGAACGACTTCATTGTCTGCTTGTGGACAAGAGGCAAGAGATGGCTACGTTAGAGCAAAGATCAAATCCAGGCAAGAATTACACATTTTTGAAGAAAAAAAAAATCGCAATTTTTCAACCGAACCGAAGGTCCAAAAACTTCTGATGGAAATAATTAAACTTATTGCAGATTCTATTTACTGTTCTTGTATCTATTTACATAACATATATTCAACAAAAACAAAAAAAAAGGCAATCATCTCCGATATGTTCGAAATCGGAGATTTGTCTATTGAGGAGTCCGTTCCGATTTTCCGACAAAATGTTACGCACATGATCGCGCAACGCTGATATGCGTAAAGTCAGCAATTTTTGACAGCTATGCGTTAAATTTCTCCGAAGTTTTCCGAAGAAGAATTGCCACGGAATCAATCCAACGCGATCGAATACTTTTAATTTCGCCCCGCAACAGATACCTTGAAAGCAATTTGATTTCTAATTGGAACTGAATTCCGTTTTGGAAATTGTTCCGAACGGATACCTCGAATGGGGTGATAATATTCGCTTCTCCTGAAGAATCTCACCTGAGGCATTGCGGAAAATCTCTGACCTGCTACCTAACAGTTTAATGATTCGTATTATTGTTATTGGTCTGATTATTGCTATAATGACGCAAAAGTTAACACATCGCGGCATGGGAATGTTAATTTATATCTACATAAAGTGGAAACCGATATTTAAAACAAAATATTGATGTAATTTACTGGCGCCCAGGAGCATAAATTGTCAGGATCTCGTGTGTTCGACAGACATAACTAAAAATTAAAACGCGCGTCTAAATACACTTCAGAGACAACTTAATATTACAAACAAAAAATTATAAAACATAAGTGTAATCTGGGTAAGGGAGGTAATTGCTGAAAAATAACTAAGGAAGAACTACTATATACAATGTGGAATACCACTTATCTGCCAATTCGGTTGCAAACATTATGTATTCAAATAATAAATCCCTCTCTACAATTAAACGTGACTATCCTAATCAATCCAAATCAATTGTACTATCTCAACAGATAAAATTAAAAATATATATATATATTATACATATAACATTTTATTAGGACAAACAGTTAAACAAATTAAAAACTAAAGGAACTCAAAAATTAAAAAAAAAATCATGTCTACTCATTAATTTGCTTATTTATACACATAAAATTATATAAAAAAATAAAAACAAGAACACAATCTTCTTCACCTTTTTTCTTCTGGTTTATGCGAATAATATCTATGTATGCATGTTTTGTATATATATAGTGTATATGTATATATAATGAGTTCATGTAAAAAGCCTCTTACTTTAATTTTACTTGTTTTTTTTCTTCATCTTCTCATTTTTAATTAAATTTACAGAATCTAAAAACTAATAAAATAAAAACTTTACATTTGGTATAACTTCTTTTTTATACCATTTCACCCTATTCCAAACTTAATGTTTAAAATCTATATTCAGTTTGAAAACAGAAATACATAACTTACTTCTGGCGCACACCTAACTGGGGTAAGGAATAAGGGGGCGCATAACCCTTCTTATTATTAATTTAAAACTAATGAATATGTTGTTCACAATTTAATTTCGAGTATTTTAGTGTTTTTTGTTGTTTTTTGCGGATCAGAGAGTTAAAAATACGCGGTTGAGTGCATACCCTACACCTCATACTTACTTATCACCCTATATCCACTCACTGATCACCACGAAACCTCCGTTCATTGCTCTTTGATCGCGAACGACTGCGTCGTGATCGTGGCGCCCAACGGTTGTCACCTTCAGACTCGCTGTCGTCAGAGCTATTGCTCCCTTGTGGGGGTCCCCCATTATGGTTGGTATTACGTTCGCAGGACGATGAATCTCCGGGAGTGCTTCCACCGCCTCCGACATGATGATTGCGATATATTCGTCGGGGAAGATTCTGCTGGGATTGGTCTGCATGTCGGGCGCCATTCGCAGCTGCTAACAGACGCAAATTCGGATTTCCTTTGGACGTTGTGTCTGGTGGACAAGGTGGTGGCGGTGTTGCCGGTTCGAATTCTTGATCTTCGAAGAATTCCATGTTTACGTTGCGGTAGTATTCCTCAGTTGGTTCGCCGCCCTCGTTGAAATAGGAAGCCTCGTTATCTCGACAGAATTGCTCGTAGAGCACTGACCCAGACTCGTACTCGTTTTCGCTGTAGATATTCTGGTGATGCGCATCCTGCGGATGACGGTAATGTTGTGATGGTGGACCTTGTTGAGAGTGCTGTAGATGCTGCTGATGTTGGGGTGCTAGTTGGGAGTGCTGGGGATGGTGATAACCACCGGTCTGGCGTTCTTGCATCCAGTTTTGGGGAAAATTTGGAATCGGCGGAGGTGGCAGCGATCCCCACACTGGTGGTTGATGGGGTTGTGGCATGCCCTGCATTCCACGACGCATCACTTGAGGTGAAAGAGCGGCGGGATTGGTGCGTATCGTCATGTTATTCATGGTCTTGTAACTGTTGTAAGGATGATCTGGTGGAGGTGGCAGCATGTCGCACATGTTCATTGGCATGCGGATGGGGGCATTGTACTCACTAGAACTTGGGCTTGCTGAACATTTGCGGCAATCGTCAGCGATGGAGCTTAGACCAACACCCATGGCACCACCGGCACCTCTTTGCAGGGTCACCGTCGCATACGGCTCTGGTGGGGCGGATTGTCCCATGTTTATCTTTGGCATGTTCACCGTCGTCAACTCGGCGTATTCAGATTGGGGTTGTATTGGAGGTGGTGGTGGCACGGCATATGTATGAGTTGGCTTAATTGTCGTGCTATTCTGCATCCATAGGGTGTGGGACTTGTCGGCCAAGGTCGATGTGAGCACAGGCGCGGGATAGGAAGCTTTAAGATTACGCTTATTGCGTTTCGCCCAAAATACGGCGAATATTGCACCACTTATTAGACAGATGCCTAAAATTCCTAGAGCTATACCTGGCATCCACGACATGGACCATGCGCTCAAGGCTGGATCCGTTCTAAAAGAAAAAGTAGCTGAATTAGATTTTCCATTAAAAGCTTTATAAGTTGTACTTACTTTGGAGGCCTCGCGATGAATGACGGATCTATATGAAGTGGTGCCGGGGGGCTGTACGGTCCCAGGCCGCCAGCTGTCAGCGGTGCGACTCTAGCAATATACCGCCCCCCGGGGCTCAAACTGTTTATCACCACCGACTGAGTGCTGGCGTTAAGCGACATCTGCCCTAGCAGTTTGTTCGTCACATTCGACTTGATTTGGATCTAAGATAAAAGAAAAATATAAAATTTATGATTTAAAGATCCTATTCACACCTTACTTTATATCCAGTCAGCTCTCCGTTAATTAGATGTGTTGGAGGCGGAGACCACCTGACATATGCTGCAGTGTTGTTTATCACTCCCACCCTTACGTCCGTTGGCGGCGCAGAAGGAGGCCCGTCGAGCGTTTTACCCTTTCGCAGATTTGAAATCATTCCTCCTAAGCCCTTGGGAACAGTTGCGAAAATCTCATAGTTCGTGTATGGCTTCAGCTCTTCCAGGCGATGGATCTTCTTCTCAAAGCTTGTAGCGGTGGAGAGGTACTCTTTGGACAATATGCGCACCTCAGCACCATTCAAATAGATCGGGCGATAGTACAATGTAATGCCTTTACTAGGGAACAAATCCGTTTGAGCATACTCCCAGGTGACGTCCAATGAACTCGACGAAACCGGGATCACCGTAGTGATAAGTATATTTTGAGTGTTCTCCCAGCGGCTATTAAATGATTCAGGAATTTGAAAATCTCCATCTGGATCAGAGGGTGATTTAACGTGGATGTAAATCTTCTTGACCACACTGCCGGCCTCATTGATAGCTGTACACGCATACCAGCCCTGTGAAATGAAGTTTATAAGACCATTCTCAAACAAAACTCAAGATTTACCTCATCCCGCTTTTGAATGTTTTTCACAACTAGTTCTCCGGTTTTGCTAATCTCAAAATTTGGCAACTCTGGTGCGGGCGACGAGGATACATCAATAAATGAAGTAGTTTCGGTCACCAAACTATTCACATCCACATCGTCGTCCTTCTCTTCGTCGGAGATCACAATGCTTCGTCGAGTGCGATTACCTAACAAAGCTAAATGGCGTCTCTCCCTAAGGCTCATAATTTTCGCCTTAGACAAAAGCTCTTGACGAGCTTCCTCCTCAAGCATTTGGGAGATCTCATCCTGAAGATTTGCCACTATTCCCTCAGAAAGGATCTTATCCCAAATTGTAATGGTCTTAGGACGACCTGATGCCTTGCATGGAAGGTTCACGGTATCGCCCTCGGCAACATCGACATCTGTGGGTGCGTCTGTTATTCGTGGGGTAGCTGCAAATAAGAAGGATAAGCAAAACAATACCATAACTAAAGAATGCATATACCCACCAAAGACGCTAAGTTTAATGGACAGCGATATGTTTCCTCCCTCATTGAAACCTTTGCACGTGTATGTGCCCTGATCATCTGCACGTGCATCTTCGATCCTCAGAGTGTTATCTAACAAAACCCGTGATCGTCCTTCAGGAAGTGAACCCCCATCACGATGCCAGGACGCTATTGGCTTGGGGTCACCTACCAATTCGCATGGAATGTCCACTCTTTCACTCTCAATTACCTCGGTGTCTGTAGGGCCACGAACTATCCGAGGTGGAGTAAGCACCTTCAATGTAGCGGGTGGAGAGTTTTTCTTCCCCGCCATGTTCTGCGCGGAGCATTCATATTTTCCCGCATCTGACACTTGAACCTCTGATACCATTAGCGATCCACCTTCAACCATAGAGAGTCTACAAAACAGTGTTAGCGTTTATTTTACATAGATATGGATTCTTTACGAACCTTTTCCCACTCAAGTCAAGTTCCTTTCCATCTTTATACCACAGTACCGATGGCTCTGGTATGCCCCTTGGAGGGGTACAATTCATTACGACTGGGCCACCAACTAACGCAATAGAATCAGAAGGTTCTGATCGAAATTCATCCTTCAGCAGGGCGATTTGGAGAGTCGCATTGTTACTAGCAGCGATTCCTGCTGAACTTTTCGCCTCACACCAGTATATGCCTGCGTCTTGTTCTCTTTTGTTGTGCATTACTCTAGGTTAGGGATAAAACGGATTTGTATTTAAATAATAAAGCGATTTTCCATGCCACGGCAACTTACCTCAGAAAAAACAAAGAGCCTTCGGGTAGAATGACCCTTCGTTCGGACGGAACCAATGGCGTTCCATTGTGGTACCAAGAAATTTCTGGTTGTGGCCGACCTGTCGCCTTGCAATTTAATGTAAGAGGTTCATCGCGTGCTGCTATCGCATCGACGGGATGTTCCAATATTCGTGGTCGTTGTTGAGCTAAAAGTATGCAACGAAATATTTTCGAGTTTAAAAGAATTGATTGACTTGACTTGAAAAAAAGATATGAGGGTACGTTCTGCTGTGAAGATCGTTTAGTTTCCTACCCCATCCCATCTTCAAAGTTAATATCCCTAAAATGTGGGCAGTTACAGTTTATCAAAATCTTTTATGGCTCTATAGAAAACAACGTTTTTTTGATCTAAACAAGAAATGTTCATATAAACTTTCTGCACCGAAAGTGTTTTCAAAATTTCTTAGACTGTCTCTTAAAGCTTTTACGAAAACAGTTTTTTATTTTACAGAAAACGCCCCTACAAATCGGGAGTTTAAGAAATTGTATATGGACCAAAGATAGGTATTAAGATAGTCTATATATTTAGCTAAGACTTTTTTCAAAATACCTTACAGTTTGGCAGTGGGCGGATTTTGAAACTTTATTCACTTATTCTGTAGGCATGGACACAGGACAAGGATTGTCCACGGTGTAAACGTAGCCAATAGCTTAATTAAAAGGACCGGATAGCATCCGGATTATCAAAGAAGATAGATCGATAGATCGACGTGTATGGGCAAAAGAATAATCAAGGAAAATTTTAATTTATGGGTACGAGATTTTTTTTCAAAATATTCAGCATTGGATAGATTACACTGCCGCTCAACTGAATAGGTTCAACTATTTGTTCACCTTACTGTTAACCTCTCTTTATAAACAGGGTGTCCGCCGGGAAGGTATACTACTTTGTTTTGTCGCCATTTTGGTAAACATTAGTATTGACACTTTGACAGTTCATATTTGGCAGTCGTGAATTAGACACGTGGCAAATTTATTATGGAAAAATATTCGATAAACCAATGTGTTTGAATCGTTAAAACATTTTATCAAAATCAATCATTGATTACTGTGGCGATAAGAAAGTTACGTGAAATTTTTGGGATAAACGCACTATTTATCGTCTAGTGAATGATTTCGCAGAAAGAGGGTCTGTAGGTGATAGTACCAAGTATGGACCACAACGTATTGCAAGATCGGCTTAAAACATTACTACTGCTCAAGGAAGTGTTCAAAACAATCCATCAACCTCAATACGATGACGTCCTCAGGAGCTTGGCCTTCAAAGAATAACTTTGGCCACAATATTGCTCAAGGATTTGCATTTTTCATGAAAAAATCATAATGAGTGACGAGGCACATTTTCATTTGAATGGATATGTGAATAAGCAGAATAGTCGGTTCTGGGTAATGGAAAACCATCAAACTATTCATCAGTCACCTTTGCATCCATTAAAAGTTACAGTCTGGTGTGCCATTTGGTCAGGAGGAATCATTGGACCTTACTTCTTTGAAAATGAAAACGGCGTAACGGTAACTGTGTATGGGGAGCGATATCGTGATATGATTGAAAACTTTTTAACTGCCTTCACAACTGCATGTTTGGGCTTGATTAACATGTGGTATCAACAAGACACATCGCATACAGCCAGGATTACAATGGAATTACTGCCAGACCTCCTTCCAAAACGAGTTATTTCAAGAAATAGTGATGTTGATTGGCCTCCACGGTCGCCTGATTTGACTGCTCTGGACTTCTTTTTGTGGGAATATCTGAAAAGCAAGGTTTATGCAAACAAACCAGAAACGCTTGAGCAACTCAAACAAAATATTCGTGATGAATTTAATGAAATACCCGAGTGAAATGTGTGAGAATGTAATGAAAAATGTGATCAAAAGGGCTCGCATTTGTGAGACTATCAGAAGCGGACATTTACCTGATATTGTATTCCATACATAATTGCCGACATTAAATAAAACAATTATCAATATAAGATCCATTCTCTTTCATTTAATCAAAAATTATAAACAAACAAAGTAATATACCTTCCCGGCGGACACCCTGTATATTACAATGAAACATATTTATTATATATTGAAAGAACATCAACATACGCTTAGTGGGGGGGGGGGACAAATTTAGTCTCGAAGCTTACCGTTATTCTCACAGGTTAATTAGACCAAATTCATTCATAAAAACAAGCATTTTTTGGCTCACCTGAAGAGGTTCAACAAACAAAAAGATGTTTAACAAGAAAAGTAATTGTAATATAATGCTTTATTTTGCACATGTGTTTAGATACGAACTAATATAAATAATAACTAATGAGTATTGCCCCATTTTTTTTAAAACAGTCGTAAATTCGATTTGGAATTGAATCATATGTAGAAACGAAATTTCGTTTTAAATCTTTGTATATATGATTTTATGTCTTCGAATTATCTCACTGACTAGTATACTTCAAGTAAGAAGTCTCCACCTATTATCTTTGATATTGTGGCCAGGGGAGTATGGAGGCCACATCAACATATCCACAATTTGGGTATCAATATATCAATTTATCGTCCTCTCTGTGTGAATAAGGACATTATCGTATTAGAATGTCCACGGTATTGGTCGAAACAGGTCAAAAATATGAGGAAACGATTTCTATCATACCCTTTTAAGCATTTGCATTCGTTCTTGATATAAACAATTGGAGTTTAAATTATAGCGTTTGGGCCCTCTAAATTTATTTTTTGTTCATCTGAAAAGATCCCTTTTTACCACTTAGACTTACATGACATGTTTCTTAAATAATTGGAGACGAATTTGTTTTCTGGAAGCGTTAAGGAATGTTTTTTTTTTTAAACTTGCTTTCTCTTAAAATGTTTACAACTTTTAATTTTCCGTTTTACCTTACTACAATTAACTACAATTAACACCATTTTTTTATTTTTGACACAGAGGTATGGGAGTTGGAAGTAGTTCGGATGACTGCACGTTTATCGGCTTTTGTTGTGACTCTATAAATAACACCTTGTTTGGTTCTTCCGTAAGTTTCTATATTTCGCAAATATTTGTAAGCTAGGTTTTAACTTCTGTTAATTATTTTCGCAATGCGCCTTTGGTTTAAGCCTAGCTCTCTAAAAGCTTTTTTTCCCGTTTTCTTTCTACATTAAAGATTTTTGCGACCCATATTTGACGTTAACAGAGAAAACACAATCAGATTTTTCAGTAAAACAAATTTTGAGTACAAATGACAATTGCAGCTACGCATAAAGTAAAGTTTTTGTCATTGAACTTAGATGAGCCAAACAAATGCTTATTTTTACAAATGAAATGGATCTATTTGACCTGTGAGACTAAATTTGTTTCCCCAACTAAGCGGTTGTTTAAGGATCTTTCAATATACAGTCCACGACGGATATAAGAAATACTCATTTAAGAATGCATCTCTTATAAGAAACGCATATGGAAACACCGTGTCTTTTCTCTATATGTCCATAAAAAAATAGTTGATATACGAAACACGCTTACAAGAAACATTCAGATATAAGAAACAAACTTTCATTCACAAAATGTACTATTAAAAAGTAAATCTCACGAATATAAGAAACATATCTGCTTCGTCCGTCTTTATGTACGTCGTCTGTGTGTCACCGTTTTTTGGGGACTTAAATTTTGAACTAGATTGTTTAAATTTGATATATAGACCCTTTTCCGAAAAAGCAAAGTTTCGTATGGTTTCGGTGGGTTTGGCCCCTACACTTATCTTCATAAACTTTGTGAGCAGTATTTGGTGAAAATTCCAATCCAACGTTTTGGGATAGTAAATTTAAGGATGATTTGGGATTGGGTATTCAATGATTCGCACATCGGGTTGTAGCCTTCTCATATATTTTCATAAGTCGACAGCCATTACAATAACATACTTTTTGTTTGTTATAGATAAATGTTTGTATACACTTGTGCATACATTTATCGGGTGTCTTTTTTAGAGGTTCAGAATATCGAATTGAAATAAAACACAAGAAAATCGTTTTATTGTCCATCAATTTGACTTTATTGAAAAGATAATTTTATGCCATTAATTTTTAAATATGATTTCAGGCATGTGGCCGCCGCTGCTGGTTCGAATAATGCCAAGTATAGAGATCCATTTTCAACCACTTTTTCGATCATTGTGGGCCGTATGTCGGCAATAACGCCAAGATTGTTGGCTTCCAAGTCCCCTAAAGTTTCTGATTTGTTGGCGTAGACGAGCGACTTCATATATGCCCAAAAAAAAACCTAAGGGTTCTCATCCACATTCATGCCATCCAATTCGGGAACAAAATAGTTGGTTATCGTGGCTCTGTACCGGTCTCCATTAACGGTAACTGACTCTCCAGCATCATTTCGATAGAAGTATGACCAACTGACTCCACCAGCCATAGAGCACACCAAACAGTCAGTTTTTGTGGATGAAATGGCGTCTCAAGGGTCTCAGGTGGATTCTCTTCACTCCAAATGAGGCAATTTTGCTTGTTGACGTAGCCATTCAACAAAAAATTAACCTCATCACTGAATAAAATTTTCCGATGAAAACAGCATCGAGATCAATATCATTTTCGGCCCATACACCAAAATCATGACGCAATGCATGGTCTCGCGGCTTTAATTCTTGAATAACCTGGATCTTTTAAGATCTGGAAAAAAGCTCCAATTGGTGTGCACGGTGACGATTCGATCCGTTCGGCTCATATTCCACACTAGTCTACAGCGCCAATTGTTTAATCGGTGTGCACTGTTCGACGTCTCTGCGTATGCGAATTATCACGGTAGAGTAAACGTTGTGCGAAAACGATACATGGTTAACCGAATAATTGCTCTGATGGACGATTATGTAGACCAGAAAATGGACGGAGCTTGCAGTAAACTTAGCGAGCTAGACCATTATTTTCGAAAAAAATTTGCACGATTTGCAAGAGTTGTTGATTGGTCAACCTGTTCATTATGAAATGGCAAACCAAACTGAACATAAATTACATTAGAGTTGCCCGATTTGACCAAAATATGTCAGTTTTATCTCTATTCGCAAACCAACCTCTTGAAACATTTTTTTGGGATTTTTGAGGTTTCTTATATCCGTCGTGGACTGTATATATATATAGGAAAAATGTGTCATTGCAATATATATAAAGAGAGGTCAAAAGTAAGGTGAACAAACAATTGAACCTATTCCGTTAAGCGGCAGTGTAATTAATCAATCCGAGCCGACAAAAAAATGCTCTAAAATCGAAGTTCCTAATATTAAAATAAGCCAACGAATTTTAACAGAAGTCCCCATGCTTTAGCTTACAAATATTCAAATGATCGTTTTCTGGTGTCGATATTCTAAAGTGTGTACATATTATGCAGGTTTGAAGGGCAATTTCAAAGCAATATCCCACATACAGACATTTAAATTACTTTATAAACAAAACTTCAATTACAATAACAATTAGTTTTTGGGCTATGAGAACATGTATTTCTTCCCTAACCTATGTTTCTAAGTTATTCTGCTCTCTTTGCAAGTGTGTGTATTTACATGCTTATTTAGCATAATTTTACTATTTACTACAAAATCTTAGCAAGCACCGGCACCGATAAATACGTTTCGTTACATTTCCTTTTAAGTAATTAGTTCTCTCAACCTCCATCCACTTTAAATCCTTTTAAGAAACTTGGGGTTTGAATTTTCTTGGCTCTCAATCTATCTTTAGCCTTTTGCCTAGAAATAGGAAAATACTTCTACCAATATTAAGATGCCCTTACCCGGAGGTAGGAGAAAGACAGCGAAACAAAGCAATTCCAAATTCCGTACATATTTGGCCCTCGAAAATTCACAATGTCATTGACATTAATTCCCATACACACCTCTAACATTTCGTACGTGCACGCACACATTCTATTCTCTTCTATAATTTGTTTCTGTGCAGGACGCAGCAAACACACAGGAACGTAGATTTTTATTCAACTGGAAAACACCGTGCGTAACTCCTTTTCGAGGGTACGCCGACGTCGACCCACTCCCCATCATGGAAATTCCCTCTGGACTTTGATCCAAATCAATATGTGCCTAGGAATCGGATGGAGCAACGACTACAACTACCCAGTGAATGTCATTTCAAATGAAATTGTGTCTGCTCAGGACGATGTCGACTGCTGGCGAATATTTTGGGGTCGTCGCCTGCTTTTAGCTGAATGGCTAAGCCAGGTACAGTGTGGGTGGGCATGGGAAGTGAAATTATCATTCATCCCCAAAAAAAAAACATTTTTTATTGTTACTCGTCGTGATGTGAATGCTATGCAGGGGCTGAGAGAGATAGATGGTAAGTCTTCTTTCAATCTCCCCACACCAAAGAGTTCTGGTAAGCAGCGGCAAGTGCATCAGTTTATTGCCACATCAAAGGAGGAGGCAAACCTTCTCATGTAGAGCATATGACCGACCAGGGCTAAAATATGAGGGGCGACCTTACCCTCCCAGCAGATAGTTTTTATTCGTTGTCGGTTCGTCTCTCATCATCCAGAGTGCCACAGCAGCAAGGATTCAAAGGATATGTATATGCCCTTTTCGCTCCCGCTATTTCTGTGGCAGAACAGGGCGCACGCCACATGCATACGAATTTATTGGATAGCGTAGTTTTGTTGTTTCAACCATTTATCCTCGTGTGACTTGAGTTTCATGCCGCCGATGAGGACGCTGTTGTGTTTGTGTGTGTTGAAACGTTTTCTTTGTCTGCCATAATATGGGGGAAAACCTTAATTTTTCCTCTACCCTCTTTCTCTCCGACGGTTTCTTTTACTCTGTTTACTGGAGACTGGCAATAAATCGCAGCAGCGTTGTAGTTATAATTATTGTGTCTGCCATTTCTAGGCACAGGGATACGAATTGGTATATGTACCTAGTATGTTGTATGTAACAACATTCAGCTGTTACGTTTCGTTCGTGTATTCAGGTAATAGATTATTTTTCACCCAGAGTTTATTGAAAGATTTCGCTGGGGCTTGAGAAACAGTGCCATGTATGATGTTGAAAATGTTTGACACGTGGAATTCTAGTTGGCAAATTATGTTTTCGAGGTGAAAATTAATTATTGCGGCGTTTTACATGGAATGCTGTTTATAGAAATCGTGCCAGTAAAAACCTTGTTGTAAGAGAATTTCAAATTCGAATTAGGGAAATAAATGTAATCCGCAACGATGTATATATATGTATAACCTTTGACTTGAAGTGCACACCTTACAACTTTTTTAATAAGGGATATTGGCTAGATTGTTGATGATGGATGGAAAGCTATTTTAAACATATTTCATGTTCATAGCCATTTCGTGCATGTGTGGAGTGTAGTGACTTACTTAATCCAAGGTTGGTGTCACAGCTTTTTTTTTTTAAATTTTTTCTTTAAATTTTGCAGAATTTTCTTCCGAAATTTGGTGTTACATAATAATATCCAGACTTATTTCGTTAGACGAAATTCAGCGAATAGTATTGTTTAATTACAAGAATGTTTAAGTATTTGATCATTAAGGAACCCATATAGCCCCACTTTTGGGTAGTATCTAAGGTGTTAAGTAGGTTTAAAACGCAAAATCCCATATAATTTCCTTGTATTGGTACATTTACGGACACGTTCGTACGGAGCGATTGTACTGTCAAAGTTCAGCCTTAACTTAATTAACTTAACTTAATAAATGATTACTTAAACCGAAGTCCAAAAAATGCACATGACAATTCGAAGCAAAATCAGACAATTTTGTATTTTAATACAAAATCACCCTTTATATGTCAAACCATAACGCTTAGATTTTTATCGTGGTGGGGCTCGCAAGCAACCGAAATTCTGAGCCGATGCTCGCAACATTAAAAGCGTTTACTTCAGTTTTCGGTCTTATGAATCGTCCCACCAGACAAACTGTATTGAGTAAAGTGAGAAAAAAAAACTTATGAAAAGGCTACAATTCGCTTTGCAGATCGTTTAATTACCTATCCCATCCTTCAAATAAATATCCCAAAAAAAAAATGTCGGCTTTATGGCGATGAAATATTGAAAATGCCAGTGACAAAATATATTGTTCAGGCAGTTTATATCTAAAAATCTTTTATGTTTCGACAAAAAACATCATTTTTCGGCTGGTTATGATATGAGGTAGAGTATACAAATGGTTTTTGTATGAAAAAGCCTCCAAAAAGTGGGCGTGGGCTAAAATGATATATTTAAACCTATTTTTTTTATAAATCGGATAAAACACTCAAATTTGCATCAAATATAAAATTTTTTTATTGTAATCGATAAATAGGCCTTTGCCATTAACGTTTTAAAGACAACTTTATGTAAATTTTGTCGGCGGCTCCGTTTCAAATTGTCCATTCGGAAGGTCCAATTTGGCGTCACTTTTTCGAACATTTCGCCCTGTATTCCAAGAACTACGCGTGCTAAGTTATCCTGTAAAACTTCAATCGTGTTCGGCTTGTCCAAACAGACTAACGATTTTACATAAGAAATAATCAAGAGGCGTTACATCACATGATCTTGGCGTCCAGCTAACAGGGCCATTTCGAGAGAAAAGCTGCTTACCAAATTCATCCTTCAACATTTCTATTGTCTCACGAGCTGTGTGGCATGTTGATGAAACCACATGTCCACCAAGTTCAACTCAGCCAACTGGGGCAAAAAAAAGAAGGGTATCATGGCTCGATATCGTTCGACGTTTACTTCAACGTTTCTTCCACGATCGTCTTTGAAGAAAAATGGACCGATGATGCCACAAGCCCAGAAACCACACCAAACTGTCGTTTTTTCGGGATACATCGGTAATTCTCGTTTGGCATGAGCAGTCCATCACCCCAGATGCGACAGTTTTGATTATTTACGTTTCGATAAAACAGCGGATTTGCACTTTTCCATAGAGCACGAATTTTGATAATAAATTTCAATAAAAAAAAAGCTTTGTATAGGCGAAATATAGACCTTAGGGCCTAAATAAGATGTTCAAAATCTCTAACGGTTTGGAATAAAACTACGTTTTTCTCAAAAAGGGGCGTGACAGTGGGCGGATTTCAGATATGTTAACACTTGTTTTGCTGGGAGCAACAACGAACACATGTACCAAATTTCAGGCAGACAGACAGACATGGCTAAATCTACTCAGCTATCGATTCTGAGTCGATCCATACACTTTAAGCTATATCTAGCTAAATTATTTCTCGATGGTGCGAACTATGTATCAAAACTAATATATCCCTATGGGATAGGGTATACAAAATAGTCTATGTCATAGTTCGTTCTGCAGAATTTTTGACATGACACTATATAACCTCGTAGGCTCTTGGTATGAGTTTATGCAGTAACTAGAGTAGACCCAATATAATTCCTATATTAAGCAAAAGGTTCCTAGCACACTATATACGACTAACGCATTACATTGACGAGACATGTACTTTTTTTATCCTTGACATTGACATTGTTTACGCCGAAAAGATTTGAACAATATAAAAACAAAACAATTTTTTTAAAATATTCCCAACTGCACTTGAATTTTGATAGTCCTAATCTCAAAATTATAGTCTGATAAAGTGCAAGTAATTTTATAAGGTACAAAAATTAAAGCTATTTATTTTGGAGAACTATCGGTTCTGACCCTGGCGGCAATGACTTCACGCAAACATTCGATGTGACTTTATAACATTAATAGGAAGACCAGAGTACGACGATATCAACATCGGTTAGACTCAACGTGATGTCACAGTAGCAATTCTAGTATAAATGCGGCAAAAATGGATTTAGAAGTAAATTAAGCTAAGACCAAGTTATATCCTGTCAACACGAAAGGACATACAAAGTCGACGAGTTGGAAAGAATCATTTTCTTGAATTCCGCAGAATTCAGAGCAGAATAGATGACAGGTGATATGTTGATATTTAGAGATATTAATGGCTTTGAAGTGGTTTTAAGTGTGGTTTAAAAGTGGGTATTACAAATATAATATAGAAAACAACTGAGTGTTGTAACTTTAGAGGGTATTAAAATAACTTTTATGTGCACTTTATGCCACTATAATTTTGTGACATGGTTATTAACTGCTCGTATATGAAATTTGCTTTATGTCGCAATTTTATTTCACATAAATAAGCAGTTATATACAAATGTACTCTTTCTAAATGTAGATAGTTGTACGTTGGGAAAAGTAAATCTGACAGAATTGCGAAGAAAAAATAACAACCCTCACAAACAATCATTTATATATGATCCTACGATACTAAGATTATAAATTAGATATCTGTTTGGCAACCCATCGTAAAAACGAGGATTTTGTTGTGCACAAAAATGTAATGATACGAGTAGCCTTGGGTTCACAAGAACATTTTTCATCGGCATCGTTTAAGATACGATTGTAGTTTTTTGCAGATGATGATTAATTAAAGCCACGATAAATATCTGGTAGATTTAAAATAAACAACAGACGTTGAGTTACCGAGAAAACATAACAAATTAAGTACAATTTTGGTAACTTTAATTTGCGATGAAAATATTCGGTGAATCCTCAAACTACTATATGTTCACATTTTAAACAAAATTGTTCCAAATGACCATCTGGCTAGTTCCTCATTTGTTTCTAGCACAGGAAATTCACTCTTTTGGAGTTTACTTTGATTGGTGACAAATGCGGACAGCTTCTCAATTACTCTTCGTACATGCTATGTAAATTTATCTTATGCGGGGCTACTTTTTACAATATAAAAAAAACACTCGTTAGCAGACGAATTGCATTGCAAGTAGCCCTTGATAAGATTCTGAATGACGAAGAGGAAACGCACGCAAAAAAAGTGAAAACCAAAACAATTGTATAGGTATAAAAAGCAGGCAATCGTCGCTTTTCTTGTGCTTCTTTAAATTACACCAAACAGCCATCAAGATCGTTAAGCAAGATTAATGGAACGTATATCTACGTCCGCACAAATTCTTAACACTCACTTACTCTCGCTTTAATAAGACATTAAACGAAATTTATTTGATAGCAAATAACTCTCCCACTGTCATAGAGCTTCGTTGTTTCAATGCATATTTGTATCCCTTGTCATGTTGATGTGTACCGAAAATAACTACACTGAGCGTCAAAGAAAATTTGCAACTAAAAATGTATATGGACCTGAGCCATTAAAGGCTCGATTTTATGGCAATATTTTACAAATAAATACATAATTCCATAAGGATTATTATTAAGATTAATCAACAAAATTTGGAATGGAATGAAGCACAAATTTAAGTATTAATAATTAAAGCGTAATAAATTAAATAAATATAATTGATTATATACAAATTTTAAATGAAAAACGAATAATTAGCTTTTCGTGTAACACGACTATAATGGTCAATAGTTATACAGGGTTTATGTCAAATAAAGTCCCAAAAAGAGGGAAATCTATTACAATTAGCGGTTTCACAGCTTAGCGAAATTAAAAAACAAACAGGCGTAACAATTATTTAAAGGCAAGGCATATTCAAAAAGTATCGATGAGTGGGAAATATATTCACCCCTATCAAGGTATCCGTTCGGAAAGAAATTTTCTCTAATTTGTTCGATGTCGGAGAAATTTTTTTCGGGGTATCCGTTCGGATTTGCATTTCGAGTAGATCTTCAGACGAAATGCATCGCACATGATCGCGCGACGGCTTAATGCGTTAAGCCTACAAATGTTTACAACTACGCGTTGAATTTTTTCGGAAGTCTCGACAAAACATTTTTGGGGAATTCTTACGAACATGGAAACCACTCAAAAATTGTGAGTAAAGAACAAACAGCCATCGCAGCTAGGCTCATTAATTTTAACATTACCATATAATTTATTATAAAAATGTGAATAAAATAGTAAATAAAATTATTTTGTGTATTAAATACTACAAAGTTGTACTCTAAAAAAAAAAACGACAAGAACACAACAAGAAAATTTTGTTTAAATATATTTTTTTTCACTCACTTTTCATATTTATAAAAAAACTACAATTTAGTTACACTTTTCAAAAAATTAAAATTCCTTAAGTGTTTGTTATGATAATATACCGATGCTTCCACCTTAAATCTGAAGGAGTAAACTCAAACCAGGTCCTTTATTTTTTTTTATAAGGTCAGGCGATTGGAATTTTTTTTTATAATGAGTAATGGTAACATAAGAATTCATTATTTTATTGACAGTGTTACATTCCATTGACGCTTAGTGTAAAAGTACACTTCAACCATTTTTATATCCTTTGTCAACCCCCGATTTGTTTTATCGATGCCGGGTATACCTATATCATACCCGTGTCTGTGTTTATGTAGTCGTGTGATTGTTTTCATCACTATACCATCCCTGCCGCCCATTACCACCCCCCGTATGCGGTGCTTTTATCTTAATGAGCGCAGTCTATCAGAGGGGTTTGGGTTTTGTTTTCGGAGGAAAAGTATATAACCAGACACGGTATAATTATTTCATGAGCCGAAATTGATCACTGGCTGCAAAATTGTCCGATTCGAAATGAGTTAATTAAAGCACAGTCGTCCTGTAATTAACAACCACTTGAGTGGGAAATAAGACCTTCACCACCATAAAACAGCTTACAAAAAAATCTTTTTACTATTTTGTTAAGGTGAGGGTGAAAATGTGTCTAAAACAAATGAGCTTCGCCTAATTTGCACCGTTGTTGTCGGTCTCATTTTTCCGTTGGTGTGTGTTGCAACTACACTTATTCATTTTATGCGCGCTTACCGGGCCATGAGCTTTAGCGTATGTTTAACTTAACAAGGGTTATTTACTAGAGACAGTAAAAAGCGATTGATCCACATGAAACTGAAAGAAAGAATAAAGAATGACAGACGTTCAATGCAGATTGTTGAACTTTATATAGGCTATATAATATATTTTGCTCCTTGACCTAATGTACTACATGTATATCACATATATATACATATTTGCCAAAAAAAAAATAAGAGCAATGAATTCGTGTTCATGAAGAACTATAAACAACAAAAATTCTACTCTCCGAACAACAATGGGCAAAAAGTCCATTAAAGTTATTTGCAAGTTTGCTGGACCATTTCTGACCCATAAAATGAAAATCTATACCGTCAGCTACAGCTACAATAGTAAGTGACGCATAGTGCAGCAGATATACCGAAAGTTGACAAAACATTTTTGAATCTCGTCCAATGAAAATTCGTTTTTGGATTTTTAATTGACTTGTAAACTCTGTATGAGTTAAGGTGGCGACAGTTAAGGTGGCATAGTCGGTTATTATCTCAGGAAAAGTTTTTTTTAAAATTGAAGATTCAATTCCAGGAACTAAAATGAATCATCGTCATTCACAAATGTGTGAGTATATACTTGAAAGTCATCGTAAGTCGTATATCTGTCATGAGGAAAACTAGGACGATGGAGTGTGTCGAGTAGCGATGATGTGCGAAGCAAGCATGGCAAACATGTTCGGAAACACAGTTGCATTGAACAGATAAATAATTGTCCGCTTGATCCCGTTCTAGTGCGTCGTTGCTACTGCTATTCTTTACGTGTGTTTGTACTAGACATGTTTCGGAATTATGGTTTACTGTAAGAAATGAGTGTGAATGTTTATTGTTGGTTTACCCTTTTCGTTCTGTGTTTCCGTATCGTTGCCATTGTGGATCGAGAAGGAAATTTCGAACACGTGCTCGGGAATTGTATGTGTACATCAGAGGGACATTAGCTACGCAGCACTATCTGTATGTACAGCTAGCGAGGCTAAAGGATTTTAGTTGTAAATTTTCTGCCTGGTTAAATAGCTTGGGTATTGTACACGGGATATAGTGCGTCATAAAATACGTCGTGGTTTATAAAAGCAATTGAGCATGTGGGCAGACACATTTTGAAGAAGGTCCCGGTCTTTGGCTGGGGCAGCATAAGTGTTTATTTTCTCTGAATTTTATATTTAATGATTTTTGTAGAGAAGGTCGTTAATAGAAAAGTTATCGGCTCTGAATTACAATTAAAACCAAAGGAAACGTGTTAGGGTACACGATGGACACACACAGATGCCGGATTTGTGCATTTTTATTTTCAATAGAAGTCAGGAGAAACAATATTAACAGCCTACGAAAAATGTAAAGATTTATATTTTAAGTATCACTAAGAGATGACAGGTGGTTAGTTCAGCAATACTAAATATTCATGTTAGCATTTATTGGGGGTTTTTCAATTGAATAAACGTAAGTACTTCTGATTAATTCATAATAAAATCAGTAAAATTATATTCTATATAATGAATACAGAAGTTTTGGGTTAGGTAAGGTTTGTAAAATCAGTTTTTAAAAACTTGTGAACAGGAATTTTAAAACATTCAATACAGGCGGGAATGGATTGAAGAACTATAAATCTACTAAACATACCTACAACTGGGAAGAAAACTGTTGTAAAGGGTTTTTCAATAAGAGCGCTACAAAAGCTTTTTTTTTAAATAAAACAAAAACGGTTTTGAAATATCAATGAAATTCTTTATTCCTGTGAAAGTACGTTCGATGCCATTATGTATGGATTTCATTCAATTTCTTTTGCATGGCCACCACGGGCACGTTGCAGAAGTCCAGTCGCTTAACCCAATTTTCGACGGTTTTCAAGCATAAATCGGCCGATACTGCTGCAATTTCACGTTCGATATTCGTACGAAGTACATCAATCCTCGCTGGCTTGTTGGCATAGACCGTAGACTTGACGTAGCCTAACAGGAAATAGTCTAACGAAGATGATTTTTCGATGAAAATCCGAATCATTTTCAGGTTCAGTTTCGGCTTCAGTTCTTGCGTCAATTTAATCTTGTAAGGATGTAGGCCAAGATCTTTTCGCAAAATTCGCCACAACGACGTCACAGAGATGCCCAACGCTTGAGAACGACGTGTGAGAGACACATTTGGGCTTTCTTCAACTGAAGCCTCAGCGGCAACAATATTCTCGACACTACAGGCACTTCTTTGTCTCACTGGCACGGGAACATTTTGTACTGTGCCTGTGGATTAAAATGTTTCCACTAGACGCTCTATTGTTGATCTGCTAGGACGATTATCAACAATAAATTGGATAATTTATTAACGTTTCGACTCGTTGTTGGATCGTATATCTATCCATCATGAAATGGCAAACCTTACTGAAGAGAAATGTTAAAAGAGCGGCAAGAAATAATGCGGCGTTTGCTGTCCCTGTCGCTCAAATTTTGTAGCCGATATCTTCATTCGAATATAATATGTTAAGCTTAAACAAAAATAATGGAGCCGTTTTCGAGGAAATTCAGAGTGTGTGTAATTGGTATATGTCAAGAAAGTCGGTCTAGCCGTTTAGGCTGGAGAAGCCGTTATCAAAATATCAAGGTCGAAGCAATACCTTTCTTTTTGTAAATAAAAGCTAAATACAGAACGAAGGACTGGCTGGCAGTCATGGCTTAATCGAATCACCAACTGATTCTAAAACGATCCATCAACTTTACTATATTTATATCTAGATTGTTTGTCTATGTTAACAACTTAATGTAAAAACTAAATTAAGGTTAACAATTTTTTTACAGGGTATTCAAGTTTAATTTTAAGAGAAAGGCTAAGCAATTAAAGTAAAAATATAATTGAAACCAAAATTATATAGCAAAGACAGCAATTCAGGTTGACAGACTTTATACATTTCAAATTGCAATGTTTTATCTTTAAATAATATGCTTCTTAACCTCTTTATCACCTATGAGTGCATCATCTATTATATTTTACATTTCCGCTGCAAGGGTAGCCAACCTGAAATATCCACTTCATTCATGGATAAGATTTGTGTATTTATCATTCACATTGCATACATATTGGGTGTGCCATCTTTGATGACGGAACACAAACATTGAATAACTTTTATTAACCGATTTACATGAGTAGATAGATATCATCTCGCCGCGTTATTGCCGACATACGGCCACAAATGTTGGAAAAAGTCATCGAAAATTTGACCTCCGAGCCAGCCACGGCGGTCATATGCCAGAACTTATATTTAAATTATAATGCCAGAAGATTATCAGCCTAATCGAGGCACCCGTTCAAAGAATTTTCCAAACGAAAGTCATTTCCGTTCAAAACTAGTTTAAAACGGAACTATCCGTTGCGGAACAAAATAAATGAAGCATACATTCGCGTACGTTTGACAATCTGTCAGATGTGTTATTTTATAAATGTAAAAAGTGAGTGAAAAAAAATATTTAAACAAATTGTTGTTGTTGCGTTCTTGTTGTTTTTTTTTCTAGAGCACAATTTCGTAGTAATACACAAAATATTTTTATTTATTCGGCCCTATCGAGGTAACCGTCGGAGCAGAAAGCATTCTTCGTCGGAGATTCAATTTCGGTTCGAAGTAGCTGTCATCGGAAGAAATAGAACAGAATTTTACGACGCATTGCGATGGATATACATTTCAGGCAGAGATGTGCAAATTAACTGATATATCGATAATGCGATATATTGCCGATAATTTTTTTCATAAAATAAACACCCTAAGCGTTTTAAACCATGAAAAATTGGTGAGAGAGCGTCATTTATTTTTTATAAATTTTTTTTTTTCAATTATAATGCTCCAACGTTTTTAAGAAATGATATAATATGCACTGATTTTTAAATCAAAACTATCGAAAAAAAAGTCCCTTCCCTATTTCCAAACATATGTCTTTTTTTCCATTTGAAGTGTCAAAAAATGAATAAAGTTACATAGTTGAACGTTCCATAGGATTATTGAAAAGCAGATTTCGTTACTTGTTAGGTACAAGACAGTTGCACTAAGCACCATTGAAAGCTGCACAAATTGTTAATGTTTGTTGTGCTTTACACAACATATGTTTACATTTTGAATCAAGTTATGAAATTTTCGAACATGATGACTTAAACAATATGGAAGAGGAACTAGAAATTCATGAAATTCAGAGAAATTTGCTTCGAAGCCAGGCAGTTATATTTCGAAATGAAATAGTTCAACTCAACTTTAATACATAAACATTTATTAAAAATAAATTTATTTATTTAAAAACAAATATGTATAACAAAAAAAATTCACTTGTTTCCATGGCTATGTTTTTGTTTCTTAGAAAAAAAAATTAAATTAATTAAAAGTAAGTAAAAGTATGTAAACAAAATTAATAAAAAATATTCCATCAACATGTTGTTCTTTTCAATTTCGAACTCCAATTATTTTTTTAGTTCGAGCTTCTGCATTGCTATTCGCCACATTTCAATGTTTTGAGTTTGTGTTTCTTTTAATTTTTCTTTTTCAACTTTGTAAACATCGTCGAATAATTTTGATGCAGAATTTTTTTTTAAAGAAAATACTTTCCGCAACAAGAACTTGTCGGAGTACTTCATCGCATGCAAATGGCATGCGTTGAATTTCTTCGGAGACAATATCCGTTCATCTGATCGGAAAACTACCCCGAAGCAAAAACCCTCCAAATCGTAGAAAATCGGAGAATTTTTCGCTCCGACGCGCTGTGGAGTATTTGTATGAAAAAACCGCTCAAAATTATTTTATGATGTTTTTTGTAAATAAATCAATTGAAACACAACATATGAAAATTAATTGTTTATTCTGAAATATTATGAAGAATTTTAAAGAAAATGTGTTTAATCGGAATCTGAAGGTGAAAGGTCGTCTACATGTTCTTCTTCTTCAATATCGTCCAAACTTCTGTTGTTATCGTAGGCAGCTCGCTTGGGATCAAAAGAGTTCGTGCCTCCTGGGATAGTGGTTTGGTTCTCTTGTGCTGCTAAGTTACGGGTCTGAACTCAACAACAGTCTGTTTAAGACGTCTCTGTTACAAAAAACACGTGAACATTTTCGACTAAATTTCAGTCTATATTGCCTGAAATGTTTGTTTCGAGCCTCCGCCGCCTCCTCCGATAGCTGACCAATAGGCAAAATTGCATGGTTTATTACCTCTGCTCCATGTATCAACACTTTGTGTATAGTTGGTGACATGGGATGCCAGCCGTACTGATCTATGTACAATTTAGCGGTATCGTGGGCGAAGGTATTAAATTTGTCTGCATCAATTCTATATCCACTAGAAATCACTTCCAAGATAGTTTTGAAGCGAGTTATCAGATTAAGATCAACCTTAGTTATACGAGAAGAACACTCCGGGTCATTGAAAAACCTTCTGGACGTGTTGCCGTCATTGGTATTACCAAATCCAGCTTTGGGTACATATACTAGGAGCCCCATTTGCTCTTTGAATGCGCCTTGAATTTTCTCCTTTGTAGCTTTCACAATTGCTTTTTCTTCAACCGATCGTGCCTGCCATTTTTTTAAAGGTATTTTATAAGCTAAATGGAGAAGCGATTCGAAAAAGCGAATCCGTGCGTGAAGAATTGAGAGTCCAAACTTTAGTGCTTCTACATTGACCTGCTCAGTTTTAATAAACTTAGTTTTAATAAACTTAGAACCTTAGAAGTCTGTCCACAAATATAGCACCTCATAGTAGAGGCAGTATCTGTAGCAGCATTGCACACTTTGCCGTCAACCATTGTAAGCAACATGGTATGCTTTATTTTTACTATTTTATTATAACTGATTACTTCTGTTTCTCTGAGATGCGCAATTTGGTTTTCAATGAAATTGATTTCATCTCTGGTAACATCCTTAGATTCACTAATGAAGCTTATGCGTATAGGCCTGCAAAATCTGGGAGAAGAAGCGACTGGGTTTTGCCATATGACTTTTTTCTGTTCGCCATCAATCATTACAGCAAGTCGCAGAGGAACGAGTGAGCTTTGAAAAATATTAGCATCACTGTCAGTGCTGTTTTTAAATTTCTGCTTATACTGCGTCTGTTGCGACCCATCACAGCCCCATTTTGAAATTAAAACCATCTACCAGGGGTAGATACTTTTGCTGGCACTTTGTATCACTTCCCACTGCTTCCTTGTAAAGTCGCCTTCAACAAATATTACTAATGCCTCTTGAGGTGTAAACTTTTTCACTGCAACTTGCTTCGCAGAAGAGGAAATCAGCTTACAAAGTTCTTTAGCATCGGTTGGCGAGTTAGTAACTTTTTTGATTATTTTGGACGCATCAGAATTTCCTAAAGTACGCTGACTTACGCTGGCTGCAAACGTCAACTCTTCGACTGATACTTGCTCGCGAAGGTCTTTAGTTTTTCGCCGCTTACTGCAGTCACTAAGCTCTTCGAACGGTTTGGATGGTCGCCCTGGTTTGTGCAAGGGCTTAACAAAGGACAGTTTAATGCTTGTTTGAAGCCAGTTTTCATTGGTTTTAAGGAATCTTTCATCTTTATAGCTTGCAGCAGCCCATTTTTTCTTGAAATCGCTTTTAAAATATTTCAAAGCATTGCTGACACAACTTTTTTGTTTTATTGGACATTTTAAAATTTGGATAAGCTTTTCCTCCAACAACAAAAGTTTTTCATCAACTTTTTTATCTCTAAAATCTTTTAGCATATCGTATAATTCCCTTCGGGTAAAACTCTTGACACTAAACGACGAATCTGCAATGCAAGTACGAAATTCTGTCTAAGTTACCATAAGCTATCATGGTATTCGAAGTGACATAAAACAAAATGGCGGACGTAGGCGGACAGTTTTATTGCGGTCTATGATTGCCAAGAGACTAAGGATTATGCCCATAACAATATTATAGCCCGATCATCACATACTCACAAACAAAAACACCATTATCTAAAACGTTTTCTTAAGTACTTAGTACTGCTCTAAAATACTTCGCAGAGTGTTATTTAAACTATTTGTTGGAGCAGAACTATCTTCTTCATCATCCTCATCATCCTCATCATCATCCTCACAATCATTATCTTCATCATCCTCGTCAATATACGAATGCGTTCCACAAGTTTGTATTTTTAAATTTTTAATATTTTTATATTGTCCAATTCGCCACATAATTAAAACTGTAAGAATAACGTAATGTCTCTCGGGCGAACAAATTCAGTTACCCATTTTTTGTATAAACACTCGACAAAATAAAAATTGCGCTCTCTAATAGTTGAAATCCCTTAGGGGGAAAATCTCGCCGTTTTATTCATTGTCTATTTCGCTTTTTCGCTATTTGTCTGTTTGGTGGATTAACTTAAAATTCGCTATTGAACTAATAAAATCGTTATTATCTTAAAATTAAACATTAAATTAGGACTTCATGAACACCGTACGCATACAACAAAATCGGATCGGTTATCAAGCTTGAAGAATAGCGGTGCTTACCGAAATTTATGACAACCTGATTTTTTTACTTTTGAGCGGTTTTTTCATACAAATACTCCACAGTGCGACGGTTACCTCGATAGGGCCGATTATTTTACTCACAATTTTGGGGTGGTTTCCATTTTTGTAAGAATTCCGAAACAATTTATCGTTGGAGAACTTCCGAAGAAATTCAACGCGTAGCTGTCAAAAATTGTTGACTTAACGCATTTAACCGTCGCGCGATCATGTGCGATGCATTTCGTCGGAAGATCTGCTCGAAAAGCAAGTCAGAATGGATACCTCGGTACAAAATTCTGTTCCGAACGGATACCTCGAATATCTTTCGAATAAAGTAAATTTCACGTCAATTTAAAAAATATCATCTTCTTTTATTCCATTTCAAAGTTGTATACCCATAAAAACACACTAACGATATTTACACAAAACAATTAAAGCGCCTACAAAATGAATGGGCTGTGACTATTTTTTTAAATTTTACTGCAAATACAAAAAATATTTCTTTTCAATAAAATAAAAATTAGGTACTAACATTATAAAACATTTCAGTTTTGTTTCCTTCAAAATATCCGTATATAATTATTATTGCTTTTATCAAAACAATTATGGATAAACAACTTTAAACTTGGATTACTCAAATTTTACAAAATGTCGCTCAGCCCGTTCATTATATTATATATTACCGCACTTCGATTATTGTGCGTGTTTTTTACAGGATCTGACGAAGAGTAAACATTTTATCGGTTGAGCACTTTCCAAACCTAAAACAATACTAATAAGACAGATCAGGTTGTTGGTAAACGATTTCAGGCGTTCACATATTACGGAAGATGGGATCTTGTTTGCAGAAGTGGTTCTTCCATATCCTCAGCATCGACTGTGTCTCAACTACGATATTTCCTTCTTCTTCTCGACAGGATTCTGTTCGAGCCTTGTATCCTTGGCTTTGACGTTTTACACTTTGGTAAAACTTGCGAACCTCTCAATATCCTCGATCGTGCGCTTTTCGTCGTCTTTTTTCTTCTTTCTGAAAAGCCGGTGTTCTTCCCTTCTTTTCTGCCTATAGAGCTCAGTGGCAGCTTTCGTCTTCACCTGCAGATTCCTCATCAAACCAAAGACTTATTGATGGTGGGCGCGAGAAAGCTAGCACATCAGTTGCTAGTTGCATTCGACTTTCGCATTTATACCTTGGCTGCAATAAGGTAGTGGTCCGAGTCGATGTTAGCTTCTCGGAATTTTCGGACATCCAAAATACTGGATGCGTGCCTCTCCTGTTTGATGTTCTCACATTCCAGATGCTGATACGAACGTCGTTGTCCTTTTTTACAATTTATTAGATACCCCTAGGACAGGGTCCAACAGCATCCACTACTGGATTGAGCGCTGCCGTTGGCCTGACTTACCTTTGAAATTCCTGGACGACAGGTTGTCCTGGGACAGCAGGACGGGTATTCATTCCGTGCTTTTCTGACCTGGCTGTTTATAGTGTTTCTGTTTATCGTCTTGTTATGAACACTCGCACTTATCGCTTAGCAATCCGGTTGGATGAGACCAGTACCCGATAACTACCAATTTAAGATAAAAATAAGCATATTTGATGTGTAGTCACATCAAAGTCAGAGTCTACCCTCTGTCTACAACACCCATTAAGTGCAATACTTAAAGATAATTATTATACACATAATAAAAAGAAATGGTATCAATGTTCGTTTTTTGAAATGTAAACCAAAGCTCACCAGCTCACAAAACCCAATATTTTGGAAAGGAAGAATTGTTTAACAACATACTCACTGATTTAAAAGAACAACTCTATTTATATATTTTTTTTAAATAATGTGTATGTTTAGTTATAAGACACAAATGTAATTTGAAGTTTTCAAGGATTTATAAAAAAAAAATATAAAAATAATAAGAAGTAAACGAAAAATTTGTTTCCGTGCCATTATTTCAAAGAATGAAAGAAAGAATGTCGAATGGTTGACACTGAAGCAAGTTTTGATAACCAACGAGACCCATTTAAGAGAAGGGAATCAGTCTACACCTACTTTAGATGAGTTTCGGCAAGTATATAAGAAAGAGTAATGAAAAATTCAGAGCCAAGGTAAAATTAATCCAGCACAGATATTAACATTATCAGATCTGTGCCGTAGAGAGCTTAATATAAGCATCATCTAAGAGCAGAGATTTGCCACAGCATATAATATGCAACAACAGGCTCATCATTTAATGCATTTGTTAGTTTGACTTCTATAGCAAAATGATTAAACGATGGAATTCAACAAATTTAGCAATATATGTTTAAACAAGAAACAAAAATTTAAATACACTTAGTACTGCTCTAAAATACTTCGCAGAGTGTTATTTAAACTATTTGTTGGAGCAGAACTATCTTCTTCATCATCCTCATCATCCTCATCATCATCCTCACAATCATTATCTTCATCATCCTCGTCAATATACGAATGCGTTCCACAAGTTTGTATTTTTAAATTTTTAATATTTTTATATTGTCCAATTCGCCACATAATTAAAACTGTAAGAATAACGTAATGTCTCTCGGGCGAACAAATTCAGTTACCCATTTTTTGTATAAACACTCGACAAAATAAAAATTGCGCTCTCTAATAGTTGAAATCCCTTAGGGGGAAAATCTCGCCGTTTTATTCATTGTCTATTTCGCTTTTTCGCTATTTGTCTGTTTGGTGGATTAACTTAAAATTCGCTATTGAACTAATAAAATCGTTATTAGTTCAAAGTCGCAGTTAATTTTCAATTAAACATTTTTGTGTGGCAATCGGTCACATTTCACACAACCAGGATCTACCTATTCCTAGTCAAGGAAAAATAGAGATCCCGAGGCTGGCGCTCGGATAAACCTTCGAACGTACACTATTTTTACTAACTTGAATTCAACTACATTGTTCTTTTTATTGTAAACTCTACTCGTGCGACTAAAAGCCTCATGTATACCATTGTTGATTAGGTATATTTATATGCAAACTATTTAATTTACGCAGGTTATATGAACTCCCCGGGTATTAAAACGAATAGTACTTTAAAGATCGGTAGCATCTATTTATCCTGATACTAATTGGTATAAGAAAATCATGTGACTGTTAAGTTTACGTTGAGACAAAGGGAACAGTTGCAATTGTTTAATTCGACACCTATACAAATCTTATGAACTTGCGTTTGAGTGAATGAATTCTATTTGAATGAACTGCATAGAAGGGTGTCCAAACTCTTAAACTCTTTTGAATAAAAAAATATATTTTTTTTTCGCAACAGGCTCGTTAGTACCCAGGGCCTACCTTTCTCACAACCATACATGTGTGTGTGTGCCCTTCTTGCAAGATGGTGGGACCTCTTGTTTTATGCTGATTCCGAACGGCGAAGTTGAGATAAGCTATTCTTGACAATTGATACTACAAGGATGAAGCCAGATCTTCTGTGCGATAGTTAATCGCACTAACCATCGCGCACATGTATGTTCTTGTGTAAAAGAGAACCAATTTAAAAAAATAAATCGTTCTACTGCTTGATATGCCAACACAAATTAACTTTTCATGTAATTTTTTTTTCTTTATCTGCTTATAAAGCCTGGATACATTCATTTAATTAGATAATTTTAAGAAAAACACAAGAGGCTAGAAAAAATGTGAACTCATTCAAAAAATCTATATGGAAATAACCTAATAATAAATTGATCTACCAACAGTCAACTGTACATGTTTGCTTAAAATAAGAATGAAATCCATAAATTTTCCAAATGCTTCTTATTTCACAGTTTGCTTACTCAACTCACATAATTTCGCATCTTTTCCTACTCAATTGTATTCCTTAAAATAAGGATTATTCATAATTTCGTGTGAAATAATCAGATATGTCAAGGAGAAGCAGCACACGTCCAAGCAGATAAGCAAAGTGGGTTAACAATATCTAATTTCGACAAGCTATTCACGTTGCTTTTATGAGAACGTTCTGCTTTCTGGTAAACAAAATTGACTTTTTACTAATAAGGAAATCCTTATGGTAGCAGGTAAAACTGATATTATTACCCTGTCAAGCAGATGCTATACAGTTCACGACTTCCACTGTACAAATTCTCGGTAATCTACAAGCGTATTCATAGACACCCACTTAAATTTTCATAATTTAATCGCATATTGCGAATTCATGGCCATTAAAAATTTCAGACATCTAATGCTTTCATTCTAAAGAGATACACTTAAAAAAAAAAGAAGATGTAATTCAATGAAAAGCATTCCTGTCTGCATAATTGTTGAGGAAACAAAAATCCATTTCGGTTAATATTTTCCAAATGCCATATGTTCACATTTGAAATCAATCGAAATTAAATACATCTCTGCGCCATTAGGGACGAGAACGAAAATCAATTTTGAATAAATGGCGAACAAGTGAAGTGCGTATTTTAACCAAAAAGAGGGCTGGGGAAGACACTGGATCGTTTTAGTGTGCAATATAAATGTATCAATAACAGAGAAAACACTCGAAAATCATATATACATATGTGGATATTCTTAAGGGGATCATTCTTTAAGTGACATTTGACAAGTGTACTAGTACATGCTACATTTACGAATACGAGTATCCATCGTATCTTTATCTCTAGCAAAAGCAATTGCAAGTGTTGGAAAATAAATTAAGAAAAGGGAAGTGATAATAAATAGATATATGCGTAGAAAAGCCGTCCTCAAAAAGTATGTTGTAACGTTGCCAGAGGCTTATTTGTCTATCTATTTGTAGATGTGTCACAAATTGTGTTGATTGCTTGTCACAATCACGTTTTTAGGGCACAATTTGTATGAATTCTGTTGGATGGCGCCCAACACTTGCTTTCTTTGACAGGATGTCAATATACAAAAAATATATTGGCACCGCTGGGAGAGTTTTTTTTTTCAAAACATCGAAAAAATACGACTTTAAAGTTATCCGCATACGATAGGTGTTCTCAGCACCAGCGTAGTGTATTCAGGTTACATTCCCGCAGTGTGTGTTGCCTGTGGGATACCGTTTTTTTAATAGAAACCTTACTCGCTATTATTGGTTTATATTTGGATTGAGAGATGGAAACCAAAAACTACTTATTGGTAGTGTTAAATACAAATTTCCACGGCAGGTGTTCCGTGAACGGTTTTATTTTCCATTCACCGCCTGTTAAAACAACAAAAAACAACACTTAAATAGTCTGGATTTCTGAAGGCACTGGCGCCGAGTTGGAATTGGAAAGCCTCTCTTGTTGATGTGTAGGTTATACATACAAATCTCAGAAATATTGTTACTCTTGGTACTTGGGGAATTTATTGTATCTTTCCAAAATGTATCCAATGTGAATGGGGAACTCCTACATTCAACAGATTTGTATTGCAGTGGGGCTTTTTATAGGAGGACCTCATACTGAGATGCGGTTAAAATAAAGAAATTAAGTGCCGAAACGTAGACAGGAAATACCGAAAATATTACAGGCACTTTGTGTGTGTTTAAGATATTACACATTGCGTTACTACACAGACTCATAAGTCAATTAAAATCTTCTTTTTTTTTTGTCCTTTTACAAAAGAAAAAATGACCTGAGAGTTCTCTATTCACGGAATTGCGTCTTTGAAAAAAATTGTCGGTATAGTACCTATTTTACTTTCTCGTTGTTTAGTTGTAAGTTTTAACAATGGATTTAAGATGATCATGTTACAATGGCATGTCCTTTCTTAAAAAGAGAAGGACATTCGATATGTTTCAGGTATAAAAATAGTCTTAAGTGGTTTTATGACCTGTTTAGTAAGTACATATACAGAAGATGTTGGTTTTGTTTGCTTTGACCATTGATAATCATTCCTAAAATCAGTGAAATCATTTTATGCATTGTGTGATTTATTTGTCTGATATATTGCATATTTATATTGTGTTAGCTTCTAAGTATTTTTAAGCCTTAAGATAACTAATAATTATTCCAAATCTATTAGCATCGTTTTATTGTTTTAGGCGAGCGGTTTAAGGGCAATGTTTTACGTCTGAACAAGTATATTTTTTGTGCTGCAAAAGTAAAACTAAGCACATAATAAAGCTGTGTGTAAGCTATGTTAAAATTAGCTAGGGGATATAGCAAAATCCGGATGTATGAAAGTATATACATTTAAATAATGGAACCTCCTAGTCCTATCTACCCAAATATGCCGTCGATCAAAACATGAAGTGTCGTGTGTGCAAAATCTTAATTGGCGTGTACGTCGGATACGTCTGTTCGTAATAAAATCCTTAACGTCAAAAATGAAAGTATTCTACTATAGCGAGTTATCCGTCGGAGCGAAAAATTCTCCGATTTTTACGATTCGGGGGATTTTAGCTTCGCGGTATTCTTCCGAAAATCTGTTCGGAATATTTCTTCAACATTTTGTAACGTATCCAGGCAAATTGCGTTCATGTGCATTTTCATACATTTTTTGACAGCTAATAGCAATTCTTATTCTGATTTCTTTCGACACAAATTTTTGTCGGAATTTATTTACGAATTTAGTCAGTGATTTTTTTCCGATGACACACACCTCGAATGGAATTCGAACCTCCGACGAAGTATGCGTTCCGGAAAATTATACGCTCAGACAGATACCTCGCCAGGGCAGATTAATAAAATAAGAGTTACATATACGGCACTTTGTGTGATGATTAATAACAACCGGTAGAAAATAGCTATATATGTCAAAATAGCAATTATCTCAAAATGCGACTTTTTTTTGCAGATAGGTACGCCACTTCATGTTTTGAACGACGATGCGAACTACTAAGACCGACGCAAACAACCTGATCGGCTCTTCCAGTGCGATTTTAAACCTGAAAAGTCTGATTATCAACACAGTTTGGCTTATCCCGAAACAATAACCAAGAATTCCAATCGACAAACATCACATATTCATCGATTTTACAGGCACATATGATAACATTTATAGAGTATACTATTCCATGTCTAGTGTTGTATACTGCCTAGAACCGTCTGTATAATCGACAGGATTGAGACGTTAGAAAATTCTCACGGCGCCATCAAAGCCGGCAACGATTTTAAACATTTTCCATTAAAAATTTATTTAATCAAAGTGATGCATTGTCTTGCGATTTTTTTTAATTTTTAGGCTCTTTCAGTGCGATTTTAAACCTGAAAAGTGTGATTATCAACACAGTTTGGCTTATCCCGAAACAATAACCAAGAATTCTAATCGACAAACATCACTAATTCATCGATTTTATAGGCACATATGATAACATTTACAGAGTATACGATTCCATGTCTAGTGTTGCATACCGCCTAGAAAGACGAGATAACAATTGATTCTATAGTAAAAGAAGGTAACACCAAGAAAATGCTGTCATCAAAAAAGGACGGCGCACGACGAATAGGACCGTCACAATTGACAGGTGCAAGTTTTTAGCAGTAAGAGACTTTGTCTACCACAGATCTGCTATTAAGTTTGACAGCGTCATCTTGACAGAAATATAACGGAGAATTTCCCTTGCCAACTGCAGTTTCTTAAAAATAAGAAGGCAAATTAATAATAAAGCCCGACTTCGAACTATTTACTATGGAGATCGTATTCCTATTTAAAATCTCCTTAGTAGTTGCTTTATAAACATGGCAGCTATAAATGTCAAGCGCTTCTATTAAAAGACACTGAGAAATGCAACATTCTCAGTTTACGATAAAAAAAAGGGACACATTACCGACACTCGTACTCGTAGTCCCGCCAAAATCTAATTTGGTTGCTAACGACGTACATTCATAATGACTGTAATGGATATAAAGAATTGACCACTTTCATTTGTATATGACTTTCATTCATTCAAAAACAGGTGCTTACATGTTTTAAGAAAAGTCGAGACATTAATAATGTATGTATCGTATGAATCAATGTATGTATCATACAAGTTCATTTGTGTGTATTTTAAGTGCATAATATGATGAGTGGATCAGGCGAATTAGTATCATTTTAAGTAATGGAAAATGTGGAGAAAACATAAACGTCCAATTTATAAGACGCATTAATAACCAATCACATTTATTTGGAAAATTAATAGAAGTTCAGCTCGCCAAAATGCCAGTCAATTTTCAATTTTTATCAAAGTACATACGGCGTCTATAATTCTCTTGAATTTCATTGTCGTTTACCAAAGATTATAAAGTCATACAGATGACGCACTGCATAGAAGAAAAATTGTTCTATGGTGGGTGCGAATGCATAGAATGTTTTTTGTTCTTAATGCGTCATCTGTACGACTTTTTCGTGCTTACACACCGAATCAAAAACTGAGTTTTCAGCAAAAAGTTTTCGAAAACCACTTCTGCTTTCAGACCGAACTTTGGCCAGGTTTCGTTTGACATTTCCATCAGCTATGATATTAGCTGCAACATTTTTGTGTGAAATTATATTAATTGAACAAAATTAATTCAAATATTTGGAAAATAAAATCAGCATTTGAAACTAAAAAAGAAACAATATAAAGATTTTGACAACAGTTTTTGAGTCTCAAGCCCGCCGCTAAAAAAAAAAAATGCAAAAAAAATGCAAAAAAATGCTTATGCCGATGGCTCCATCAGGTACTCCTCGTCTTCCACCCCAAATCGTCTTCTTTTTTTTGCAATTTTCATTACTATAGTGTCACAAGCCAGAGCCACAGGTTAAGTGAAATGAAAAAATACCTTTGTTTTGGCAGCGAGTTCATCAGCTGTTTTGTGGGACGTGTGGAACAAAAAACCAGTAACATCATTTTTGAGAGGATTATAAAAAAAAACCAAAGACATAACCTTCCATAAATCTGTGCAACTATATGCTGACTATCATAGTGTTCCACTACGGCGCTGAAGAGATTCTTGGTCAGTTTGAGATTCTTGAGCTACATAGACCTGGTCGAAAAACTCCGCAGTGGACGTTTAAGATGACTAGGACATGTAGAGGAAATGTATAGGTACCAATACATACATGGTTGAGGCCCAGATTCCTTATGAGTATAAGATGTATCTAACTTTACAAAGTGCAGACAGTCCACCAGCTGTTAGCTCGTGTAACCTACACAATAGCTATCGTAAATCTTGACCACGAGGGAGACAAAAACATCATGACGCGCACCGAAAAACTGTATTCGTTATTGAAAATTAGTTGAATATGCATTCGTTTTTCAATAACCGTGAACGCCAAAGAACTACTGTGGACGGCGAGCGCTACAGAGCCATGTTTATCGACTTTATCCTTCCTCAATTGAATAAATTGCGACTTGAAGACAACGCTGCATTCTGTAATAGACACAACCGAAATTCTGACCGATCCTCCGTCAATAATGCGAGGATCTATCGCCGGAAGTTCTGACAAGAGTAATGAAAAATGACTCAAATCGAACTTGTATAGTCAACAATTGTGGCAGCGGTCACTTAGTTAATATCATTTTTCGCTTAAATTTACCAAATCATATAAACATAATCCAAGTACGACCAAAGATTTTTATTCAAAAAAATCACAGCCAAAAAACATCGGGTGACAACTTCTGCGCCACCTTGCAGGTATTTGTAACTTGTGATAAAACATAAATACCAATCTACCTCTTCGAAAACCAAATAATTTATCAATAAAAAGTTTTTTTTATATATACACTTTCAGTAAAAATAAATAATAAACGATATAGGTACCTAGTCATCTACTTTTAACATTATCACCTTCTATGTAGTTTTTAAACAAAGAATGAGTTTTCTACAAAAATAATGATACGCAAATAAAAACCGTCCAACTAACTGGAACTACTGTAGTTAGTAGTTTCAAGGCTATACCTATGTCCCTCCTATCAATTTGAAATGCTAAATTATCAAAAACAGCATCTGCCCCAGATAGCTAGACACTTCATAACACTATTCTATTATAAACACATAATATAGGTAAGTATGGACCCAATTTTTGCATAAATCACCTTCTATCAAAATCCCTATTTGTCCTCTTGTTAAATTTACTTATACCACCCATGTCGATTCCAAAAAAAAAAAGTTTCTTATCTCTTAAGAGGAAAATTGATATAATAACCGGAAACGACTACCTACTATATTCTCTGCAGAACATTGCGCAATATTTCGCATTTAGAAAACTACTGCGAGGCTTCGTTGATAGCCTGCTTACATAAACGACAAAAAACGCAAAAATAATCTGAGATACAACCTTGATCCCTTTTCATGGATTCTTTTTTTTTTTTGTTGTATTCACAAGCATAAAAAACAACACCAAATTGAAATACATTTCGAGAGAACCTTTTCTGCATTCGACGTGTATTTAATAATAAAAAAAAGGAAATAACCAGACGCGTACTACAATTGGATTCAAGTTTGGATATAAATACTTTAATTGTCAAGTGGAACCCTAAAAATAGGGGTCCCTCCATAAATGTGTGTTGAAAATATGTATTTTTTTTAACTTACCATAGACAGATTTTGAGGTGAATACCAAGAAGTAAACCACCACAGCAAATACTCCAACTATTTGTCTCCGTTTGTTATCCATCATAATAAATAATTTCTATCCTCGTTGTGCGTTTATTTTCTTTTTATTGTTTTTTTTTAATTATATTTCGCTCCTTTTGTCCTGAATAAATAAGCACACACCAGGAACGGATGTTGATATATGGTTGTATGTGTGTTGGTATATATTTCAGTATATGTGGTGTATTTTGTGTATGTGAACACGGCTGCTGTTGTTATCCTTCTTCTATTTTCCTTCTTTTGTTCTTTATGTCACTTTTTTTCGTTGTTTCTTTTTCACTCAACTACTCCTCCCTTTTTTATTTTTTTTTTATTTTATAATAAAATTTCTTTTAACATCACAAGGTTGTTGAGATTTTTCTTTATTTTCCAAAAAAAAAAACTAATTTTTGCAATCAGCAACATCACATTTAAAATTCACCACACTTGTGATGAATGAAATCTGTGTTTTATTAAACATTTTCTCTCAAGGAGTCTTCGTCGCTTCATTTTTCATCACTTCTACATGAATAAAAAAAAATTCTATGAAAGATACAAATAAATCATTTTAAAACATTTAAAGAAAATTCAAAAATTAAAGCCCGACAAAATAAAATGTTAAATTGAACAACAACAAAATAGAAGTTAAACAACATTTCTATGGAATTAGATTAAAAATAATGATAAACTTTTTTCAAATGATATTTCCCGAAAATTTGATACAGCACCATCACACGACACGCACCGTGACGAAAAAAAAAGTTTCAAGGAAAATCCATTCGCTGTTCTACTTCTACGAACCGAACCGAAACCGATAAACGACAAACGAAGAAGAGATGGAAAAATGCACACAACAAACTCAAACACAGGAAAACAGAAAATTTCCCACATAAATGTCCCTTATTATTCTACGCTTTTCTCTCCTGCTCTCACAATGTTTAATTATTCCCCCTTTTCATTCTAGATTCTACTCTAATGGAACATTTTGGAATAAGGTACATTGTAAGATGAAATGAGATGAAAAAGTAGAAAATATATCAAAATATTTTGTACAACTAACATTTTTACGATTAAATTCATTGGGACTCATGCTTGTATTATGAGCACAAGGATTTACTAGATTTGGTATGAATACAAAAATTGGAACCTTGAAATGTGTATGTAAGGCCTGGATTCTTATTGCAAGATCAACCTTGTTTCGGAATTAAACTCGAGTAAACTCCAAAAAAAATTTTGTCTGTCAATTTTGAGCTAGAATTAACTTAGTTAATCAAACAAGTTTGCCTAAATAACCCAAGATTAGATGATCGGATTTTTTAACAGTTCGTCTGGTACGTTTTCTTGAACTCAATAAAAATATTTAATAGGGGTACTCATGCAACGTCGGAAAGTCGTTTTAAGCGTTGTAAACGTGATAAAATTTCACCTTGATAAATGAACTGTCTAAATTGGTATGGGATATCTTTTCGGAATATTCTCACAGGAATTGGGTGTGTAAACTGAAATGTTTAAGTAAACATAAAAAATGCTATTTTGACATTAAATCAGTCACTTTCACACATCAACGTATTCGCTAAACTGAAAAAATGATATAGAACGGAAAGAGAACAATAGGAACAAACTTCTATCAAAAAATAAATTACAAAATTGAGATTCAATTCAACTACCGCATTATTAAGTAAGAGTTTAAGGGGCAATCATGAAACATCGTCGTAAAATTACGACGTTGCATGAATACCCTGATCCATTATCCTATTTATTTTAACATTTTCTAACAGCAACCCAATTCCTTGCGAAGTAATATTTGTTCCACTTTTTATTTGGTTGATATTATGAAAACCAAACAGCTGACAAATTATCAATGAATTAACTAAAGATAAAATTTAATCCAAAGTTATTTGACTCTAAGGCCGTGTGTCAATTGAGTTAAAATTTGCGTTAAACAGTGGATAAAATTTATCCTTTTAACGCAATTGACACACGGCCTGAAAAACCGGGCCAAGGCACATTTGGACTTTGTAAATAAACAGAATTGTCATACAGTAACTGTTTGGTACGTCATTTGGGCCGACGACATATGTGTCACATTTCTTTGAGGATGTCATATGCAATGCTGTAACAGTGACTTGTGATCGCTACCGGAACATTTGGAAACCTTTCCGGTATTGGATCAATTAGGGCTAAAGAACATATGGACGTGCTCTTGCTACGATGCCAGTCTTACGAGCAATTTTTCGACGCCTCATGATTTCTTATTATGTGGAGTCTTGAAGGATAAGGTATACATCAACAAAACAACCACAACATTGATGCTTACAACAAATAACATTAGAAATAAAATTGCTTCAATTTAACGAGGAGTCTGCGAAATTGTTATGCAAAATTTGCTTCAAAGAGATCGCCTTTGAAACAAATTCTTTGGAAATCTTCTTTTTTGTTTGTATTAGAGTGGCATTTGCCAGTTGCTTTGTTTTCCTTTTATATTTGCAATTTTATTCTTAAATATATAGGGAACTATGAACAAAACTTAATAAATTATGACTTGACAAAAATAAATATAATTTGAACCCACTATAATATGTCCGGAATAAATTGGCAGCACACGTCTTATGGGGAAGCTTTTTCAAAATCGGTAGCAGAGCAATATTTTTGCCCCATACCAAATTGTAAATAAAACCCCTAATAAAAACTATTAAATTGATGTGCATTCAAAGTTACCAATGTTTGGTAGCTCATTCAGTTTTCTTCAATGGGTTTCTGTTGAGCAGCTTTTGGTTTCAGAGCATCAGTTCTTTGATAAGTGTTGTAGTAGAGATCTTGTTTAGATATTTTGCATTTCTTTTAATGTGGGGAAAATACGTTAAAATGCAGTTACCTTAAAAATTTGGAGTTGCTTTCTTTAAGGAAAAAGTTTATTTTTGTAGGTTTTCGTAAAGGGCGGTAAATTTGTTTGATGTTACGTGTATTTTGTGCTTAAGTTTGTAGTTAGAAAAGGCTTCAAAATCATACAAACACTTAAAAACATAAAATTGACAAACTGGAACAGAAGCTGTGAAGCAAGCAGGTGATATTTGTTCTGATTGTTCTATAGGACACTACTCGCCACCAAAATATATGACAATTGTTTAATACCCTATCCCATCCCATCCTTAAAATGAATATACCCAAAATGTGGTTTATAGCGATGATATATAGAAAATGACTTTGTCGCAACTTGGTTTTTGTAGAGACGCCCCAAAAAAGTGGGCGTAAATTAAAATAGATGAAATCTATGTACGAAGTATGTATATTGCCAAGTTTTTTTGAATTTATTTAAAATTTGGAAAAAATCGATTTTTACTAAAAACGCCCCCAAAAAGTAGGTGTGGATTCCAAAAATTTTTACACTTGTTCTGCTTCATCGGACTGAGAGTTTATATAGCAAATTTCAACTCTCTAGCTCAAAACGTGAGGCCCAAAAATCGGTGACACACAGACGGCAAACGGACGTGCATACGGTTTTGAAAAAAAATGTTTTAAATTTGCTTTGCCCATTATCAGCGAAATACTGTTATTTTGGAAACAAAGTGATATCACTCCCCTCCTCGTCATCCTCTTAGTGGTGTGGAAAAGGAAAAGTTTGTTTTATTTTTAAAAATAAAACAAATTAAATTTGCAATCTCAAGAAAGGACTGTATCCCTACGTAATATTCTTTCAGATTTTGCTAATTTGAAATGCTTACTGACTGAAAGAGCTATTGTTAGAATAGCATCTTTCGGAAAACAAAAGAGTGGGAATATGAGACAAACATCCTTATCTTCCCTGTAATGCAAAATTATATTGGACAGAGTATATTTCATCTTTATAATTCAATAAAATTATGTGCCGTATGCTAACCGAAATCAAAATTTCAAACGACTTAAAGAAGCTGTCAAGACTTAAAAATTATCTAGAAATGGTATTCAATAGTTTTCATATTATGCATTACTACTTATCATGACTGGTATCTTCGATTTAATGGATTTCAAAAAAAGTCATACAACGAGTTTCAAAGATATTGTAAAGATCAACCTTTGTTGCACCCACAGAGTTCTCTAAATCGATAGTCCTCGGAGTCCTTAACGCGATTTCTTACTTGCGAATAACAGCAGACAATTTGTTTAGTATATCCTCACAGTAGCCACATACAATTTGTATATGGTTCACATGGCTTTTTTAATCAACTACATTTCATTTAGGTTAGAGACATTCAGTCATGTTCTGTTAAAATGTTTAAAGTTATTTTAGTGATTGTTATAACAATCATTAATCACCATCGAGGTGTTAATCCACAACTAATATGTTCTTTCCAATTTCTTAGAGGTGTATACTGAATTATTGAAGTTAAGAAACGGCATTAAAACACTTCCTGAGGATGTTTGTTTGATATGCTCTTAAATTGTTCAAGATAATTTATTCTGTAACATAAACTCTCTGCACTTATAGGAAATTTGGTTATTTTAGGACCGATTACACTAAATATTCTATGAAATATAGCATATGTAACAAATCATGGAGGAAAATAAATAAATTGTATTTTTGTTAAAGAAAAAGATAAGTTATCCATTTACATAGGATACCATTTAGTGTTTAATATTTTAAACAACATCTGTACAAATGTTTTGGGTTATTAACATATTTTTAAGTAGGAACACTTCCATGCTTTCGTGGAATATTTTGAACGAATCAAGAAAATATAAGGATTCCTTCATCAAAATTGGCAATGTCGCGGCTGCTGTTTGTCATTCATAAAAAGCAAAAAACGATTAATGAAAATAACAATGAAGAGAAAATAGGAAACACAAACAAGAAACATTTCCATCAGCAAACGCGACGCGATACGCGGTACAGAATCTTTTATTACAACAGAAGGGCTTAAAAATATGCAAACAGTAGTAGATGTTCAAAAATACACCCTCAATATGTTCATTTCGTAAATATGTAATTATGGTCCTGTACCATAGGTAAATTATCTGAAGATGATAAATTTTGTTTACCTCCGTGAGTCCCTGCTTAAAGAAAACAGGATACCTAAGTAGTAAACCAGATGACATATTACAGGCTTGTCTTTCTATACTGCCTGTGTTAATATTTGTATAAACATTTGGGTGCTTCACACATTTTTTTTTTGAAAAACAAAATTGAATTGAAGTGAATTCTTTACACAATCCGACAGAGATCTTTATTATTGTAGCTAACATCCTTTTGGGTTGGAGGAACGGTTTTAAATTAATTGTTTGACTAATCACTGCGTAGAAAGTCTATGCTTAAATATTCTACAACTGATTTTGAAAAATGAGTATCGATAAATATCGATTGTCGATCTGAAATCGACACTTGCAATATATGGGTCATATTTTGTCTTTTTCACAGGATGCTTTGTATCATTAGCAGATTAGATTGTTCTTGCTCACAAACAAATGAGTTTTGAAAAAAAAAAACAGTTTAACAGCTGACAAAAACCATAAAGTTTGGCTACTACACTGTTCAGTGCGAATTTTGTGCTAGTGGCACATTGCATCATTCTTCTTTTTTTCACCGTTTTCATATATGAGTTTTTAGCATTACAAGGCACTTAGATACGTTTACCAATATTGAAAAATTATTCTCCCCTAAATTTTAAAACTCAAATCAAGTGTGTGGTTGATCCTCTATTATTGGAATACAAATTAGGGCAACGAATTATGCAAAAAATAGATTAAAAATGATTAGAGATTGTGTTATTCTTATTCTTATCACTTTTTCCAACTTTACAGTTTTGAACACAAACGACGTTTTTCTAAAAAGTGGCATTCGTAGTTGGCGGATATTACACTTGTTCTGCTGGGAGCAACTATGAATTCGTGTACAACGAACATTTTCTATGTGGGGTACCCCAGTGTTCACATTGCTACCCCGGCATCAAACAACAACATAAAAGATGCCCGCGTCAGAAAAGGCTACAAAATTTTAAGGTGTGATGCGTACTCTATGTAATTCTATACTCTTTGATGTTACACACTAGTCACTATGCGCCAAAACTACTTTTGGATACGTTTTTTTTCAGGATGGGAGGGGTATTAAGAGATTCGCACAGTTGATTGTAGCATTAAAATGTATTACAGTTTTCAAAACGAGTATTGTAGCGTTTTAATACTTCGTGAGCTTTTTGTTGCCAAGATGCAGATAGGAAATATGTCGGGTGAATTGTATGGTGGCGATTTACCTCAGACGATAAAAGAAGACATAAGTTAAACATTACAGTGGTGAGTGTGATCAAAAGGAGAACATTAGTACTTCTAATATTTTCATGATATCGTAATAAAAGACAAAATGATGATACCTACAAAAGATCTGAACGAAAAAAAAGAGTAAAACATATCGCGGTAAAAGACAGGAACGTGGGCTTTTTAAAGGAGATGTTCTAAAAACCTTAGTGTAGAAGGGTAGTTTCTCAACGGGGGGTTGTCCAATATAATTCCGAGCAATAACATTTTTTTAAAATTTGGTTTCAAAGATTTTGGAAACCCACTTAACAGGCGAACACATTAGCACTACAGCGAAACCACCACAACTTTAAGTTTCGGTTAAACCAGACCTTTTTTGGGCCACACTCAGTCCTATAAAACGATTTTCCGAGACGAAAGTCAGTTTAAATCGGAACTCAGTTTGCCTTCGAGGTATCCGTTGCGGGACTAAATATATTAAGATGAAAGCGCTATATTTGTAGTAGCTGCCTAATCGCATATGCGAGGACGTTGATTTGAACTCTAAGCTCAAGCTTAGAAGTCATTAATCAGACAATTATGTATATTTATATTTGAGAAAGCTAGGCCCTGGGTACTGACGAGCCTGTTGAGCCAATTTTTTTAGACTTTATCTACCAATAATTTATGGCTAAAAACCACAGTTTACATATAGTTTTAAAGAAAATGGGAAGTAATATTTTTCGCAATTATCAGTTTTAAATTTTAAAATCAAAGAAACACATCCTAATCGTTTTTTGGAATGGGTCGGATTTATATTATTACTTTGTTTTTTTGTTATATTGCCCTTTCCAAAACAAACTCTGTTTTGTGTTGTGCATACTTTTTATCTCTACTGTAATAGAACACCATCCACTGTGATCCAAAGAGCACAATCGACCGACCGACGACGGCGACCAAACAAAAACCGAAGAAACGAACAAAACCGTCACGATGACGGTGGAACAGCGAAGGGAAACAAACACACACATCCTTATTAGCACAGCATCTGTCTAAACGTGCATGTGTGGTGAAATCATTGTATAAAGCAAAGGAGAAAAAATAAACACTTCCATAGGCGCGGGCGCGCGACAAGAACACGAAGGTGTCATAATTTATGTTTTCCACCCTTCGAACCAGAACCGTGAATAAACCGACGACTGCAATTGCCGCATGTGAGTGTATATGTGTATTAGTGTGGGCGTTCATATCATTTCATTTTTTTAATGGATTCTGTTTTCACACGCATCATTTACTGTTTGCTTTTTCAATGCACACATGAATCTTTAATCAAAGGCGATTTTCAAGGTAAAATTTAGACGAAATAGATTTATGATTTACCAAAATATTTAACAAGTAACTGTTTCCTTTTAACAACACACCCTTTTCGCAGAAAAAATCTTCACACTTTTACGTATGTATTCTTCAGTCCCTTTAACGTTATCGTTCACCTAATTCGGTCACATAAATGCATTTCAATTGTTTTGTTTTCTGCTTTTGCAGAAAGGTGAGAAAGAAGTAATGAATGAATTTAATGTTTACTTCTTAAACAATTACTTGGTTGAGTGAAATGTTATTTTGAAAACACTGACAACATTGTATTACATAAAACAATTTAAGGGAAGGAAGAAAAGTTATTATTTTCGATCACCAAAACGATACCGAACCACCTACTTCGTTCATAACAGTCTGACGAGAAGAAAGAAACTGACAAGAATTAGGGAACAAAATATGAAAGAGAAGTACATTGGAATGAAAAGCAAGGGAAGGTAACTGGAAAAGGGATATTTACTAAGTGGAAAGGAAGACAGAAGGGCACATCTGACACCCTGTTGTCTCTTTTTATCGTAATGATACGATGGGAAAATAGTAGTGGATGCCCCTTGTTGTAAAAACTTTATAACAGTTATTTTTGAATATCATTACATTTACCAAGAATTAAAAATCTGCCAAATGTTTGTCGTTTAATGTTAGGGATGCAATATCGTAAAAAAACATCCATGGTTCGATGTATCGATGTTTCCAAAAAACATCAATGCCAAAAACATCGGACCTGAATACATCGATGTATTAAAACATCGATCGTTTTTGAAAGTCCAAACGGTAAGGCAAAGGATTTTACATGCAGCACAAACTCCGCATGCAAGAGCAGGCGGCAATTTTGTGCAACAAAAATATTACCAAAAAAAATATCGTGCTTATTTTTGTTATTTATTTGTGCTTTGAGCACACGGCGTACGAGGTAGGTACTACTGGGTAACTCAAGGAGATTCGATTTTTTTTTAAAATTAAAAATATATTTGTATATACACATATATATATATTAAAACTGATATTGAAATAAGTACATATACTTACTTACTTAAGTGGCGCTACAGTCCGTAATGAACCTGGGCCTCAATCAACATGCCTCTCCAATTAGCCCGGTCCTTATCAAACTGCCTCCAGTTGCGCACTCCAAGTTGGTTGGGGTCGGTTTCTACTTGTGCGCGCCACTTAAGGCGAGGTCTTCCTCTACTGCGTCCGACGTCTGCCTGGGAATCGAAGACTCTGCGAGCCGGAGTATTGGTGTCCATTCGTTCTACATGTCCTAGCCATCTTAAACGTCCAATGCGGAGTTTTTTGACCAGGGGCATGTCGCTGTACAGCTCGTATAGTTCTTGGTTGAATCTTCGTCTCCATAGCCCGTCAACGCAAACGGGACCGAAGATTTTTCGGAAGAATTTTCCTCTCAAATCGACAAAGGATTTCTTCATCCGCGTTTGAGACGATCCATGCTTCAGCGCCGTAGAGCAGGACCGGGATGATCAGGGTCTTATATTTAGGGCTTTACTACTGAATTGCCTTCTTAGCCCGAAGAAACAGCGGTTGGCAAGAGTAATTCTTTACTTCGTCTTGCCCTCATTTACTGCTAAACCCAATTTTGCCGCTTCCTTCTCTATAAATAAGTACATATGTGTGTTTATAAAAAAACAACATTAGCAATTAAATAACCAAATTAATATAACAACTTGCCCTAAAGTTAAAGTTCCTTTATCGGATATTAAAAATAATTTCAGCGGGTGAAATCGTAGACCTTTAAAATGGAGAGATTTAAAAAAAAAATCTGAATGGCAAAAGCAAAAAAAATCGATGTAAGACATCGCTGCAATAACATCGATGAATCGATGTATTCGGATTCGAAACATCGATGGCAAATATCGATGTTTTTGTAAAGAAACATTGATGTATCGTTTGCATCCCTAGTTGATGTTGACTCCGAGGTATATGAACCCTGCAACTATTTAAACATTTTTGCTATCAACAGTGACATTTAATCCAAGGTTGTGCGTCGACAGTACTTTGTTGATTGCATACTATGAATACATTTTTTCGCCTCTTCCTCAATGACGAATACTTCTAAAACGGCACGGTGGGAGGCCCCAATGATCTCGCTGTTACCTTCGTACCCCGGTAGCTGAAAGGTTTTTTTTATTCATTTTTATTTTAATTCAACTTAAAACTAACTTACATGCTAGACAAAAATTCATGAAAAACTAGCCTACTTATCAACTATTTAACTAACTTACTGGCCCTATGCGGGCGCCCTTAATTAAACGATAACATCTAATGCCTTTCGGCCTATTATCTAATATGCCAATTTAAAATAATTATCTTTATTTTTTAACCTTATTTTTATATATATTTTGTATTCAAATTTATAAAACTACTTATAAACTAATTAAAACTACCTACACATTAAGTTAAAGAACTAGAACAGCCACAGCAAGCTTTTCGTTTTTTTGAGGAAGAGGAAGATATTGTTTTCTTCAAAATTTCGACCTCGAGATTCTAACATTACGATAATAGCGGAACTCAAAAAAGTGGTTATTGGAATTCCGTCCGTCGGTTCGTCGGTCCGTCTGTCCGTACAAGTCTCTCCAGCCTAAACGACTTGACCGATTTCCTTCAAACGTCGTATCCAGCTTTTTTTTGGTCATAATTCTAGGCCATTTTAAAAATCATACTTAACCTCATTTTGCTCAAAAACGGCTCTAATGATTTTGATTAAACTTTTTATATGCTGTCAATTTCTCGCAAACTATTTTGCCAAATTGAATGAAAATTAATTTGTATTACTGTTTTCATGAGTTCCACATAATTGTTTTTGGCCCAAATATCCCCAAACGCAATTTTCAGCCTTGGCCAATAACGGAAAATCATTATTATTCAAATGAACACCGATTACTTTCAATTACGGAATAAACCGTCGTATAATCTCATTTCGACATTATTTATATCATTCTAGCATCATTAATCGAAATACATATTATTGTGTATTTTGGCCAAATTGTTACAAATGTCAAATTAACCCGCTGTGAAAGAAATAGTTGCGTACGACCCAGTCGTGCATGCACCACTTGTTTTTTGTGCCACCCTGACTGTTTTGCCTGACATAGTCAGCCATACAATTTGTAAGTCAACTATCTTTGTCTAACTTAGCCACTACAACAGGTTCTCCTGTTGCAACCTACTCCGACGATCCCAGTCGGACATAATCCTGCTGAACCGCAGGCGCTCTCCTCCGCCCTAATGATCTGGAGTTCCGCATTCGATATTAACAGGGGACTTGATCCACTTTAATCGGCAACTATGGCGTTTGCCAAGTTTTCGTTATCAAACCAGGTATAACCAAGGATCTCAGATCGCCATTGCGTTATGTCGTCGCGGAGATAGAAATGATGGAGTAGGGCATTGTTTATACCGAACGTGGTTAGGGCGAATTCTTTCATTCACCTTATACACTTCCTGAAAGACAGCCCTTACTGCCTTCACTTTCTCCTGAGGATCTTCAATTACTTAGAAATCGTCGTCGAAGACGGATTCACCCGGTTCAATTCCTGCTGTCAAAAGTATGTTAGTATTGTCAGTTGTTCGTTGGAGCTTAATGCAGGGAAGGTCGTTATGACCTTTTTTCCTAAAGATCTTATTAAATTGTGGAAACATACTCGGGTCGCTGGTATTAACGGCCCGAATTCTGTTCTCCGTGATCAATTGGTTGATGTTTTTGATCGACTCCTTCAGTGTACTAATCTCCGTTTCTGTACGTAGACGTTATGTCATGTTCTCTATATTTCGGTTTCGTCCTACTCATTGTTCCTGGAATTGTTTCGTCCATTTGTTGTAGCGGGGCCAGCGCATCTTGCCATAGTTGTAAGAATGCACGGTAACATACTCCTCCCACGCCACAAACTTGTTCGGAAGCTTTATTACAGCGGCGAGTCCGCACCGCAGTGATCAGTGTCGTACTCAATCGTCCGTAAACAGTTTCGCGGGTGTTGACCTACTCTGTCAGTGACTGTCAGTCGTGAAGGCACCGCTTCTCAGAATGTCGATCCTATTGTAGAATGAAGCCGGGCTTCGAATGATAAAACACTTTTCTGTTTTATGATTAAAAATAATTTATTATTTTTTACAAAACGGTTTCTCGTTTAAGAATTCAGTTGCACTTATTTAAAATCAAATACCAACGATTAAATTCGCGCACTATAATCACTTTCCAAAATTCATGTAGGTAATTCACTCAGTCACTATACAAATCACGTTCAGGTCACAATTTAGACAATTGTCGCTTTATCTTTATTTATACCTATGTATATGTTCGTCCCGAACAAGTGTATTCTCAGTTTCACCTTCACCAGATGCAATACCTTTAATTTTCCTCAAAGTCCTTTCTGTATTTGGTAGGCAACGTCGCTTATACGCTTCACAATTTCACAATGCTCGGCCAAATAAGACTTCAAATGGGGAGTGTCCAGTAGTGTTATGGACCGCGCTTCTGTACGCTATCAGAAACGATTCCAGTTTCGTTGATTGTCGTCTACTACCTTGGAGAGGTGTTCTTTCAAGGTTCGATTGAATCATTCCACCATTCCGTCTGACTGTGGATGCAGCGGTGTCGTTCTGGTCTTCTTAATACCTAACCGCTGGCAAATATCCAGGAATACTCTGGACTTAAATTTCTACCTTGATCAGAATGTAGTTCCAACGGTTATTCACGATCTGTTCCACTACGGTTTTCGCTTCCTGGTTAGGTATGCCGAATGCTTCTGGCCATTTGCTGAAGTTGTCCATAGCAACTAATATTAACGGTTTCCGCTGTTCGTTTCTGGAGCCATCAATATCTATTGCTATTCTTTCGAACGGTGCCCCAACGTTGTACTGATGCATGTTTCCTTGCGTCGTTCATTTTGGTCAGGCGCGCATGTAATGCATTTTCGGCACAACTTGTCGATGTCTTCTCTTGCAGACAGCCAGTAGAATCGCTCCTTCACTTTGTCTTTTTGATTCCCAAATGACCTCCCGGTACTTCACCATGTAGATCCCGTAGTAAACAGAGTGTGATACAAAGGACTTTCCGTCAGAGGGCTCCAATTTTCTTCTCGAGACACCATCCTGGACGTGAAGAGAATCCCAATGTGCCCAATACGCCTTCAGAGTTGGACTACGATCCGAAATTTCTTGCCAATCTGGTTTCTCCATGTGCTCCCTCCAGGTAAGAATCGGTTCGAAATCAGGGTCTTCCATCTGCGCTTCTCTGATCTTTTCAGTCGTCCAACCGTTGTTGGACTCGGCTCTTATTCGCAGGGTGGTGATGAGCTCCTTTTCTTCTTGGCGGGTGCAGTGTTTGCAGGTCATTCCGCATGGTCGACGAGACAGTGCCTCAGCGTTTGGGTGCAGGGTGCCCTTACGATGCTGAATGTCAAAATCGAAGCCCTGCAGCCGCTCAATCCATCAAGCAACTTGACCCTCTGGATTTTTAAATTGAAGCAATCAATTTAGAGCTTCATGGTCTGTACGAAGAACGAACTTCCTCCCATAGAGGTATTTATGGAAATGCTTCGTCGCCAGAATGAAACGCTTAGAGCTCCCTCCTGGTCACACAATAGTTTCTTTCAGGCCTCGTGTACCTGCGATAAAACGGCTTCAACTCCAAAATTACTTGCGTCGACATCGACAATGAAGGTCTTTTTACCGTCGGGATATGCTAGTATCGGCGCTTGACATAGCTGGTGTTTAAGTCTTTGAAAAGCATTATTACACTCACTTGACCATTTAAATTGTTTTCCTTTTTCTGTGAGTTGATGTAAGTCTCTTAGCAATGCCAGAAAAATCCGTTACAAACCGCCGGTAGTAAGTCGAAGTCCTAGGAAATTTCTTATTTGATGTATGTGCTTGGGGACCGGCCAATTTTTCAAAGCTTCAATCTTTTTCGGGATCGGTCCTCACTCCACTAGTCGAGATGATTTTTCCCAGGAATCGAACTTCGGACCTACTAGATGGTTCGAGAAGTGGTTTTGGCAGATACCCTTATTCCAGTCATTTATTCCAGTGGGCATTCATTCATTCCAATCGACACTTAATGGATCTGTTCGATTTTCACACATCAGGGTAGCTTCGTACACTACAATCAAAAATTAGAACACTATATTCCACATTGTAGTCGACCATCCAACTGTAAAGATGTATACCCCGAGGATTTTGTAATTGATTTCCCCACTAATGCCTTTTCGAATAAAGATAGCGACCCCGCCTTCTTGAGTCGAATTTTGCAGGTCTCTTCTTACGATATTGAAAGTGCTATTAGTCAATTTATGCTTCTGGTCTTTGATCTTTAAACAACTGGAAAAGATAAGCTCTACATTCGACCCTTATCAGTGAATTTACATTCACAGCCATTCACATGAACGTTGTTTAACATTTAACCATTGGAACATATATTTACTCGATGTGTAAATATTGGAATTTAAAATTGATCTCATTGCTAATTTTTGTAAAAATTGTAATCTACTGTTCGTTTCTTAATTATACATAAAAAAATATTGGCACAACAATAAAAATGTGGTAGAATTATGGTATTGCCTTTATGTGAAATTTGAGTGCGCTTCTTTCATCTCTTTTTTGGTATTTGCAAAATATCATCATACATACCACGGACATGTTTTCGGGGGTGGCTGGTAAGCCACAGCTACTTCTTTGACGATATTGCGTACCTGTATCCACTGGGTAATTTTATTGGTGAAGGATGACTTCACCGCGGGGAGTCTCCCACTCAGGTTTTGTTTGGAGACTGTCAATTTCTAGCTTATGCAAAGTGAAGTCTCTTTTTTGCACCATTCCATTCCATCATTGATTCGAAGTCGTGGGAACCTAGTGCCACTGATAACCGTACTACATGCAGTCGCGAAGTCTGGTAGTCTGAAGCTATTGTCTGTTGTCGTTTCGTGTGTGTCGTTTTTAGCTTTGAAGGCTGATGTTGCAACACGTCGCTCTGATACGGATCACAGCCTGGCGATCACTAACCGCCTTAAATTCGATTATACTTCATATGAGTCGGTTCCCCCCAACGAATCCAGACTTTTGAAATATGCTTGGGTGTTAGCTTTAATAAGTGTCGCATTTTTGTCGTTTTTGTATACCAGAAACTGAGTTTTTTAATCTATAAAAAGTAAAGTAAACCATCGATAAACATTCTGAAAATTCACTATACAATAAACAGTTTTTATAAAATATGTATTTAAAACCTATAAACGCACTTATTTGAACAAGAATATTAACTATCATATGGCTAACTTTCAAGGGCTTTATAAAATGTTTATTGTGCAGAATGTTTTGTTTACAAACTACGTAACTGTGATTTGTATGTTTATAATGAAAAGATGTTAGTGATCTTGCTCCAGCAACATAAAAGAAAATCGAAATATTTTTTTTTTTAATTCTACGAAATAACAAAAGTATTTTTTTTTATTTTTCTTCTCTATTATTATAGAGTTTTAATGAAATTTATATATTTTCTTCCACTTCGAAGTAACCATTTATGCTAAGAAAGAAAGCCCAAATAATTTGTAAATAAATATAAATATGGTAGATTAAGCAATTAAATAAATAAATGACTGGGCGAGTTATGAATTATGTAAATACTAGATATGGGTCTACAGCATCACTTGAAGCAATAAAACATACGTAAATGATTTTGACATGTTTAAAGGCTTAATTTGTGATATACTGTCTGTGGATGAACTTAGAGCTAATATACCTAAACTTACTCTAAGCGATTCAAAACCGTACTGTTATTATTCAAACATTCGATAAAATTACATTACAAGGCTCGTTTAATACCCCATCACATCATTTAAATTAATATCAGCCAGTTTACCGCAGTCATTAACAGTTCGACAGAAAAGTACCTCTTTTGCTTCCAGCAAAACGAGTGTATCTACAAATTATTGAAATCTGCTGATACGCATCCTTTTTAGAAAAACGTAGTTTTTGACCAAACGGTAAGGAATTTTGAAAAAGTGCCTAAACAGCACTTTTTGGCAATCTCAATATCTATATTGCTTATATATATATTGTTCTTTACCACGCCCACTTTTTCGGGGAGTTTTTAAAAGCGATTTTCGGTAAAATTTTAAAATGTTCGAAAAAAAAACAGGTATGGAACAAGCTTAATGAAGAAGTTTTGCATAACTTGATAAATTCTATGCTGAAAGATTTTTTGAAGTTATTGAGAACCGAGGCGGCTGTAAGAGGTACTGAGTTACAGTTTAGTAGTTAAATCTAAAAATTTCGTTGTTTTATTCTTAAAATGCTTACTGTCTTTATACTTATTTCGCAGTAACAAATAATGTTTTTTGACCTCACTAACTATGAACCTAAAAAAACATTCCGTGGTATTTTTTTTGTTGATTATAAAATTTAATAAAGTATATATTTGTTCCCTTTAGTATATACTCTTCAAATTTCCTTATTTCGTAATAAATTCAAATCAATCAATAGAGCCGCCCGTGTCTTTATGCTTATTTTGGTCACTTTATAAACATTTCCTCCGTAGATCATTTTAACCCACACCCACTTTAACCCACTTCTAATGAATTCCACAAAAACAATTCCATCCATTTTCATAAGTTCATTCTTCCACAGCAAGAAGATAGACAATGAGCTGTCAAATAGCACACTAACACACACAAAAACAGATCAATCTCTTTTATGCTGGATTGGGACGAGTAGAAATCTGAAATCTGAGAGCAAATCTGAAAATCATAATCGAAAACGCTTTTAGGTAAACTGTCTGAACAAGATGTGGTGACAATGTAATTTATTTAATTTTATCCATTCAGTTTTTAGCCCCGCCCACTTTTTGGGTGCATTAATTTTAAGGATGGGATGGTAAAGGATATTCTACGATTCGCACAGTGGATTGTAGCCTTCTCATAGGGCTATATTAGTTTTGATACATATTTTGTATCATAGAGAAATAATTTAGGTAGATATACCTACCTCAAAGTTAAGGATCAACACAGAATCGCTAGCTGAGTCGATTCAGTCATGTCAGTCTGTCGTCCGTCTGTCTGTATGCCACGGGTTTTAAGGCCTTAATTTGGAGAGTGAAATTTGGTATATAGGATCCTTGTGCGTTGCTACAGAATTAGTGTACATTTTTTTAAAATCCACCGTTTCAGAGACACGTTGTTTTTGGCCAAACGGTAGAAAATTTTGTTAATGTGTCTAAACAACATATATTTACGGCCCCTTATTGCGGAAGTTTTTATAAAAAAAAATTTTCCAGTCAAATTTCGAAATATTCGAAAAATATTTTCATGCAAAATCTTTGGTACTAATTAAAATGAATATTTCGTTTTTAGATGAAATTAACTAGCGCCCATTTTTTTGGGAGCGTTTTGACATTTGTATACCCTACCCCATAGCATACGTCATAGAAAAACGTCCTTTTTTGTCGAACCAAAAGAGACGTGGTGACAATACCATGTTCTAAATTTCATCATAAGTACAGCACTTTAGGGATATTCATTTTAAGGATGGAATAGTATAAGGTATAAAACCATCCATTCTTCACCTAACGGTTTGACGCCTTGAAGTTGCGGTTTGACTCAGTAGCCTTGAGAGAGGATCGGTATGCATCAATCATTCCGATCATCACCACAGGGGGACCAACCAAACCCCAAGCCCCATGTCCCATAATCCTCTCCTCTCCATTACTTTCACCCACTCAACCCCACACCTTTATTAGCTACGTCCTTCGGCTAGCAAACAAGGCGGGTTCCAGTATGTGTGCTGTAGCCCCCGACGGACACGTAACATTTTCTCTTAACATGTAAGGTCTATTGGAATCCGAAAGGGATAAATCGGCATCTGAAAATGAAGCTGCGATCGGAATCGATAGAATAAACTCTTAAAGGACAATCGCAGCACGGACGGCGACAAAATGGTAAGACCGACCACTCTAGAGGCCGACCCTAGTGGGGTGGCGGGCGACACCGAGCCGAAAAGCAACCCAACTGTAGCAAGGTGACCGTCGAAACCGGCCGCAATAGTGGTATCAGCTAGGATGGCGGGAGCAGGCGGTCGGCAAATACATGATAATATACATATTACTGCAGGACCACCGCAAGGAGCAGTCAAGTGCATTCGGCTCAATATCAGCGGTCCTTCCACAATATGTGGCATCCAGGAAACGAACTCTTTTCACCGAAACAAAAATGAATTGCTGTGCCTCAGCTCTTCTCTGGTAACGGATACGCATAACGCCCAAACCTTTGATAAAATGGTACGCTATTATTGATTCCGGACTATTTCTTGCGACAATAACTGGACCCTCCAGTTGCTAAAAACCCAGGTTGAGAAGATGACCAACGTTTGGCCGGAGCCAACCTTCCTTTTCTGGAGCATAAAGAACTTACATCTGCTCCTAGGGGGACGATGTTCATTCCGGGTGCTGCCATTCCAAAAGAAGAGACTACTAAAAATGATTAGTCGTCAAAGCCGAGCTGTTTGAACTGGAAATGTCGTGGTTGCGTAATGGCTAGGAAAAACATTAATTTATTTTGTCTACCCCAATTTAGCAGCGATGATCATTTAACGGTAGTGTGGGAGAGGAAAGACTCAAACCCATTGATTTTCTGCTCACCCTACCTACCATACGACTCAGCAACGACCTCTCCTGCCGATGGTAGCAAAATCAAATATCTGATCCGGCATAGTGTAACGAAAGGATGGGATATAATAATCGGTTGCGATGCCAATGCCCACCACACAAGCTGGGGTAATAGTGATACATACATCAGATATATTATTTAACATAACTTTTTAATAAATAATCGTGGAAGTGAACCTTTTCTCACTATACAAAATTGAAGGGAGGGTCCTGTATCTATCGCTTTCCTCCAATTCAACAACCCTAACTATTTCCGACAGGAAGGTGTCAACCCAACACAGTTTCTCTGTCATATGATCATAGAATCCTTCCTAGCAGGATAAACAAAAAAAAAGCTCTACTTCATTCCATAATCCGAGTAAAACCAATTGGAATCTATTCACGGCTAAAATCTCCAAAAACATATTCAGGAGTAATGCAAATGATCATGATGACGTTGATACAAATTTGAACGAAATTGTTACGGTTAATAACAACGCCTTCAATATAGCATGCCCAATTCGTAAAGGTTAACTAACATAACAAGAAACAAAATCATTGGTGGTCCAAAAAACTCGCCAATCGCAACAAGCATAAAGGGAACTCTACAAGACGGCAAAGAGAGCAAATAACGCAACAGACTGGAATCTCTACAAATTCAGTCTTACTATATTCAAAAAAAAAAAGATCAGAACAGCCGAAAGAAAGCCTGGAGAGAATTTTGCAACAGTATTGGGGATAACAACAAATAGTTTAGTTTAGTTTAGTTTTTATTCATACAGTTTTTAAATTTAATACAATTTGATACAGACCTGCGAAGCCACATGGCTTATCTGCAGGTGATTGTGTTATTAAATTTTTTATCTAGTCATCAAAATGAGCAATTGTATTCAATACGAGTTATTTAACTATATAATTTTGTTACTTTACATTAGATTTCAATTGATATTTATAATCGTTTTTGTAGAATTTATATTTACATAATAGAATTTAGATTTATAGAGTATCTTCTAAGAAATATTGTTTTAATTTTCTTTTTCTCTTTTTTACATCAATTACATTTCTTATGCTCTGGGGAAGACTATTTAATATAAAAGGAATAGTGTACATTAGTTGTCTTCTGCCGTAGGCGTTATAGAGCTGTGGTAGCTGATACATTCCTTCCGCTCTTCTTCTGGTGTTAAAGGCATGATTTATTGGTATCCGGAATCGTTGATCATCATAATACTCAATCGCTGCAGTCATTTTGAAGATCTGATTGACATTTAGAACCCCCACACTGCTGGCTGTTGTTTGTGCATCTCTTGTTGATATCAGTTTAATTGCCCGATCTTGAATGTTTTGCAATTTTTGAATATGTGTCTGCGCCGCCCCTCCCCAAGCTAGTATGCCGTATCTAAGTCTGGATTCAATTAACGCGTGGTATACCTGCTTTTGTACGCATGCTGTTGATTTGTGTTGCAGACAAGCTAACGCAAAAAGTGACCCTCTTAGCTTGTTCCTCAGATCGTTGATGTGCGGCTCCCAGAGAAAATTGTTGTCAACAGTGATACCTAAGTACTTATACGTAGACACTACTTCTATAAGTTCTGTGTTCACCTGGTTCGAGCATTTGAATGTGTTAAGCCTGATTTCTGTTGCCGGGTATTGAGGACTGCGAATGTGCATTACTTTTGTTTTTGATGCATTCAACACAAGTCCATTGTCATGGCACCACTTCCCTATTTCATTGAACTCGTTCTGCATCATCCTCGTTGCCTCGTTTATATCCTTGTGATATACAACTATTGCGGTATCGTCTGCGTATGCGAATGGAACACTTTTCTTCAGGCATTTCAGCATTCCATTTGTGTATAGTATGAAGAGTAAAGGACCGAGCTTAGAACCTTGCGGAACCCCAAACTGGACCCCATATTCGGTGCTGCAGCAGTTCTTAATTTTGACACGATAGGTCCTCCCTGTCAGATAGTCCCTTAACCACTCCATCAGCTTTCCTCGTAATCCCATCCCTTCTAGGGTATTTATTAACTTGTTGTGATCGAGGGTGTCAAATGCTTTGCTGAAGTCTAAAAATAAGACAAGGACATGGTGTCTTTTGGCAAGGTTGCTGTTGACTATATTCGAAAAATCACCAAGAAGTTTATTTGTGGATTTTCCCTTCTGGAACCCGTATTGGTTTTTGCATATTAGATTCTTGTTCTCAACAAATTTCCATATACGATCAGATACTATTTGCTCCAATACCTTCTCTATGACTGGCAGTATTGCTATCGGACGATAATTCGCTATATCTTTTTTGGCTCCTCCCTTGTAGATTGGTCTAACAAGTGCCTCTTTGAGCTTTTTTGGTATTGTCGAGGTTTCGAGACTTACATTAATGAGCTTGGTGATTATAGGGGCAAAGATGTCGGCATTTGTTTTAAGATCAATTGCTCTAATACCATCCGCTCCTGGCGCTTTTTGGACATTTAGCTGGATTAATAAGTTCGATACCTCTATAGGGTCAGTTTCTCCCAAGTAAATAGAGCTCCTCACTGCTTCGGGTTGATAATTTGATGCTACTTTGTTGCATGTGTGGATGATGGATACTGCTTGATGCGAAAAGATGTGTCCAAAATCCTCTGCTAACACTCTAATATCAATGCCAGCTGTAAAGTTCTTTACAATAGTTGCATCTAATGACGGTTTTTTTCGTCCCAGTAGCTCGTTGATTAACGCCCAAGTTTTTCTAGGATCGTATTTACTTTGCTCGAACTTTTCTCTGTAGTACTGATCTTTATTCATCGATATTTTTTTGTTAACTTGGTTACGTAGTCTCTTGTACTCGACTTCGTATGTTAAGTTATTTCGATTGCTTTTCCATCTACGATAAAGTCTGTCTCTATGTTTACAAATCTCAATTATGTCACTAGAAATCCATTCGGCATTTCTACGTCGAGCTTTCTGTTTGTGAATAACTGTCGATTTTTCATAGATTTCGGCCATTTTTTCAGCTAACGAGTTGAAAACTTGATTGGTGTCATTTTGTTGCAATATATGTTCCCAATTCATTGTTCTGATCAGCTGATTTACTTTGCTACTTTTAATAACTGAGAGCTCAGGTTGTTCGCTTTCAGTTTTACCCGCATCATACACTCCATATAGGGTGCTGTAGTGATCGGATATGTCACTTTCAATTACAGCCGAAAATATTTTGCGCTCCGATACGTTTACCAATATGTGATCAATTAGTGTCTCACTTCCTACGTTTATATCAACTCTTGTAGTCCCCGTAATGATATTACATATTCCATTCATCGCCAGCATTTCTTTATAGTTATAAACATGTGCTTTTGTGGTATCTTTCATGTTTATATTTATATCGCCCAGTATGATAATGTCATTATGCATCTTTGTGTTGGTTATGTTTACGAATTCTGCAATGAATTCGTTTTCCTTGTGCTTTGGTGGTCTGTATATTCCACTGACAATTTTATCTTTTGGATGAGAGAGAATTTTAACAGTCAGATTTTCATAAGATGCGCTTGCAATGTTTAGTCTTTCGTAATTCAGGTGGTCTTTGATAAACATCGCTATACCTCCACCCTTTCTTTTTTCTCTATTTTCAAATTCCGCACAGAAACCATCTAAAGAATATAAACCATTTTCTTCTTCATTTATATTCGTTTCCACTAAGGCAATTACATCTACATGCTTCATGATCGGACTCACCCTTGCATAGAAAACATCCCAATTTTTTCTTAACGATCTTATATTTAAACATAAACAACGAAAATTCATTTTTTCTAATTCAAATTTAGCTTCTTCAAAATCTTTAAATGACATACAGTTTAAGTTTAATATTATATTTTCTTCTATGTTATCATTATTATCCATCATTAAAAGACAAAAAATATGCCAGGTTAAGGAAAATACTGTCAAAAGAAACAAGCAGCTTAGGTTACTGAAAGTCACGGAAGATAAAATGACTAAATCTAGCGCTGAGACACTAGAATTACTCCTAAACACCCACTTTCCCAACTGAACAAAGCAACGGATGTGGACATAACAAATGTCAACATAGATCCGAACTGCATATCTCGAGCAGGAAATACAGCCACACAACTGCGAAAGACTATAACCAATAAGCTTATCTTCATTCCTTTTAAAAACGCAGGAAAGACTGCTAGACAATCAAATACGTAGTAACTTGAATCCAGGCTACCTATCCCCAAACCGACATGCCTTTATCAAAGGTAAATTGGTTGAAACTGCGGTTGGGTGTAAACATAAAGAAAACTGAACTAGTTCTTTTTACTAGCAAGAGATCGATCGCAGAGTTTGCGGCACCGACTTTGGGAGTGGCCTCCCTCTTACTGTCAGCAAGTGCCAAATACCTAGGAGTGATACTTGACAGCAATATAAATTGGAATCTTAATATCAACGAATGAGAAAATAAAGAAAATATTGCAATATATAGCTGCAATAAAATCTGCGGCAAAAAATGGAGCCCCGCCGAAATGGCTATTTACAGTCGTTGTCTGACCGATTCTGACATATGTCTGCCTAGTCTGGTGTAATGCAGTGAAAAAGACAAAATACATGAGTATTTTAACAAAGGTTAAAAAAACAGCATGCATACTCATAACAGGAGCTATGCGCACAAGTCACACAGTAGGGTTGGAAACAATTCTAAACCTTCCACAAATTGACCTACAGATCAATGACACTGCAGCGGAAAGCGCATCACGTCTCAAAGAGGCGAGTAGTCTATGTATCAAACCCTACGGTCATAGCACAGTGCTGAAATTAGTAGCATACGAAAATGGGTAATCTGACTAATAATCCCATATCACGACTTTGACATGCTCCCGTACTTTTGCAGTAGAAATTAGTAAATTCTCAAATTTTTTGGATTGGGGGTAAATTTTCTCAAAGAGAGACAAATTTACGAAAAAGTACGGGAACGCGTTTAAGTAGAAATAAGTAAAGTTGCCTTTGCTATGCAAACAAATAAGGGTCAGACAGAAGTAAAACTGTGAATCGTAAACTTGTGCATTTCCCCCAGTTCAATTTTGTTTTTCGATATTATTACAACTAATATGAGTGATTTATTAAACGTACTTCCGGCAATAACTTCATCGTGTGAAAGCGATTCAGAAATCAACGAGTTATTTGCTAATGAATCTGGAAGTGATGACGAACTTATCTTCAATTAATTAATATACATTAGTGTTAAGCCAAGACGTCATTGCCTTAAAGGTTACTTAGGGGAAATAGTACCATCGTACTTAGAAGAAGAATTTCGAATTTCCAAATCATTATTGCGCGATCCCTGCGACAAGTTTCAAATATATAGTTTCCAGCCTACAAATATATTGCGATATTTTTATGGTTCGCTGGACATGAAGCTTGTGGCTATAGGGACTTAGTTAATCGTTTCGACCTATCGTTATCTTCATTATGTCGAATAATGGATAGAGCTATTATGTTCATTAGCAGCCTGAGTCTTGAAGTCATCGAATGGCCTAATTAAGAGCGTAAGCAGAAAAGTAATAATGTTTTTTTGAAAAATAAACTTAAACTATTGGTAAGAAAAATCATTCAATTGTGATTAAAAACTCTTAACTCGTTTTTTTCCAAACAAATGCAGAGATGACTAAATTGATCGAAAAGGATGTACAAGCATTTGTTTGCAGGCTGTAATAAAAACAAAAAGTTTATAAACATTTTCGTTGGAATTTCTGGCTTTTCGCACGATAGTTGGATCTTCAAAAACTGCGCCGTGTATTACCATTTTCTTCGCATTGACTCTGGTAATGTGCAAAATTCTCCTAATTTTCTTGAGAATAATTGCACTCCATATCTTCTTGGCTAAGTTGTCTTGGTTCTGCTGCTTGTTCTTTTTCCGCTTCAGATAAACCTACCTCAATTTCTTTAAAATCCCCATGGGTTTCTCTTATACCTATGCTGGGTAACCTCATCTCTTTATTCTAGCTCTGTAAAATACATATTTATTAAGAACAATATTTGTAGATACAGATGTATATATTTCCAGAAGCTAACAAACTTGCATTCATTGGAATATTTATGGGGAACATTAAAAACTAATTTTAGTTTCAAAAACACAAAACAAATTCAAATCAAAGCATTTGAGACTGAAGTTGATTACTCTGTTGTCACATGTCAAATCTCAACTGACAGTTTACTGATTTTTACCAACGGAAATTTCTACAGTACATTTTTTTTGCAGATTTTTATTGAGGGGTAGTGTTTTGCTCTCTCTCTTTTACTTATTTTTGCGTACGGGAACGGCAATAAGTAAAAATCAGTAAGAATCAGTAAATATTATTTTGTACGGGAACACCCCTATTACCTACTCAATTAAAATACCACGTAGAGACGACTAGTTGTCAAACAATGTGTTATCTAGCACTGAATTAGCAATTTACACCGATGGGTCTAACATGGAAATGGGAGTGGGCTCTAGGGTTTACTCCGTTGCAATCGGTCTAACCACATCCCTTAGACTAGCAAACTCATGCAGAGATTCTTCGAAGCTGCCGAAACGGCTAGATTACTGGACTTACCACAAGAGGATATCTCCATTTACGTAGATAGTCAAGCGGCCATAAATGCTCTGGCATCTATTATAGTAAAATTGGACGCTGCCGCACAAAGCTAAAGTATCTATGTACTGGTTGCCAGAATATAATAATATTACAGGGAATGGAACAACAGGCGAGGTCAAACAAAATAAAACAATAACCAGGTGACAAAACACGTTCACCTATAAATCAAACAAGCTCATAGCTCTAATTAGAGCCTCTATTTCCATAGCGGTGAGAGTCATAACAGAACACTATCTGTTGGCTAAACACTCTCGTAATGTCAGACTTACTGACATACACCAACTATGCAGGAAATGCGGAGATCTTAACGTCGAGGAGGACGTTCCTCACCTACTGCGTCACTGCCCAGCGATCAGCAACAGCCGTAACAATCTCCTTGGCATCTTCTACTACGAGGACCTGACCGAGTTTGTAACAAGCCCTCTAGCGGAGATCGTCCGATATATCTGTTCGAACACAAACCATATAAGTATCTATCTCTAATATAGCACAACATTCTTTTCAGGTAAAAAAAACCTCTCAACAATGGGTATCGCTATGCCTATATCGATAAACTCGCATAGAACTACGTGGCTATGCGAGTTTATCGGCTTACACGACCATCAACAGCCCAAAAAACCTTACCTAATGCAAGTACATATATAATTTTCGGATGTTTTTATGAGAAGTTCCAGTTTTTTCTCAATTGTGGTAAAAATGGCAGATGGGATCTGCGAGAGCTGTCAGATCGTTTCCAAAGACGGATTGTAAGACATGTTTGTAAAAAACGATTTTACCTCAATGCGTCCTTTACAGATGGGAGACCAGCTTCAAGATATTATTTATTTTATTATCAATTTTGCTTAATCCTAAGAATTTGCAGGCGGCGTTAATGTGAGTATTATATTTTGCAAATGCTTACTTTTTACTATTTAAATTCATTTTTATTTCAACTTTATCATTGGCAATTTTTCTTAATCAATCTTACTGTCCCTATGCGGGTACTCCAAGCTTATATCTATCATTATAGATACTATTCGGCTTTCGGCATAAAACTATCAACATTTATGTTCATTTATCATTTTTTTATCAAAGAAAAGTTCGAAAAAATTGCAAAGTGGCTGTTGTTTTGGTTTGAAAATCCTAAATGTGCCAGACTAAGGCAAGAAGTCTTATGTTTCCAAGACATTAGGGAACGCATTGTAACAATACACATCGAGGCCAAATTCGCCAACATAAGCCTTATATCCGCTCACGCCCCAACGGAAAAAAAGGATGATATAGCTAAGGATTGCTTTTAAGAGCTGCTTGAAAAACATATGAGCTCAGCGGCGCGATGGTTAGTGCGATGAACTGCCGTGCAGAAGGTCTGGGTTCGATTCCCAGCCGTAGCAACACCTAAATAATTTTTCACTGGTCCTCCTCTCGTGATGATCTGACAAATCATTCGAGTAGTATCAATTGTCATGAAAAGCTGATCTCAACTTAGCCGTTCGGATTCGGCATAAAACAGGAGGTCCCGCCATCGTGCTAAGAAGTACACACGCACACATGAATGGTTGTGAGAAAAAAGCTAGACCCTGGGTACTAACGAGCCTGTTGCGCCATAAATTTATTTTTATTTTTAAAATCGTGCTGGGAGATTTTAACGAAGGGTAGGAAAAGAAGATATCTATAGCAGTATTGTCGAAAAACATAGCCTACAACACGACGACACTTCTGGTAACGAACTCAGGCTAATTCACTTCGCTACGGAACGAAATGTCACTTTAACCAGCACACGGTTTCCTCACCTCGATATCCAAAAGGGGACACGGCGGTCTCCAGATCGTAATATGTGAACGCCTGAAACCGTTTACCAACAACATGCTCGGTCTTTATCAGTGTGTAGAAAAAACCTCAGGAGTATAAATCGAGAAAAATTCTTTGAAAAATCTTCGGTCCCGTTTGCGCTGGCGGGCTATGAAGATGAAGTTTCAACCAAGAACTATAAGAGCTGTACAGCGACGTGCCCCTGATAAAAGAAAACTGCGCATTGGACGTTTAAGATGGCTAGGACATGTAAAAATGCACACCTATACTCCCACTCGCAGAGTCTTCGTTTCCCAGCCAGACTTCGGACGCAGTAGACGAAGTCCTCGCCTTTACTGGCGCGCACAAGTAGAAACCGACCTCAACCAACTTGTAGTGCGCAACTGGAGGCAGTTAGCTTAGGGCCGGGCTAATTGGAGAGGCATATTGGTTGATGTCTAGGTTCATTACGGACTGTAGCACTACTTAAGTAAGTACTTATTGCTAAATATCAGACCTATAATTTTAACTCTTCACGTTATCAACTATTTTGTTATTAAAAGTTAACGACAAACCATTGGTTTAATTCTTACGAGAGATAATTATGCAAGGTTTTGGATTTATCTAAATCTTATTCAGGCCTATCGTGAATAAATTTTCCCTCGTCAGCAATGTAAATCAGATTGCTGAATGGAAAAAGTTTCCTGGGAAAATTTATTCACGATAGGACTGATAATGACCTTAATGACATGCAACATTATAAGCGTTATTGGGAATTGTTTTTCCCATTCAGCAATGTAAATTGATTTCTGAATGGGAAAAATTCTTCTTAGTTAAACCTAAATTCATTCAACTTCAAGCTACAGGTTCACTAAGATGCACATTGTGTAATCGCTTGCTGGTTGCCTTGTTTTATAACTTCTGATTCAGATTCAAGCTTCAGCTACAGATACGCATTCAATGCGGCCCTTTACGCGTGTGAGTAGGCTTTACAAACAAAAATGATGATGTATGTAATTGAACCGCAATTCACCAAGAATTGGTCTAAAAAGTCCGTTGCGAACCTATATATTATGGCCGTAGTCACATAGTTTGTGTTCGTTTCAAACTGAATTGATTGCGTGTTATCAAAGAGTACGCATCACAGCTAAAAAATGTGTACCCATCTCAAACGGGCTGTAAGTGCGAAGTGCTATGCTGTTGTTTGATGTTGGGGTAGCAATCTGAACACTGGGTCAACAAAATCAGTACTCCATATATAAAATGTTCGCTGTATGAGATGCACACTCTATGTAGTACTATACCCTTTGGTTTTATTTATTAATATTATTTACTTTGTAAATGCTTTTGTTAATGATATATGCCTTGTTTTGCCCCAATAAAACTTGCACTAAATGATGAGGCAATGGATGCACAAGATATGCCAAGGCAAGTCTCTGCTCGTAGATGCTGCTACAAAGATGTGGTAGCGTAAGACTCTCTTTTAAGTCAAAGGAATTATATAAAAAACATAACATGTTTCAATATATTTAGCTTTTATTTTTTATATTTTTCATTAAAGGGCCGCATTATGCCATATATATTTATTTATCAGCACAAGGGATTAAATAAGTGTGAAAAGTTTCTTTTGTTAATAATGATTACTTCTTCTTAGTTTTTTCAGAATCTCCACTCTTCTTATCTTTATCCTTATTAAGGGAACCAACAGCATCACGTATAGCTTCAGACTGTGGATCTACGCCTGGTAGATTTTCTAGAACGCTCTATGAATAAATAATTAATACATTTTTTTTATGTAGCAGTCCGTTTTAATTGTTCTACAAACCTGCAAAAATGCCGGATCCCCAATTACTTCTGAGTAGTCTTCATCAACATCCATTGGAGCAGCTTCATCAGTTTTAGGACGTTTAGCTTGTTGGGTGACTGTCTCATCAGCTAATGAATAGTTCATAAGTAATAGAAAAAATAAATGATTATTACTGAATTACCTGCGTCTTGCATTGACATTTGCATTGCAAAAGCGATTTGTTCTTCTTCAGTCATGTTGGCGAAATCTGGCATATTATCTTCGGGCTGCTGGAGAAACAACAAAATAGAATATTTCAATATTGACTTTTATTCTTCAATATTGACTTTTATATTTTATTTAATTCAAAGAAGTCATTCATTTACTTTAAAATTGATTTACCATTTCAATTGAACTTAAGTTAATGCAAAGCGGATGTTAGATGTTCATGTAGTTGGGACAGGGGCTTGTAAAGCGAATGGACACGAACACAACACTACTCCAACGCAGAGTATGAGATGCGCACTCTATGTCCACTTTTACACGTTGACTGTTGAGTCACGACTCACATGAGTGCAAAAGAGAAAGAAAGTTCGAAAAGTTGAGAGGAAAAATATTTTGCCGTTTTATTTTCTCTTCCTTCTTATGTTATGTTATGTTGCTTCATATAATTTCGTTGCTTGGAGAGTCGGTTTCGCTACGTCTGCTTTTGCACATAGACTCTTGAGAAAAAAGTCGCAGGGTGTGAAGCAGAATAAAGAGGAATGTCAAATTTGAGTCAAGACAAAAAGTCGCAAATGTAAAAGCGCGGGACTCACGAAAGAAAATAACAAAAGAGAACTTCGAAAAAAGACATGACTCGAGAGTCAACGTGTAAAAGCAGACTATGTAGTTCTATACTCTTTGGTATAAGTATTGAGTTCGATTCGACTCAAAGCACCGAATCGTTACTGTCAGCTTAGTTTCGTTACTTTCTCATGTTTCGTTAAGGCTGATCTATATGCGGACGACCACTTCCGTAACTGTGCGAACACGTGCAATTTGTACTATATGACCATAATAGCTTTTCGCTTTGATTCGTTCAGTTTTCGTCCACTTTTGCTCACTTGTAAAAAAGCCAATCCATTCGCTCTTTCTTTCTTTTTTTCTTTTATATACAAAAATTTGACATTTCACTTCACATTGAAAGTTCATAACCCGAGGTCTCCACGAGCAATATTTCGTAGCATGCAATGTGTCATTCTATGAAAATTGCTTGTGGAGACCTTAAATAGTATTCTATGAAAAATTTCTTGCTATGAATTGCTCAGTCAATTGCTTTTTATGGATATTATGCTATGGGCTGTCATTTCTGCTTGAAGTTGTAAGATTGTTTGAGATTAAAAGGAACGTCTACAACGAACTTGGGCTAATTGGGAAAAAAATCCCACTATAGCTAGCAAACGATTTCCTTTTCTTATCAACCATGGATGGTTGAGTGTTGTAGAATGAGGTTAGACTCTGATTAGCTTTTACTTGGCAATGCCCAGTGGTTGTAACTCTGACTACACATCAAGTGCTTATTTTTAACCATCGGGTACTGGTCTCATCCCACCGGATTTCGATTGCTAAACGATAAGAGCGAGTGTTTATAACACGACGAAAAACAGCAACAACAGGTCAGAATGGCACAGAATGAATACCCAGCCTGCTGTCCCAGGCGAACTTAGACAAGTTGCTTCGACATATTCGGACAACGGGTTGTCTAGGATTTCAAGGGGTAGTCTGGCCCCTTGAACAGAGATGGTGGCGGATGAATCAAAAGGCCAACGGGAGCGCTCAATCCCGTAATGGATACTGATGGCCCCGTGTCCTAGGGGCATCTAATAAATTGGAACCGGCCCTCCAGGTTGGGGTGCTTTAGGTAAACTACCCAACCATGAAAAACATAAATGTAACGAAGCAACCAATACTCTCGGAAAGGATTGATTGTGTTGTTGACGACCCTGCTAAAAGAAAAACGGCGTTCGTATCTGCACCTGGAATGTGGGAACAAAGCAGACATTACTGCCATCCAGGAAATAGGATGGGATGAGCCAGGCAAAAAGAGGATGAAAAACTGTGACGTCTACTACGGACCGTGTTATAAGTGAGCAGAAACAGCGACTTCTCGGATGCCGATTTGTTATAAGTGCCAGACTTAGGCAAGAAGTCTTATGTTTCCAAGACATTAGCGAACACATTGTAACTATCCGCATCAAGGCCAAATTCGACAACATAAGCCGTATATGCGCTCACGCCTTAATGGAGAAAAAAGATGATATACCTAAGGATTGCTTCCATGAGCTCCTTGACAAAACCTATGAGCGACTACCGAAGTACGATGTTAAAATCATATTGCGATAGACAAGCGGCACGCATCCAGTATTTTGAATGTCCGAACATTCCGAGGAGCTAACATCGACTCGGACCACTACCTTGTTGCAGCCAAAGTAAGAATGCGGATATCCACCACGCCACAAAAATCCCGAAATACTGTAAAAAAATTTAATATCGAAAGACTGCAATCGCAAGAGACCGCCAAGACATTCGCGCAACGCGTATCCCTAAACCTCTCGATTATCACCATACCACCAGCATCAAATGTCGAAGAACAATGGCAACGATGCCAACTAGCCATTAGATCAGCCGCAACTGATGTGCTAGGTTTCTCGCGCCCACCAGCAAGAAACCCTTGGTTTGGTGAGGAATGCCGACAGATGCTCGCAGCCAAGAACGAGGCCTACAATTCTAAGCTGCGTCAAAGCCAAGGATACAAGGCTCGAACAGAATCCTGTCGAGATAAACAAGGAAATATCCTAGTTGAGACACAGTCGATTGTGAGGATATGGAAGGACCACTATAAGGCCGGCGGAGATGACTTGGTAAGAAACATCCACCTACTCATAAGCTTAATCTGGTCGGAAGAAAGTATACCTGAACAATGGATCCTCAGCATCCTTTGCCCGATCCAAAAGAAAGGAGACACTCTAAACTGCGCCAACTACAGAGGCATAAGTCTCCTCAACATCGCCTACATGATCCTATCTGCCGTAATATGTGAACGCCTGAAACCGTTTACCAACAAGCTAATCGACTCTTATCAGTGTGATTTTAGATCAGGAAAGTCCACAACCGATCAATTTTTCACACTCTGGCATATCCTGTAAAAAACCCAGAAGCTGATGTGATACCCACCACCTATTCATCGATTTCAAAGCCGCATACGACAGCATTTATAGAGACGAACTATACAGAGCCATCAAGGTCGGAAACGACCTCACCGACGCATTCGATACTAAAAAAGGATTTAGGACGCTGGGATGTGACTTATTCAATTTGATTCTTGAGAGGATTTTGCCAAACTCCCGAGCCAACACCAGAGGCACAATTTTCCAAAAATCGGTGCAACTACAAGCATACGCCGACGATATTGACATCATTGGAAGGACTCGACGTGATGTCTTAGCCACGTTTCATAGTATAGGAAAGGAAGCAGCAAAAATGGGTTTAGCAGTAAATGAGGGCAAGACTAAGTATATGCTGTCAACACGAAAGGACACACAGCATCGACGAATCTGACAGAACGTCACCATTGACAGATATAACGGGAAAAAACAGAATGAAAAACTGTGACTTCTACAACGCTGTGTTATAGTGAGCAGGAACAGCGACTTTTACGCAAAAAGTCGTATGCTTTGACGCATTGTAACAATCCTCATCGGGGCGACGGAGGAAATATATGATATTACAAAGGACTCTATCTACGTACTCCTGGAAATGAGTGCTATGGGCGATTGCCGAAGTACGATGTTAAAATCGTGCTAGGCATGAAGAGTAAAATTTTTCGAAGAAAACAGCCTACACGTTACCACTTCTGGAAACGGACAGTTAATTGACTTTGTCATGGAACAAAACTATAGCCAGCAGTTTCCAGGCAGTTTCCTCAACTCGATATTCATAAGAGACATGGCGGACTCCAGATCGACGAACGGTCAACCAAATTGATGCATCCGATATTTTTGATGTCCAAACACTTTGAGGGGCTTTCATCGACTAGGACCACAATCTTGTTGCAGCCAAGGTAAGATTGCGGACATACACCACACCAAAAATATAAAAACAAGGAAATTAGAGGTGAGGACGAGTACTGCCATTTGAGCCTTTTAAGCAACGAAGTAGATACAATGACTTTTAGAAAAATACGAAAATCGCGCTATTCAAGTCATTGAGAGGTGCCGCTTCAGGAATTATGCTCGCAACGTCAAAGTCAGAGATTCAAGACGCGGACAGAATCCTGTCGGGATGAACAAGGAAAGATCGTAGTTAAGACTCAGCCAACGCGAAGGACTCACAACATCGACCGTATTGATTTTATACTGACCCTCTTCTCGTGATGATTTGACAAATCAGTAGTATCAATTGTCAAGAAAACTTATCCCTGAAGGAGGCTGTAAGAAAGCTAGAATATGAATACTAACGAGCCTGTTGCGCCAAAAATTTGTATTTTTTTTTTAACCACCCTATACAAGATAATTGCAGTGCTGGTCTATTGTGTTGAAGCATGGAAACTATCAGAAGCGAATAAAGAAATTCTGGGTTGTTTTAATAGAAAATTTAATCAAAAAGTATTTGTTGACATTGACGTCCTATGGAGACAAATATTCAACCAAAAACTATGCCAGCTGTATAGCTAAATATCCCTTCGCATTGGACGTTCAAGATGGTTAAGACCAATAGAGCGAATGAACACAAATATTCCGGCTTGCAGTCTTACACTTTTAATAATAATATGTAATCAATAATTTTTAATGTTTTAGTATAAAAAAAAAACCCGTAAAGCAGTAAATGTAATTCACATTCCGCACCATAACCTGAAGGTTTTTTTTTAAGAAATCAAGAAGCAGACCTTGCAGAGCGCGAAATATTTCGGTACACTATTTAAATATATATATATATATATATATATATATACATATATATGTATGTATCCAAAATTGTACGATTAAAAAAAAACGATTATTCACGTATTAATACATATTTTGCTGTTACTTACGCTTTCGGTAGACATTGCTAGAGCGCGCTGTAGCATTGCTTCTTCTGAGCTTGGTTCTTCAGTGGTATCACTCGCAGTTGCTGTGGGTGGTTTTTCAGAGCTTGCAACTTCATTTGTGCCAGTAGCATTAGAATCTGCCATTGCACGACGCTGTTCATCTTCTTGTCGTTGACGCTGTTCTTCCATTGATACTCTAAGAGCTAGCGCGAGTTCTGGGTCCTCATTTGGATCCACGCCAAATTCGAAGCCTGCACCACCTAAACCAGCTCCTCCCAAGCCATCCTCGCCTTGAATAATTGGCGATGAGATTAATGCATCGGACAATCCCGATCCGCGTGGAACACTGACTAAGTGGGAACCAGTTCCATCTTTACCGTTCAAAGCATTTACAAAAGTAGTCAACAGTTCATTATTGTCACCGTGGTCACCAAAACTGACTATGTCCACGTTGACCTTCTCCTTTTTCAAACGCTTTGCTAATTTGACAAGCTCCACTTCTTCATTAGTAACCGGAGAACCGACAAAAACCACAATTCGCATTTTGTGATTTTTTCCTTGACGATGTTTTAGAACGAGCTACAAATAAGCGACAGTAATTATTTGCCTACATTGCGTGTATATTATATATACATACATGAGCTATACGTATTCCTGTAAGAAGATTAATTTCACCTTTCGGTTGAATAAGATGCATTTTTGAAAAAATGCGACCAACATCACTCGTCAGTGTAGCTAAGACTTCCACAGTACTGCAAATAAATTATTAAAGTAAATGGAGGAAGACAAAGAAATATATGTAGGTAAATACTTTGAATATGTCATCAAGCCGACATTGTTTTCCGGATTAGAACGCACTTTTGTTAAACACACAAGATTTATTCCATCCTTTTGGACGTTCAATCGTGTCGGAAAGTAATCACCATTGCGTTGGTAATCGCTGTTATCAAAACTATATTTAAGGATATCAGATTTTATTAAAACATGGCAGTCAATATACCGACATAACTAAATCCGTATAAACCAAATAAACAGTAAATTTAAAACTATACATTTTTGAAAAGTTACTTAAGAGGAGTACTGAATATTAATTTAATATATAGATTTATTTAAAAAATTACCAAATCATTGTACTTTCCAAAACCATTTTTGTATTTTTTGCTTGTCACTGTTTCACTGAACCGAATTTCTGATTTGACATTTCAATTCGTTCAGTGCCATATTTCATATATAGCCAACATCTTATCCGAGTCCGATTCAAACAAAAAATTGCGAGTGAAACAGTTCAGTAAAATTGTGTAATACATGGGTAATAACGATTTTCAACCATCCTCGATTGCGTCAGTGGCACGGGGTTTAGATTTGCAAGTAAAAAATGTATTCTTTAGGTGTTTATAATTTCGTGAGTGGATGTGTAACTTTGAAGTGGTGATGGGGATTGATTTGTTATATATGGACTTCTAGTAGCCAACTTCACGTATGTTCCGAAACCACATACATGCCAATGTTTCACTTCGGGAACTAAGTAAGCAAAATAAACATTTGCTTCATCACATTGCAGAAAAAAAAATTAATTAAACGATCATAAAACTTTAGTAAGAAATAAGTTTACAAAACTTGATCAGTTTAGGGGTCAATAAGTAAAGAAAGGCATTGTTATTGCAAAATTTATTTGATATCACTCTTTTTAGTTTTTCATCTTTCTAAAAGATGACGCTACATGTCGCTTTGGAAATGAATCTATTGGTACAAGTTGTCGCTCTTTCTTAGCGTGGTACTATGGAAATTTAAGCTTGACAGCGGCATAAGTTTCTTTGCTAATCTGCAGTGAAACAACGGACCCTTTGATGTTTTGGAACATATTTTCTCGCAGAAGCGTATGAAAATGATATTTCAATAGCAGTCCATATATAATAAGTCGATGGTGATGGGTTACAACTGGAAATGTCAAATTCGCATTCATCGGAGTTGTAGACCTACTTGCAAGCAACATGTTTCTAACATTCAGCCTGCAAGGAAGAAAATCTAACCCGGATTGAAATATGCAACATCAGAAAGTCGCATAAATTAACATTTCACAGCCAACATTTGTATGGAGACTCTTTGACAACAAACTTTTGAAACGATATTTTAACATATAACCGGTCACTTCAACACATAGAAGATGCGCTAAACTGAATAAGATTCAGTTTGAACGAACATTTGAGCATTTGAGACGTGGCGGATGTTATTTTGTTTACTTACTTACTTAAGTGATGCTACAGTCCGGAATGAACCTGGACCTCAACCAATATGCCTCTCCAATTAGCCCGGTCCTTAGCTAACTGCCTCCAGTCGCACACTCCAAGTTGGTTGATGTTGGTTTCTACTTGTGCGCGTCACTTAAGGCGAGGTCTTCCTCCACTGCGTCCAACGTCTGGCTGGGAATCGAAGACTCTGCGAGCCGGAGTATAGGTGTCCATTCGTTGTACATGCCCTAGCCAGCAATAACTCCAATGCGGAGTTTATTGACCATTGGCATGTCACTGTACAGCTCGTATAGTTGGTTGAATCTTTGTCTCCATAGCCCGTCAACGCAAAAGGGACCGAAGATTTTTCGAAGATTTATTCTCTCAAATCGAACAAGGATTTCTTCATCCGCTTTGAAGACGGTCCATGCTTCAGCGCCGTAGAGCAGGACTGCGATGATCAGGGTCATATATAGGATCTCCTTAGTATTTCGAGTGAGGGCTCTACTATTGAATTGCATTCTAAGCCCGGTCAAACAACGGTTGGCAAGAGTAATTCTTCGTTTAATTTCTGACGAGATGTTGTTGTCAGAATTAACAGTGGAGCCCAGATAGATAAAGTCCCGTACTACCTCAAAGTTATATCTGTCAATGGTGACGTTCTGTCCAATTCATGTTGATGTTGTGTGTCCTTTCGTGTTGACAGCATATACTTCGTCTTGCCTCATTTACCGCTTAAACCATTTTTGTCGATTCCTTCTCTATACTAGCAAACGTGGCTATGACATCTCGTTGGGTTGGTCCTACCAATGATGTCAGTATCGTCGGCGTATGCTAGTAGTTGTACCGGTTTTTGAAAATTGTGCCTCTGGTATTGGCTCGTGAGTTTTGCACAATCCTCTCAAGAATCATTGAAGAAAGATTGAAAGCGCATCGCCTTGCGTAAATCCTTTTTTGGTATCGTATGTGTCGGTGAGGTCGATTCCGACCCTGATGGAGCAGCGAGAATTCTCCATCGTCATCTTTCACCAACCGATGAGTTTGGGCGGTATACCAAAACTAGACATGGTTCTGTATAGTATTCCATATGCGGAGTTCGCCAACTGATTTTCCGTCAATCGATTTGTTGTATGCATATGCCAAACACGATTAAATATCTTGTTTGAGGATTTTTTTTGTTTCCTAATATGCGAAGATATTAGGAAACAAAAATCGGGGAAATCTGAAACAACTTCTCACATCTTCGTGTCTCTGATACCGATTTTTTAGATCTGCACTCAGCGAATGACAATTTTTGTCAAAACGTAATGGTTTGGAAGTAAAGAGCAGCCCAGAATGCATATTTGTAGCTAACGCTTGTAGCCCAGTCAAAAGTTAAAAACAAGGAAAGCTTCAAGGGCCGCCCAGAATGTATATCTGTAGCTGAGGCTTTTAGCTGAGTCAGAAGTTTAAAACAAGGCAAGCCGTAAGCGCTTACACAATATGTATCTTCTTGAATCTGTAGCTTGAAGTTGAATTGAGGGCAACTTCATGCAAGAAATGTATCTCTCTTTTGACAGCGATACAAGATACCAGCTTCAGATACGCATTCTGGGCGGCCCTTAAAATGTTCATGCTGACACCGAGAATTCAGTTTGAATTGTATTTTCGGTGCGTTTACACGGTGCAATCCTACTTTGTCTTTTTGGAACATAAATTAATTACCTGCCTCGTCGGAGATGACTTTCATTCCAATCAACCTGTTCCTAGACACTAAGGGACCTCAATTTTTTTCATCAATGGAAATTTTCTTTTACTTTGTGTTTTTTTTTTTGATAAATTCTATGAATTTGTGAATTTTATAACAATTTAATCCATAATAAGATAGACATAATAAAACAGATATAATGTAATCACAAAATGCACAAGTGTACAAGAGAAACCAATACCTTCATGAAGTTGTCGACCTAACTTGCAATCAAAATGTTTTGAACAATCAGCCTGCAAGGAAGAAGCTTTCGTGTACAGACCCAATAAGACATATAATACCATGAAACTTGAATTTAATACTTGCAAATCAAAACCCCAAGTGAATTGAATCTTGCATGTAAACGTGACTCTTTCAGAAGTGCGCAACATGCTGTAGTGTCAAACAAAAATTGTCATTTGTCAGTCATCATATTTCCGGTGTTTTGCTAATTTTTTTTTGCAATTATTCATCAATTTATGATTTTACTGGAGCTATTTTGTAAATAATTTGAAAAATTTACACTTCTTCTAATATTCTTTTTAAGTGCATATTGGCCTGTTCATACTGCATCACAAGAAAGTTTTTCATATAGACCCACAGTTGGCGTCTTACACGTGCTTTATCCAAAAATTGTTGACACTTTTGTAAAAATGGTAAATTTGTTAGTATTGCTGATATAAATCACAGATTTATTAAAACTTTTAATATTGATAGGATGTTCTAACCAGACCTGCAGAAGAATTTGAAAATGATAGTCTTGTCGAGGAAATGTGGGCCATGAAAGCTATGGAACATGCTGAAGTGTACTTTAATGTAATGTTGTATTACAAGTATTATTTTGCACCTAAATCTAATGAAGTATTATACTTTTAGCTAATATGCAGCATAGACCCAAGAAGTGTAAAACTATCCCCATTCGATGATATCATCTATACAACATTTAGACAGGATTTTCCAAATTTGAAAATTGATTCAATAACAGATGATGATATCAAATCACCAGAACAGAAAGTGAAATGGAGAGCATTTATCGAAAAATTCAATAAATTGGACGACTTCTCATATGGAACACTACTTCGAGCTGAAGCATCAAATGAATTTTCGCCTGAAAACGCTTTGCTTGTTGTTCGCGTGCAATTTCTTGCTATTGAAATAGCCAGAAACCGTGAAGGCTATAACGACATTGTAAGGCAAAAATTTAAGCCTAAGATATTACCAACACCTGCAATTATCGCTGAAGATGCGTAGTATATTTATTTAATAAACATTTTTTTATAATACCTAGATTTACTCAATAAGTTGAAATAATGATTTAAGTTTGCTGCATCTTGCGTTTGTAATATTTATTTAAAATTTGAACTATGAGCTATTGAAAATGTGTCAATTTAAAATGGTAGGTTCGATATTTAGGTGTAAGAAAATGCAAACAAAAAAATATAAATGCGTAATAATTTTTTGTATGACCAAAATCGGTATTCTAGACCTTCTCTTTGGCTATGCTAAGATTTATGGGGTGTGGACTCTCAGGTGAGTCGTCAAGCACGTATATGCCCAGGCTCATAGTGATACTTAGGAGATATTGGTTTGTCTACCTTATTCTGTTTAAGCTATCCGCTCGCATCTCAAATTACATAAAAAAGCTAGCAATATGAGCTATTGGCATGTCTGCCGCATCCTTTAAGTCCAATAAGTAAAAGTTACCTAGTAATTGCCTAAAACTGTCGAGAGACTAAGAGCAATTTGGAAAGAGGGTAAATTTAAGCACAACAAAACATTCTGATACGATCTTAAACCTTACCATAACATGCCCATGGAATATGTTTTATCAATACATAATTATGAAGGTTTTATATCGCCTACATCATACCTTGCTTTAACTTCGATAATGAAAACTAAGTAGAGCTGAGTAATATCCAGTTTTACTTACTTAATTGGCGTTACAGTCCGCAATGAACCTGGGCCTCAACAAGCATGCCTCTCCAATTATTCCGGTCCTTAGCTAACCGCCTCCAGCCACTTTTAATACGGTCCATGCTTCTGTGCCGTAGAGCAGGAGTGGATTATATAGGACCACCTTTGTAGTTAGAGTGAGGGTTTCAATACTAAATTCCCTTTTAAGCCCGAATAAACAGCGGTTGGCAAGAGTTATTCTTCGTTTAATTCCTGACGAGATGTGGTCAGAGTTAATAGCGGAGCCGAAGTAGACAAAGTCGCGTAGTACCACAAAGTTATATCTGTCAATGGTGACTTTCTGTCCAATTTGTCTTTTTGTTATCAATTGTGTCGGTGAGGTCGTTTTTGGCCCTGATGGAGCAACAAGAATTCTCCATCGTCATCCTGCACAGACGGACGAGTTTACGCGGTATAACAGAACTAAACATGACTCTTTATAGCTCTTCTCTATAGGTGGTGTGGTCTGGGGACTTTAATCGATGAACAGGTGGTGGTATTAATTGGGCTTCTTGGGTTTTGTTTCAGGATCCGCTGGCCGTAGTGTGAAGATTTGATCAATTGCGGACTTTCCAGGCCTAAAACCACGCTGATAAGGGCCGATCAGATTGTTGGTAAACGGTTTACGGATAGGATCTTGTAGGCGATGTTGATGCCTTTGTAGTTGGCGCAGTTCAGAGGGTCTCCTTTTTCGTGGATCGGGCAAACGATGTTGAGGTTCCGTTCTTCAGGCATACTTTCATCCGAACAGATTTAGCTTATGAGTTGGTGGATGTTACGTACCAAGTCATCTCCACCTTCCTTATAAAGCTCAGCTGGAAGGCCGTCATTTTCGGCAGCCTTATTTAGCTTGAGTTTAGATATTGTTATCCTCACTTAGGTCGGCTGGTTGGCAGTCTTCGCTGTCGTTGCCAATATTGAATGAATCGTTCTTCCTAACAGCGGAATTTTGTTCGTCATCGCCGTTTAACAGTCTGCAGAAGTGGTTCTTCCATATCCTCAGCATCCACTGTGTCTCAACTACGATATTTCCTTGCTCATCTCGACAGGTTTCTGTTCGAGTATTGTATCATTGTATTTGACGTTTTACACTTTGGTAAAACTTGCGAACATCGTTCCTGAAGTGGTACCTCTCGATACCCTCGATCGCTTACTGTTCTTGATCTTCCCTTCTTCTCTGCTTATAGAGCTCAATGGCAGCTATCGTCTTCACCTGTGATTTAGCCTTGTAGAACTCGTTCTTGGCTGTGAGCATCTGTCGGCACTCCTCATCAACCTAGGAGTTTCTTGCTGGTGGGTGCTAGAAACCTAGCACATCAGTTGCGGCTGATCTAATGGCTTGTTGGCATCGTTGCCGTTGTTCTTCTACATTCGATGCTGGTGTTAATCGAGAGGTTATGCGATTGCAGTCTTTCGCCATTAAAGTATTCCTGGATTGTTGTGGCGTGGTGGATATCCGCATTCTTACCTTGGCTGCAAAAAGGCAGTGGTCAAAATACTGGATGCGTGTCTCTTGTTTATCGCAATGTGATTAGTTTGGTTGACTGTTCGTTGATCCGGAGACCGCCATGTCCCCTTATGGACACCGAGGTAAGGAAACCGTGTGCTGGATATTTTGTTCCGTAGCGAAGTTAATTAGTCTAAGTCCATTACCAGTCGTGTTGTCGTGTAAGCTTTGTTTTCCGACAATACTGCTAAACATTTCTTCTCTTACTACGATTATAACATCGTACTTCGGTAGTCGCTCATAGCTCGTAGAAGCAATCCTTAGCTATATCATATTTTTCCTTCGTCGGGGCGTGAGCGTATATGAGGACTATGTTGGCGAATTTGGCCTTGATGCGGATTGTTACAACGCGTTCGATAGTGTCTTGAAAACATAAGACTACATGCCTGGGTCTGTTACTTATAACAAATCCGTATCCGAATAGTCGTTGTTGCTGCTCACTATCGCAAGGTCCGCAGTCGATGTCATCGTTTTTCCTCAATTTGCCCGGTCCATCCCTTTGTATCAGTTTCGGGTTTCCGCTAGTTGTTCGTTTGCACCTCTCCTGTTAAATGTTCTTACATTCTAGTCGCTGTTCTTTTTTCGTTTCGTCAACAATAAAATCAGTCCTTTCCGAGGTTATTGGTTGCATCGTAACAATAGTGTTGCCCATGGGTGGGTAGTAAACCCAAAGCTTAAACCCCAATCTGGAGGGCCACTTCCAATTTATTAGACACCCCTAGGACACAGGGATTGAGCGCTGCCGTGGGCCTTTCGGTTCATCCGCCACCATCCCTGTTCCAGGCGCCTGACTTACCCTTGAAATTCCCAGACGACCTGATGTCTGAATATGTCGAAGCAGATCGTCTAGGTTCGCTGGCTGTTTATAGTATTGATGCTTTTTGTCTTGTTATCAATACTCGCACTTTCTGTTTGTTGGTGGAGTACAACCGTAGAACATAAGAAATAGCCAAGACTAACCTGCAGTCTTGGCTATTTCTTAGGTTCTACTGCAAGTGGACAAATCTGACCCATTAGCTATGCGCTACCATCCAATAAAAACATGTGATAATTTATAGGTACAAAAAATTATTGTTTAACAGCAAAGGAAAATTGTTATACTGTGAATCATGAATCCTAAAAGCCTTGAATTTTTAATAGGGACACTCTTATTAGGGCTTCAATTCGAAATCGCCTTCTCAGTCCTGACAATCAGCTGTTGGCAAGAGAAAATATCCGATTGATTTCTGACGGTTGTCAGAGATTGTAGTGGAGACAAGGTAAACAGAGATCCTTACTACCTCGAAGTTGTAGCCATCTATTGTGACGTTCTGTAAAGTTTTCTTCTTCTAGTTAATAGAATATACATATACATCCATCCATTCCTTAGGTCAAAAGGAGCGACAAAACCTAGCTTTTTCACAAATAAAGATTCACCACTACCATGTTGTTTTTAAACAAAAGTTGATCATGAAATTACCAAGCCTCAATGGTCTATTGTCAACTAGGGCAAATCTCAGACTTAGCCTTTAAGTTGACCAATTGGCAACTAAAGCAAGATCTGCAATAACATGTTACAAATTTAAATAATTGTCGCGGGCCACTTGATATGTTGAAATGACTGGAAATAAATTCAACCAGAAGGCTGATTTAACAATCATAACACAGGGTTGCGCTTAATAATTTCCATGTTGTTACCCGAAGTAATTCAAATTTCCCACTCCAAATATTAACGCAAATTAAATTATCTGAAACCGACAACTGGAACACAACAATTCATAAAAAGAACTCGCCCGTTGACCTGAGTCCTGTTCTATAAAAATAAAACAACATGTATTTGTTTTATGTTATTTTAATAAAAATGTTAAGAAGAGGCAATTTATGCTGTTTCCATTGGCTGGGCAGCTGTTTCTTCAGTGTATTTGCCCTTATCCTTTCCAAGAGCAGCCAAGCGTCCCTTTCCTCTCCTCTCAAGGATAGACTTACGGTCCTTGTCCAACTTGAGTTTCACAATCAGACACTTGGATGGGTGAATGCCGACATACACGTTAGTACCGCTTGCATTTTCACGTTGGATTTTTTCAATGTAAACAACAAACTTTTTACGATATGATTGTACAACCTTTCCAACTTGATTGCCCTTGTAATGGCCACGAACAACCTGTACTTCATCGTCCTTGCGAATCGGCATTGACCGAACGTTGTACTTTTGGCGGAGCTCCTTGGATAGAGGTGCTGACATTAACCGCCTACGAATGTGCGATGGGGCTTGGAAATGACGTTTGCGATTCTTCCTGCGGGAGGAACTCACAAATTTGTTGCACTTCATGTTGTGTGAGTTATTTTCTGTGGACGAAAAAAAAATGTTTGTAAAACGTCAACATAGTTGCATTTGCGGAAAGTGAGTTGTATTTTAAGAAAGGTTAACATTTGGGAAGATCCGCAAAAAAACACAATTTAACACAAATTATTACGAAAAATATTTATTCGAACGCAAAGAACATTAAACGTTGAACATATTTGCTGTTAGTGAAGTAAATTTTTTTTAGATTTTCCCACAGATTTTCATAGATTTAAAATTGACAAAACTCACATCAAACAACTTTCGTAAAAACAACGAAAAGAAAGAAATTGACATTTCAGTTGTCGGAAGTCCAATATTTTCCCCATTTTTGTTTGACACTAGAGTGTGAAGTAGGTTGTGTTTTAAATGGTTTCTGTACCTGCTTAAGTTCCGCTGAATATAATTCGTTGTGGTGGCAATTTTCTTCCATCATATTACAGATAGGTAAATATTATATAAATATATCCTTTAAATAATATCGTCCGGATTTTGTTGTGTCCAATCGAACTAAGAGAGTGATTCCTACTTTTTGTTTATGTTATTTCATATGTGATTTTCACTTTGGGATATATTCTTTATTAATTATTAAATTATCAATAAAACCTCTATAATATTAACTTACTCAATTTCCGAAATCCCAACTAAAAAATATTCCTCATTCCTTATAAATTTAATTTCCACAAGCAATTATTTCTGTATGCCTTATAGTACTTATGCGCTGAGGTTGAGCATTTTTGCAGTCTATTGTTTGGGCAGAAGCCTTTTTACGACACTTTGAAGGAAAATTCACAAGCATAGCTGAAGTATTATAATATATAATTATAATACCTAACCGCTGTAAGGTTGTTTTAAAGCTTCCGGAGATGTGTACGAACATGTCCCATACTTTAAGTTGTTTCGGTAGAACTTCGCACGAAGTTAATCCGAAGCAAAGTATGTTTAGAGCTTACGAATGAAGGCTAAAAAATCTAAGTTTAAAAGATCGGAAAAGGGTGAACAATTCGGGAAAAGGTGAAAAGATCGGGAACCTACCGGATAATGAGTCAAACCGATTCAAGTACTTCGTTGTACTTACTGGCCTTATATGTTCCAGAGTACAGCCTATTGGATAGCGTGTTGGAATACCGTGTGTGATTTGAATTAATAAATGTAAATAATTTAATAAAATGTAAAAACAGAAAGAAACCCATAAAAAATTAATTTATTTTTCAACATCGAGAAGGCTTGCAAATATATTCGGAAAGACTTTTTGCCTCTATAAGGCCTTTTATAAAAAAATTAAGTTTTTTCTGTAAGGCTTATTAGAAGTTTTTAAAGAAGTCTTATGCAAGTATAGAGCTTCCTTAAAGTGCGCCAAATGTTTTTCCATAAGATTTCATACAGGTAATATTGCTGGGAGGGAAATTGTTAGTTGGGATGTTGTGAAAGTTTGAACATACAATAATACTGCCATGAGAAGCTTTTCAAATTTGCCGTTCAGATTCTGCAAATATCATTCGGTTTTAATAACATAACCTAAGGTTCAGAAACGACATAGCAAGAGCTCATGAAACATTTATGTACATGAGCTATTTAAGAAAAAAACAACCTTCTAATATGTGTTCTAACCCTGGCTAAAACGAAATTTGACAATTCTTACCCGCACATAACGAAATTATGTTTCGTTAGGCCATTTTAAAAGGAACTCGTAAAAAAAAAAACGCAAAAATTTGCGAATTTCAGAGAGATCATCAAAAAGCCTTGCCAGTAACAAAAATATTGTTGTTTGCTTTGTGTTTATGATTTTAGGCTGTAGTTATAGCTATCATCGAACATCTTAGGGTCCTTCTTGCGGTTGTTTTTATAAATCCAATCATTGGCGAGTTGATGTCAAAACAAAGCACATGAATTTTAGAACATGATTATCCCAAAATATTTAAATGTCTAATTATGGTTTTCGCAGAAAATCATTTCTTATTTTTCACTGATCACCAATTATTTCTATGAAACCGAACTGAAAAGGAATTCTCCAATAATCTCTTTAAGAAACTAATGATTCCATCATGTGTTCTGTTTTGCAACTAAATGTCCCCACACTTATTTTCTCAGTCCTAAACAGCTTCTTGGAGGACAGAACGTTTATCAGAGAAATTCGTTGCCCAAAGCTCTATACCAACAACTTTTCAATCTTTTCTCTACGACTTCCCTCAAACACTAAAACAGAAACAACACCACTTTGTCTAGGCGACTACTTTACGCGGACGATACACAGGCATACGCCTCCCCACAATGGCAATCAGCATTCTAAAGGAACACATTTATAATATTAACAATTTCTACAAGAAATGGCGCATACAAATTAATTTCTCAAAATCCAACCTTATTTGCATCTGCAACGGAGGTGGCAAATGAAAGAATCGGGCGGTAACTACACAATAGGTAGTGGTAAAAAATGATCTAAAATACCTAGGAGTACACTTTAACAAACTATTAAAATTCAATCGATATGCGCCTCTGCATTGGAAGAACACATGTTTCTATGGTTAATACATTTCCAAACTCATCTGTGTACAACGAAGATAACATAACTCCGCTATTAAAATACGCTTTAATGCTTATGAAAATAACGATAAGCAAATTACCCTAAATAGACAATGATCTCATTAAGTAGATAACAAAACTGACTACGAAATCCTACAAACAAAATTTACCTTATAGTATTATCCAAACAGGGGCATATCTCTACCCTTAGGGTCCAGTTAATGTCATATTTGTTAAGATATTTGGCACTCTCACTTTATAAGAAAATAAAAATTGAAAAAAATTGAAAAAAAAAGGTTTGATACTTTGATTATATCCTTATATACGCTTCGTCTATAGATTATTTCAACCCACGCCTTCTTTTTGGGGGCATTTACTTAGGCAAAATTATTATATATATTTCTGAATAACATTCTGAATACCACCCACACTTTCGGTATTATAATTTTATATAGAAATTTATTGATATAGAAAATGGTTAACCCAAAAATTTTTCTTATCAGCTAACATACATACTCCATAGCTCGTGGGATCAAATTATGTATAGACGAAATATTCATGGTATTATTCTCAAGAATATTTTTCGAATTTCTTGAAAACTGTACCGAAAATCGTTTTGTACAAAAATGCACCAAAAAGTGGGCGTGAAATACAAACATAATATGGGCCTAATATTGATATTAAAATTATCTAAATTTCTTGTTCAGACACTTTTTTTTTAATTCTTCACAGTTTGACAAAAATATGTTTTCTAAGAACTGGGATTGGCAGTGGGCGGATTTTGAAAATTTATACACTTGTTCAAACAGCACAATCATCGCATATACCAAATTTCATTATCTTAGCTCAAAATTTTTGAGAGCTAAAAACCAATGAAAGTGGGCCAGGCTTACCGCCCCCTTTTTGGGGTGTTATTCTAATAATACCACGTTTATACCCTGAAATGCGATATTCATAGAGGTCCGTTCAAACAATTTTGTGTTATGGTAATGAAATTTGTTATAATATATTGCTTTTGAAACCGGTACAAGTTTAATAATTTCAAATATTTTCCCACGGCCACGCCCTCTTTTCGGAAAAACTATGTTCTGTTCAAACCTTAAGGAATTTTGAAATATTGTCTAAGCCAGATATTAAGATGATAGCTATATTCCAAAAAAGGGTTTTGGCACAATTTTAAGAAAATCCCATAGAAAAACCTTATTTTTTGTAGAGATTTTGATAAACTGTCTGAACAATTTGTTGTGAAAATGTCATTTTCTGAATTTCATTCCTATAGTGTATTTATCCATGCCCACTTTTTGGGGATATTTGCTTTAAAAATGGGATGGGATGGGATAGGCTACTGAACGAAACACAACAGATTGTAGTCTGCTCATATGTTTTCATTCCAATTGCAGAAGCGTCTAATCAAATTAATCTAAAAATTTCAAATTTCTGTATAGTAAAGCAAAAAGGTTATAAAACTGCCGCTAAGAGTTTTTGATCAATATCGAACCTTTGTCTGGTATATTCAGTATAATCGTGTTTTTCTTCAAAATAAAAACAATAATAAAACAAAACAAATTTAAACCTAAAATGTAAATCAGGTACGTCTATTATGTGAGTTGGATTGTATAATATAGAAAATATAGTTTCTGAGCGAATAAGTGAATGCACCTCTTTCAATTGTTTTCCTACAATCCAAGTCCAATTAAAGGGATATGACATTTGGCTGTTCCTTTTATACTTACATAGATTTCACATCTTAGCGTCATAGAAAATCTCACCGATCATAGAAATATCACTACAGGTACTTCTTTGCATCATAGTACACAACACCTACTCATATGTACATACAATAAAACTCGTTTTGCCGGTCCTCTTTATTTACTTTTATAAAGCAAGCATTCTGAAAAATCATATTGAGATCGTTTAAATAAGCTTCAGTATTTCAGACAGTTCTCTTAAAGGCTCTGTTATTTAATAAGGCTAAATATGAGAGAGCTTTATCAATGTTTTTTTTTTTTTTTTTCAAAATGCCAACGCATGATAGGAAACTTAAGTGATAAGTAAAGGCGATCCAAGTTGCTTCAATGATAGAAGATATTAGAATATTTCCATTCGGTGAAATGCTCATTACATACACATTGTCGTGTCACTTGTGTTCCGATCTTCTTGGAGTTCACATCAACCGTCCGTACAGAAAATAATAGTGTTTGTCTAGTTCAGTGTTCCTTTTGTTAACCACTATGATGCAGTGCCTAAAGAAAATTCCTATGCGACCGGTAAGAATCTTTAAATTGTCATTACGAGTTTGGTTTTGAAAAAGTAATTTGTATGCTTGTAACTTTGCAGATTGTCAACGCTCTTCAGCGTCAACATTGTGCTGCTTTCACTGAAGGTGGTAAAATGCCTCCGCTTACTTTTTTAACCGAAGATGAAAAAATGATGAAGGAAACAGGTGAGCGATGGGTGGAATAAAAATTTGCGAATTGTGTTGGTGTATGTGGTATAATGCGTAGCGAAGATAAGAGTTTTCGAACATTAGACACGTGTCAAAATTGCATAGTAATTGGTTTTATCCTAGCAGATATATTTAATCTTCCATTTTTTTTTGTTATTACGGAGTAATTATTTTGTTTCCTAAATTTACATATATATATCGTTTCAACAAATGTGGTGATATTGCCAAAAATTGAGTTACGTAATGCATTAAAATCTTTTTAAACAATTTAGGTACCTATCCACTTTCGTGCAAAATAAACGTTAATCTCGCAATTAATATGTTAAACTTTGAATTCCAATATGGTGTATCTTGTAGCTAGATATATGGAATGGCTTCCCATTGACAATGTAGATTATTTTCTTTGGAATACTTTTGATTGTTAATATAAATATATAAGTAGGTATATATTTTATGAATAGCATTACCGACTTTGACTCGGGTGTGTCGAGTTTGTTCCATTATGCACATCAATGCACGATTCTTGATTGACTGATTGAACGAAGCGCTGTACCTATTGAAAATATTCATTAGTACAAATTATTTATTTTTAATTTTCTTTACAATTTTTAATTATGTAACAAATCACACAGATAAATGATCTGATTATTTTTGAACTGAATTACTCCCTTGCAGTTTATATGAAGGTATCATAGAGTTAAGGTTATTACGTACTTGCTGTATACGTCCATGTAATTAATTATTTGCGTAGTACATATATAAATTGTTATACATTTTTTACGCATTATAGTTATGTGTTATCAGCAGTGATGCAAAAAAGGGGATAATGCATTAGGCGATCTTAGTTTCAGATCAAGAGCTTTGATAACCATAAGCACATATTATAAAAACAGATTTCAAGGTATATGTACAAGATAAACAATTCACATAATTTCTAACAACATTTATTTTTAAGTTTAATAGGTATATGTATAGGTACGTTATACAGGTTAATAGTTTTTCAAGTACTAGGAATATACCTACAACATAACAAAATTAAAACAATTGAAAATATATATGTACTATGTAGGTATGTGTGCTTTATGTATATAATCCAATAAATTTCGACTATGTTATTATTTACGTATTATTATCTACTAAGCAAATTATATGGCACACGTGTATACAACTTTTCTGGAGATAATTGAAGAGCTTTTTTTATATATCAAAACTTTTCAAAACAAAACTCGCAATTAAAGCTTTTGCGCAGATAAGAAACAGAGTAACGTTAAAAACAAACGCTTACACAACGAATCCACACCCCCGAAGTCAATTTAATGTGACATAACTTGATGACGATCGTCATAGAGAGTGAAAGTGTGAAACAGCTGGTCGATAGCAAATAATGTTCTCGTTTATTTTGGCCTTTTTTTTAATTACCACTGAAAATGCGAGAAAGAGCTTTAACAACAACATTTACATAGACATGATCAGTAAAAGTCTCGCTAAGCAGAATAAAATAGGAGCGTCAACATATAACTATGTTGATGGTTTGATTTTCTCAAATGTTTTTTTTTTTAAAACGATAAGTAATTCTGGAATAGCGCAATATGGCTTACTAACTTCGATTTTATAAAAATGTGTCTTACGTTAAGATAAGACACTATAAAAGACACACTGAAAAATGTATTTTTTTATGTAGAAACCGAAGTTTACAAAAGCGTCTGTAAAAAAATATAATTTCCATTCCCCTTTAAAATTTAAATAAAATGTGTTGAGATAATTTAAAAAAAAAAAAAAATTGTATGCAGCAAGTGCGTATGTACATTCATTCGAATAGTCTTTGCACTTATCTTCTTGTGAGAGTACTGTTTGGTTGCTGGGCGATTTCAACTTGCCACACATAGACTGGGTGCCTTTTGAGGGAGAACTTCATTTAAAAATCAGAAGTCTTTGCGCAACAAAAGCTATCTTTGCTTGACAACATTTTATTAATTGACTTATTTAGCTTGTTTGCTGCTCCTTTAAAAATATAATAATCAAGTTATAAGATTCTCTCGCTCGTATTCATCATCCATGGTACACAAATCTTCATCATCTATGGTACATAAATCTTTTCGTAATAGCCTGAAATAATTTTTGCAAAAAGCCCTAATAATTATTAAATTCTTAACCTGTTTACATATATTCTCTTCAATGTCTAATAGTTTAAATAATAAAAGTAGTCGGAAAGTTTTTTTATATGCTGTAAAATAACGACGTGGTAAATGAACTGTGTAAATTTGTATGAGAAATCGTTTACAATAATATCGAAATTTTATCAGTTACTTCCACACATCGAACATATACGCTAAGCTAAAAAAAAACATATGAGAATGCTAAAATCCGCTGTGCGGATCGTTTAATACCCTATCCCAACCCCGACCTTAAAATTTATATCCTCAAAATGTGGGCAACTAAATATTGAAAATGACATTACCACCAATATTGTTCAGACAGTTTACCAACATTTTGTATGGCTCGACAAAAAAATAACGTTTTTCTCCTGCATATGGTATGGCGTAGGCGTGGTTAAAATGACATATAGACGAAATGTTTATGTCATCATAACCAATGATTTTGCATCAATTTTTTTTTCGAAGTGGGCCCAAAAAGTGGGCGTGGTAAAAAACTTTGTACAGACAAGATATAGACATTAGGATGGTCTAGATATATTGTTCGGACACTTTTTTTAAATTTCTAACTATTTTTCATTAACACTTGTTCTGCTGAGAGCAACAACGATTACGTGTACCAAAAACTCATCTTTCTAGCTCAAAAATTAAGGCCTTGGATGGACGGACGGATTATTGGACAGACATGGCTAAATCGACTCAGCTATCGATTCTGAACCGATCCATATACGTTAAGCTATATCTAGCTAAATTATTTCTCTATGTTACAAGCTATGTATCAATTAGCCATGTCTGTCCGTCCATCCGTAAGTCACCAGTTTTTGGGACTTGAATTTTTAGCTATGGGTTTTGTATTAAGACGCCTCTAAAAGTATGCGTGGGTTAAAATAATATATGGACGTAATGTTAATATTATCATAACCAATGAATTCGCTTCAAAAGTTTTTTCGAATACTTTTTTACCGAAAAATGTTTTTTTTTTACTGAAAATGTCCCCAAAAAGCTCTAACGGTTTGGCTAAAAACTAGGTTTTTCTAAAAAAAGGGGCGTGGCAGTAGGCACATTTAAAAAAATGTTTACACATGTTCTGCTGGGAGTAACAGCAAGCACGTGTACCAAATTTTTTCATTCTAAAACTCAAAATTTAAGACCCAAAAACTGTTGACGGACAGACATAGCTAAATCGACTTAGCTGTCGGTTCTTTGTCGATTATATACTTTACTAGCTGTTACCCACTGCACTTCGCTACACATATTATAAAATTGGTTAAAAACTACAGGCCATTAAAGAGAAGGCTACAATCCAGAATGTGAATCGTTTGATACCATATCCCATACAATCCCACCTATGGAACTAATGCCCCAAAAAGTTGGGGTGGCAAAACAATTTATGACGTTGAAATAGATAAATAAATGGTTCTTTTCCACATGCTATGGGGTAGGGTGTACAAATATCTTAAATAGGAAAACGGCACTAATAAAGGCTATAGGTTAAAATGATTAATAAACGAAATATTCGCGTTAACATTAAAAAACTTTTCGCATGCTAAGTTTTTTTTATAAACTTTACAGAAATTTTACCGAATATAATTGTTTACTGATAACGCTTCCAGTCGACCACTGGTCATAAAATGATTTTTATATACTTATGAAAAATAACTTAATGAATCAACAACAGGTCAAAAATATATCTTAACCCAAGCAGTGAAAAAAAATATTTTATTTAAAATAATAACAATTTTATAGCTGTTGATATTTGAACCAGCCAATTTTTTAAACTACTTCATATAAGAAGAACATATGTTTGTGCATTGATATGATGCTTATATTAACAGCTCACTATTACAGTGTTCCAAGTATATGACATTACTTTATACTTTTTATTTGAATTACCACGCCGACCCTGTTGATACCGCCCATTTTATGTAATGCAACTGACATTAATGGCTCACACACATTTTAAAGACACACACCATTTTGTTATTCAGATATAGAAGGTGCCACGCCTACTTATTCTACTATGCCCATTTTCATTTCAACTTTTCCCATTAGCAATTCAGTTTTTGGGTTTTTAGGATTTCGGGTTTTCCGGATTTTTGATTTTCGGGATTTTGAATTTTTGGGATTTTGGATTTTCGGTATTTTAAGGTTTTTGTATTTTGGGTTTTCGGAATTTTGGATTTTTTGGGTTTTTTTGCTTTTTGGGATTTTTGATTTTAAGGATTTTGGGTTTTTAGGGCTTTGGGTTTGCCGGATTTTGGGTTTTCGGTATTTTAAGTTTTTGGGATTTAGGGTTTTCGAGATTTTAAGTTTTTTTGGTTTCGGATTTTTCTTTTTCGGGATTTTGAGTTCTTAGGTGTTTAGGACTTTGGTTTTTTGGGTTTTAGGTATTTCGGGACTTTAAAGACACTCATTATTTTACTGATACATATATATGGAATTAAATACATACTTTTTATGGGAGGTGCCACGCCTATTTAGTATACCTTGCCCATTTTCTACTCAACTACACAGATTAGCAATTCATATGCTCATACTAAGTTTCAAGACTGTGGCTTTCATGGTACTCAAAAAAAAATTTTTTTTTGTGTGGAGGGGCCACGCTCCTGGACAAAATTTCAAGATTCTCACTGTATACAGTGTTTCAGATATGTGACATTAAATACTTACTTAATATTGGAGGTTCGTAATCGCTTTGTAGGAAATGCCACACCCCCTTGAGATATCGAAAATAAACTATGGCCTATTGCTTACTCAAGAATGCAGCTAGGTCCTGTAAGAGTTTTGAGAAAATCGGTCTAGTGGCTTAGCCAGCTATAGAATTCAAAGTTCAAACAAACATACAAATATAAAGTCAATTGTGATATGAGCACTGAGAGCGGTAGTGGCGTAACTCAAACTGTAACAATTAAGATATATGTGTTAAAAAATTTTACAAACAAATAAATTCGTATTATTTGATTTATTTTTTAAAAATAAACTCAAAAACGAAAAGTAAAATACAATTATTTTTATTCGTCATAATAGTGAGATAAACTCAAAATTGGGAGATAAACTCCTGCTCTCAATTCCTTATATACATATAAGAAGGTTTATCTAGCTAAATTATTTCTCTATTGCCGTTGACATTGACTTCACAGTACTTCGAACATGAATAAAACGAACTACAGACACGTTACAGCACTGGGGACAAATCAAAACATTATTACAACAGAGAGAGACAGATAGATACATAGAAGGAATGACAAATAACATAGACCTACGTGGCACAGAGGAGGAGACAGGTTTATATTGTAACATATTATCGCACAGATAATATCAGATAAGCTGGCAATTTTCGTAGAAAACAAATGCTGCCGAAGCTGGGGCTTGAACCCGCAGCGTTTGGCTTAGCAGTCAACTACGCATTCCTCTGAGCCATGGCCACCTGCTATTTCTCTATATTACAAACTATATATCAAAACTAATATACCCCTATGGGACAGTGCAATATAATGAAAGTTCAGTTAAGAGACCTTTAGGCTAAAACTAATTATAAGGCATTGTTACAATTATCAATAGTTACATTGACTTTCACATTTATTCTTCTAGATATAGTTCACAAGAAATTGATGACTTTTAAAATGTTGCATAAAGATAACAAAATGTTGATATCCACACGGTTATTTTTATACCCTTTCACATCCATAAAGGTATATAAGTTTTGACATTAGGTTTGTAACATATAGAAATAATTTCGCTAGATATACTTTAAAGTATATGCATCGACTCAGAATCGATTGCTGAGTCTATTTTTGGACAAACGGTAGGGAATTTTGAAAAAAGTCTGAACAGAATATGAAGTCAATCCCAATATATTTCCATATAAGTTTTACCACGCCCACTTTTTGAGGGCGTTTTAAGCATATTATACAATTTGAGGTTGATTCTTTCTGCTTCAGCACAGACCGACAGACGGACAGAATTGCCGGACCTACTTTTTCGGGTTTTGCCATCACCGTTATGTTAGATTTGATTAAGAGCTCGATTTTTAATTTTCGTACAAATACATAACATGCTCAAGTAAAAATACAGATAAATAACATCAATTATGAAAAGTATTTGTACTGCAGGGACTTAAAAACTAAATAAATAATTCAGTATTTTCGTTAAGTGTTATGTTGTAAAACGATGGTGGGTGGGCGATTGGGTTGTACGTACATCCTTCTTGGGTGCTCTACCTACCCGTTATTCCTGTTTTTCTGCAAAATTCTGTTATGTTTAGTTTAGTTGAAATCGTCAGAGTTTTTGAGAAATTTAGACCTATAATTCCGATTCCAAAAACCACTCTAGATATTGATTAAAGAACCTCAAATATCAAATATAGATGATATACGAGGTTCTTTAATCAATAATCAGCTGGGGGTTTGCAATTGAAGGTCTAAAACTTTGAATTAAACCAATTTAGCCTCCATTTACGTGCACAGACCGAAGACGGATAGAATTCCGTGAGCCACTTAATCGGGATTCCCAACCATCGTAATGTTATTTGGAATAATTTCTGGAGTTCAATTTTTTGCACGAAAGTAATAATAACTAATAGTTTTGCATTGTATTGTGTATTCTGCATGAAGAATATCTGCTTTGTTCTATTTTAATAATGTTACCAATTAAAAAAATAAAAATTTTGGGCGCAACAGGCTTGTTAGTACCCAGGGCCGAGCTTTCTCACAACCATTTATGTGTGCGTGTGTACCTCTTGCACGATGGAGGGACCACCTGTTATATGCCTACTCCGAACGGCGAATTTGAGATAAGCTTTTCTTGACATTTGGTACTACTCGGATGATTTGTCAGATCATCACGATAGGAGAGCCAGTTGCTACGGGGAATCGAACCAAGACCTTCTGAGCGGCAGGTCATCACACTAACCATCGCGCCACTGATACCAGTCAAATTAATGTTTATGGATCGAATCGGAATCGAAAGTTTAAATCACTTGGGATGCGATAAAGTTAGCAAAGGTTATGATCCTTCTATCCAGATCATAACCCCTACTATGAAATATGAAGACGAAAATAAAATCGTGTTCACGATTATATATAGCAATAAGCAGTATCAATACGTTATACTTACGTATAAGATGCAATAATATGTGAATCACAATAATTAACACCGAGTCAAATATATTAAATGACTTTGGAACTATAAACAAACACTTGTTATTTACCGAAAACCAATGGGGGAATATTAGTTTTGATACATAGTTCGTAATATATGAGAAGGCTACAATCCACTCGATTAAAGACCCACTTATAGCTATCATTGCAAACCCTCATTGGAAATTTTCTTTTATTTCTTGTGGCTTTTTCATAAATTCAATCGTTGGCGAGTTGGTGTCAAAACAAAGATTATGAATTTTAGAACATGATTATCCAATAATAACTAAATTTCTATTTATAGTTTTCGCGGAAAATCACTTCTTATGATTGCCATTCCACTGAACTGAAAAGCAATTTTCCAATAATTCCTTTATCAATCTACGGAGGTAAAATTCCAGTGCCATCATATTTTGTGTTTCAATGATAGTTATAACTGGGTCCTAAATTGATTGAAACCCTATCCCATCTCATTCCATTTTTAAATTAAACGTGGCTAAAAGCTTAATGGCGACGAAATATAACAAATGGTTGTGTCCTTTTTTGGGGCGTTTTCCTGATTTGCACAGCGGACTTCTCATATGTTTTTAATAAGAATTTTAAATTTAACTGGTTTGTATATGGATTCTATGGAAGATGTCAGATCAGTAATTAAAAACTTATTTAAAAACAAGGTTTTGAAATAATAAATAAGATAACCTAATTTTTTTTTTATTTTTCAGTTGCTAAAATGGCAAAAGAAACCATTGCTCCTTTGGTGAGGAAAATGGATGAGGAGCATCAATTCGATCCCGCTGTCATAGAAGCTGTCTTCCAAAACGGATTGATGGGAATGGAAATTGACACTGAACTCGGAGGTAGTGGATGTAACTTCTTAAGCACAATTTTGGTAGTTGAAGAATTATCGAAAGTCGATCCTGCTGTTGCTGCATTTGTGGATATTCATAATACGCTTGTCAATTCTCTTATGATGAAGGTTGGCACTAAGGAACAGAAGGAAAAATACTTGCCCAAATTAGCTCAGGAATACGTAAGATCATTGAATTCTCATTTAAAAAAAACATCTATAATGTAAATAAACATTTTTTACTTAGGCTGGAAGTTTTGCTTTAACAGAACCATCATCAGGATCAGATGCTTTTGCTCTTAAGACTGTCGCAAAGAAAGATGGAAACCATTATGTTATCAATGGAACAAAAATGTGGATTTCAAATTCTGATGTAGCAGGAGTTTTCTTGGTATTCGCCAATGCCAAACCCGAAGCAGTAAGACACACATTGTCATAAAGTAAACAAATAAAAATATTTCAACATTTATATCTATTCGCTTTATAGGGTTACAAAGGTATAACTTGCTTCATCGTTGATCGTGATACTCCTGGTCTTAGTGTAGCCAAGAAAGAAGATAAGCTTGGAATTCGTGCTTCAGGTACCTGCATGGTCAACTTTGAAGATGTTCGTATCCCAGAAGAAAATCTTTTGGGCGAATTTGGCAAGGGTTATCAATATGCGGCTGGGTTCCTCAATGAAGGTCGCATTGGAATTGGTGCCCAAATGATTGGCTGTGCTCAAGGCTGTTTCGATGCTACTATTCCATATTTGCTTGAACGCAAACAATTTGGACAAGAAATTTATAGCTTCCAATCCATGCAACATCAAATAGCAACCGTTGCAACTGAAATTGAAGCCGCTCGTCTCTTAACCTATAATGCTGCCCGTCTTCAAGAACAGGGTGTTCCATTCGCAAAGGAAGCCGCTATGGCTAAATACTTTGCATCCGAAGTTGCTCAAAGGGCTACCATTAAATGTATTGATTGGATGGGAGGTGTTGGATTTACTCGCGATTTCCCACAAGAGAAATTCTACCGTGATGTTAAGATTGGAGCAATCTACGAAGGAACGACCAACATGCAATTGAGCACTATTGCTAAAGCTATTAAGAAAGAGTATTCATCTTAAGTTACACATTGCATTCTATAATTGTGATAAATTTAATTTGTAGATATTAACCGTTACTATTATTAAATCGTAACAGATACCAACCGTGCATTTAATATATTAGGGGAATGTCTTTAAATCATTGTGTTTAATAAATGTCTCCTTTCTATAAAAAACATTTGGTTAAATTATATTTATTTTCCTTTTCCCAACAGGATATAAATGGTACCGTTGACAAATATGCAATTTTAACAGTACTTTAAGCGGGATGTTATTTTTGCTTAAATCACTTTCATTCGATATAACGATCTCACGTAACGTGTATTAGAGGATTTATTTATTAATTTTTTATTATTTATTTTCTTAAAGGCGGTTTGGTCTGGACTGGAGTGATTATCAGTGTAGTTGTATTTCCCCTCAGCCATTAGGGAACGAATTCACATGACCAGGTCCCAAAGTTTGCTTTTTTTTTAGTTTGGTTTATTTAAGGTTTTTGTATTTGGTTATTGATTTAAAAGACTTAGTTTTGGATCTTCAATATAAATGTTTCACTGCAGAATATAACGTTAAACATTTCTGCATTTCTATTTCTTCGTTATATATTATATTAAACTATTTTAAGTTATGTAAACAACACTTTTTAGCTGGTCACAATAACTACGTAGGCAGACTTGACGGGAGATTGTTTACATTGGCCGTATTCGGGTTTTAGTTTTACGAAGTTAACTTTGCCTATGCACTTTTCTCCTTGGTCTATCGATCATTGTTGGTCACGTGACATGGTCGATTGACCAATAAGAACAGTGCATCAGCAAAGATAATTTGGGAAATCTAAAAGCCGGAACACGGCCATTTTTTACCCGTTTTTTAAAGGTGTACTGAAGTTGAATTGTCAAAAGTTATTCAATATCTATTAATTTAAAAAAGGGTGTTACAATCAGGGGGTCTGTGAAAATTAAAATAAAATAATTTTATGAAATATTTTATTGTTGTTGGTAACTAGAAAGCAAACAGGAAAGATGTTGAGAACTTGTATTTAAGGAAGAAAACTAATTCATTTAGAATGGCTGCAAAATTGACAGATAATAACATTTTTCCAAATAATTAAAAAAAAACGGGTGAGAAGTGCAGGTGGAAACAGTAGTACAAAATAAGGATAATGTGATTTACGCTTACAATACCGAGCCTGATTATTAGCTTTTCCTCGATATTGAAAATTCATTTTAACATTTGACAGATTATATTTTGAAAATAATAGTTCTTACACACCGAATCGAAAATTGCGGTTTCGGCAAAAAGTTTTCGAAAACTTTTGATGCTTTCACACTGAACTCTGACCAGGTTTCGTTTGATATTTCAATCAGCTAATATAATTTGTGTGGGCAATTATATTAATTTAATAAAATGAATTAAAATATGTTGAAATTCATATTATCATATTTTTCACAAGCTGTTTTGTGGGACGTGTGGAACACACGTATAGAATGTATGAAAAAGTGTGTTCATTCCAACAACATTCAACAAGATGACGCCTGCGAAGCGGTTTCGAGACGGTTTGTCGTAACCTACTAGTTTTTGAAAAATGCAAATATATTTAATGAAGCTTTCAGGTATTTTTGCGAAAACTCAGCTTTTGGAAACCACTATAAAACACCGCTTAAACAACGAGTGTGATTTAAAATTAAGCCCCCCAAGTTAAGTTTTTTTTTTTTTTAAAAGAATATTGGGGTTCGATATTAGCAGGACCTTCTTAAGAATTCTTTAACTACTTAGAGAATTAAATTAAATTAAATTAAATAAAATTAAATTAAAATTAAATAAAATTCTGTATTCCTAATGTGAATTTCCTTAAAAAAAAAATTGAGATTAATATTTTTAACATTTTGAAAATTTTATTTATTTGTTTCAAACATGAAAATAAGGAATTTTTCATAAAATTTTACGTAAAAAATAGCAACAAACAAGAAAATCAAAAAAACATTATATTATTTTTTACACCACACCCTTAATTGATAGACCATAACAATATCGAAATAAGAATAGGTAGGGACATAAGTATATATATATCAACAAAATAGTTTTAATTTCACTTCATAAAAAATAACTTTAATTAGTAAGAAGAATAAAGAAATAAATTTTATTCATTTCAATTTTACAATAAAATAAATAAAATTGAATTGTATAATAAAAGAACATAAAGAGAACAGAAATTAATAAACAGTACATGTTAAGAAAACATAGGGCAAAAAAACTTTAATTTTTCCGTAATCAAAATCAAGAAGCCACATTTTAACACGTTTTAAAAACTGGGACAAGAATCTTATTCTTCTCATATAGGAAGTTTATTAACTAATTTTCACGACACGTAAAACTTTTTTTTGAGAAGAGTAGTACGGAAATCCCTTAACATAGAATGTTATATCACCTGCAATAACAAGAAAGACATCTGTTCTGGATTATTAGAACTATTTTTAACTTTCTCTTATAAAGAGAAAGATATTGTTTTCGTGAAAAATTTCGACCTCGAGATTTTGATTGATCGTAACATTACGATGATAGCAGAACTCAAAGAATTGATTTTTGGAATTCCATCCGTCGTTTCGTTGGTCCGTCTGTCCTTACAAATCTCTTACAATATGAAAATAACACATAACCTCTATTTTATCGAAAACCGCTATAACGATTTAGATTAAACTTCATATGTACTATAAACATATTAGTTCAAACAAAACTACATACCCATTTCTTTCGAGAAAATCCATATCCATATTTTTGCATATAGACCATATAAAGAAAATTGTCAATTTCTCGCAAACTATTTGGCCAAATTGAATGAAATTTAATTTAAATACTACTATTACTGTTTCATGAGTTCTAAAAAATTTGTTTTTGCCTTATTATCCCTAATTGGAATTTTCAGTTTTGGCCAATAACAGAAAATCATTATTATTCACATGGACACCGATTACTTTCGATGACGGAATAAACGTTCGTATAATCATATTTCGACATTATTTATATCATTCTTAACATCATTAATCAAAATAAATATTATGAAGTATTTTGGCCAAATTGTTAAAAACGTCAAAATAACTCGCTGTGAAATAGAAAGCTGCGTACGACCCAGTCGTGCACCCACCACTCGTTTTATCTTGTTTTCTCGTTTGATTCATTGTTGGTGTAAATTAACACTTCAATTTAAAACACTATCCAACAAATGTTCAAACATGTTTAAAATTAGGAACGAATATATTTTTGTCGGAGCGCTCCTCTTGGAATATAGATGATAAGGAAAAGGGCTGATGTAAAATACCTTTTTGCTCAAAGAAGGTAATTTAGTTTAGCCGCCGATTATTTGACAATAGTGGTTGCATATCGTAGCCAGGATTAATCGAAGCATGGATTCAGCTAATTTATTTTCCATTTCGATTTGCGAATTTGTTGAATTGTTGTTTCTTTCTTATGAAGGTTGTATAGAGCGTTTTCATCAAGGTACAAATATATTTATACCCTATCTCATAGGGGTTTATTAGTTTTGATACATAGCTTGTAACATAGTGAAATAATTTAGCTAGGTAAACCTCAAAGTATATGGATCGACTCAGAATCGCTAGCTGCGTCGATTAAGCCATGTCTGGCTGTCCGTCCGCACGTAGGTAACCGGTTTTTGGGCATTACATTTTGAGCTAGGATAATGAAATTTGGTACATGTGATCCTTGTGTTGTTCGAACAACTGTAAACATTTTTGAAATCCGCCCACTGCCACGCCCTCTTTTTAGTAAAACCTGATTTTAGGCCAAACCGTTCAATATGTTGAAAAAGTGTCTGAACAAGATATCTAGACAATCCTTATGTCTAGATTTTTTCTATACAAGGTTTTTTGCCACGCTCACTTTTTGGGTGCGTTTTCAGTAAAAAAACGTTTTTCGGTAAAATTTTAAAAATTTTGAAAAAAAAATTGATATATGGTTTTGCATATATCATTTTTACCCACGCCCACTTTTTGGAGACGTTTTCATACAAAAACCATTGGTATACCCTACGCCATAAAATATGCAGGAGAAAAACGTTGTTTTTGTTCGAACCATACAATTTTTTGATAAACTGTCTGAACAATATGTTGCTACAATTTCAATTTTAATATTTCTTTGCCATAAAACCCACATTTAAGGGGTATTAATTCAAAGGATGGGATGGGATAGGGTATAAAACGATCCACACAGTGGATTGTAGCCTTCTCCTATGTTTTTAGTATCGTAGTCTTCGTTAGAGAACGATCTTATTAACGATGTGTTGAGCTACCCCAATAATATTTAAATCACCTGCTTATACTGGTAGCTGCACAGATTCGTGGAAGATTATGCCTTTAGACATGAATGGTGAGTTTTACACAATTTTCTCAAGAATTATATTAAAGAAGTCACACGACAATGCGTCACCTTGTCTAAATCTATTTTTGGTATATCGAATGTTTCGGTGAGGTCAACCATAATGGACCATTAAGAAAAGAGGAGACTGTTGTCTCTTTAGTTGGTGTAATTTCGAGGGGTGTTTTTACCCTATCCCATAGGGGTTTATTATTTATGTTACCTTACAGCATATACCATATTTATATTATTTTATTGTAATTCAGTTTTTAGTCACGCCGAATTTTTGAGGATATTCATTTTAAGGATGGGACGGTATAGGGTATTCAAAGATCAGCGATTGAAGCTTTCTTATATCTTTTTAATGTTTTGAATCAGTTCAGCTGTTATGTCAAGGTAAGCGAGACGCACATAGCGGTCTTCAGATCAACAAACTGTTTCTTTCACTAGCATGAAACTACTGGTCTGATGAAGAATACCGACAGATACGCACAATTAAGAATTAAGCCTTAAAGACAGAACTGCCAGTGAAGATTTTTTTAAATAATAGATTATTTTTAAATTTTATGTCATTCTCATGTTAATTAAGATAGATTTAGGAAGATTGAAGCTCTGTTCCTAATCGACCAATTTCTTTCGGTGAAAGAAAATGTCTGAGAAAATATGGTAACTACTTAATCAGATAGTGTAAAATCTGTCATAAAATTGTTTTTGATTTCAGTTAAAATGAACAATTTGTTTCATTCATTGTTTACTTTTCCTATAACGTCTAAGAGTCAACAAAAAAGTTTGGTATAGTTTGAAGTTCACCTAACTATTAAGTTAGATTTTGTATTCCATTTCACCATACCTTACTACTCAATTGCAATCCGAGCTCCGGAACGCTGCGAATTTCCTTTATTTTCTTGGTCGTATACCCTCTTCCATATTTATTTTGATGCATAGTTTGTAACGTAGGGAAATAATTTATATAAACATAATATCATAAATTACATGGATAGATTCAAAATGTATAGCTGAGTTGTGCCGTTACAACTCTTTGTTCATGCTATATTGCTAACGTTGTTTTTGGGCAAACCGTACAAAAAATTAAAAAGTGTTTGTATAGTATTTTTAGACAATGATATTCTGTATATTCCATCAGTATAAAGTCTTTAGCCACGTCCACTCTTAGAGGGAGTTTTCTAAGAAAAAGAAATAGAGTTGTTTGGGATATCCCATGCCATATGCCATATGTATGAAATTTTGTATTTAACCTCATTGTAAACACCCTTAGTAAAAGAGTACATTTTTTTAAATCCGCCCACAGACATTTTTAAGGAAAACCTCATTTGGTGCAACCGTATGGAATTTTGAAAAACAATCTGAACAATGAAACAATGAAAATGGCATTAGCTATATTTATTTCCAGCTGTTTAATTTTAAGTATGATGTGATAGAAAATTCAACGATTCACATAGCGAATTGTAAATTAATAAATATTGTTGTGTTTCTTATTCCGGTGAACTCAGAGGTTTCAATCCTTGCCTCAGTTCTACTGCTCTAATTTTCATCCTTCATAACACAAGTTTCTAAAAGTAAAACACAAAAATAATTTATACTTTTTAATAAAAATTACATCTATGTATAATACTACGTATAAAAAAAAGCAAATCGATTGGTTTGGTCTCTGTTCAGATATCTGTTCAATTTTAACCTTTGATGCATACACGCGAATTTCTAGTTTTTATTTTCGCCTGTTGACGTCAAGGAAGCGACTAAAATATTAACAATTGTAACCATAAAAACTCCACCAACAATAAAATGATTTGCGCGCGCTTTTCGAGCCCTCCTACAATTTGTTCGCTGAAATAAAAAAAACAATATTGACAAATAAATAAACAAATTTTATTTACCACCTTTAAAATGAGAGCTATTCCAACAGCAACTTGTAGTATCAATGATAGTATTACTAAGCCAACACTAATGTAAAAAGTCGAAGATTGGGCATTGTAAGTTAATAGAAACCGCAACTGATTAGCGTTGGCCGTGAGTAAAGCTATATCCATCATACCTTAAAGAAATTATTTAGGTCTTAATACTGTTTATATCATATATTAATATTATTACTATTAGACATTTTGGGATCTGCCTTGACTAGTTGGCTTGGCTAAGGAAAAAAAAGAATGTTTCAAATTAATGAACTTGACTCCAGGGTGGAAACATATGAGAAGGCTCCGATCCGCTAAGCGAATCAACAACGTTCGACAAAACAACGCTTGTCTTATGCACATGCTACGGGTAGGGTGTACCAATAGTTTTTATTTAAAAAACGCCCCTAAAAAGTGGGCGTGGGCTTAAATCATCTATGGGTTAAAATTATCTCTTCATGTTAACGTTACATTAAACATTCAATTTAAGATTTGACTAAAAATTCTTTTGTAATAAAAACGAAAAGTGGATGTGACAGTAAGCGGATTTTAAAAATGTTTACACTTGTTCTGTAGCAACTCACAAGGAACCTATATAACAAATTTCATTCTCCTAGCTTGAAATTTAAGACCTAAAAATTGGTGACATAAAGACAAGCGGATAGAAAGACGAACGTAATAGCCATGGCTAATTCGACTCATTGAAATCGAAATCATTTCATTAGAAAGCACTTTTCAATGCTCTACCCCTTGCGAATGTCGGACAGACATCCAGGAATAACACTGTCATGAAAAGCTTCTTAAATTTGCCTTTCAATTCGACTATAAACAAGATGCCTTCTTTTTCGTGGCAAAAATAATAACTTTACAAATAAAGGGAGAAGCTAGGTTTGAGGTTTCACAAAATCTTGCTCAGACAGTTTATATAGACAATCATCTCGGAAAAGTGTCTGTTGTTCAGACACTTTTCCGAGATTCCATACGAAAAATACAAATTTTTGGCGCAACAGGCTCGTTAGTACCTAGGGCCGAGCTTTCTCACAACCATTCATGTGTGCGTGTGTACTCTTGGACAATGGCGGGACCTCCTGTTTTATGCCGACTCCGAATGGCGAATTTGAGATAAGCTTTTCTTGACAACTGATACTACTCGGATGACATGTCAGATCATCACGAGATGAGAAATTCCCTACGGCTTGACCATTGGACATCACAGTACTTCGCACATGAATGCAACGAACTACAGACACGTAACAGCACTGGCGACTGAGGCCATCGGCTGGGACGGCTTGACCAAAAAAAAAGGTTTTTCTGAAAAGTGGGCGTGGAAGTGAGCGGGACATTTCATTACCCTAGCTCAAAATGTAAGTCCTTAAAGTGTTTGACAGACCGACGGATGTTTAGAAAGACATGGATAGAACGACTCAATTTTTTCTAAAAACTATTATGGCAGTGAGCGGGACATTTAGTTATATAAGCTCAAAATGTAAGGCCGTTAGGCAAACCATACGCTTTATGGTATGTATATCTGAACTATTTCTCTAATCCCTATGTAACAAGCGATCCATCGAAACTTATCACCTCTACGGGAAAGCCTAACGGATTGAATGTTAATCCTAAGAAAACAGAATTTGTTGTCTTTATCAACAACGAATTAAGCCCGATATTTTTGGAATAGTTTTTGGGCGGATCCACTCCCACAATTCTAACAAGCGTCAACTATATAGGCGTGATTCTTGTACTAGCCCGACACAGGATTATAAACAATTGAGGATTGTTTATAATCCTGTTAACACCTATTGACTTACAAATCAAGAACAGAAAAGCAAAAAGTAAGGAACGACTTTGCATAAAGCCTTTGGTTATAACAATATATGAGAAGTTTTCTTTTCTCAGTCTATATATCCTTAAATAAAAATGAAAAAAAAAATCGAGTCTGGCAGCACTCTCCTGTTGGCATGGCATTTTGGTGTTTCATCTTTGCAATTAAAATCCACATTTTTTTATTTTATCCACAACTACATTAGCTGTAATATTGTAATTTTTTATATTAATCAAATCAAAGAAAATTTAAAAATATTTTTACTTGAAATTATTTTATAAAACATTGATTTGTAACTTTTTTTGTAGCGTTTTTTTCCCGGCAGCCATTTAAAGTATTGTTAACACCCAAATTTGAAAACAATTGAAATAAACAGGTTTGGTAGCACATTTTCTATTCAGGTTAAGGGTGTAAGACTTGATTATTATCCTGACTTCACGAAATCTATATTGACTTAGGAGTTGTTGTCTTTTACACGAAAATTGTTTTCAAAGCTTACAATTCAATGGCATATGAGTTTGAAATATCTATTTACATATTCCTTATTATGACTTGAAATCAAATAGTTCTATTGACGAAGAACAAGGGAAATCAGATTGAAGGATTAAAGAAAAGCGCGTGAAAGGAGCCACCCCACGAATGATGACCATAGAATTACTTCTGCAGACCACTAAACGGTGATAATAAAATTAAACGAACCTTAAATATTGAAAACAACTAGCCACTCGATATAGGTAAAATCGTCATACTTTGGCACATCATCGGAAAAAAACTCAAGAAGGCAAATCGATGTCCAACACTTCTAATTTATTTGATATCCAGCATTTAAATCCAATATTTACAAGGATAGCTAACAGTTGGGTCAAAGTACATGCTAAGAAAATGGATGTACCACTTCTGCAGACTGTTAAACGGTATTGACGAGAAATCAATATTGGCAATAACAGTGACCTAATTAAGTGAGAACAGCAATATATAAATTTTATCTTAAGAAGGCAGATGAAATGATGGCCTTAATAGTGGAGATGATTCGATAAGGAACATACACCAATTTATTATCAAAATTTAATCGAATGAAAGTTTTCCCGAAGAACAGAGCTTCAGCATCGTTTGCCAGGTCAACAGCAACACCTTTTAGCGTAACAGGCCCCTTCGTACCTAGGGCATAGCTTTTTCTCACGTTTGTTCCTGTTTTATGCCGAAGTCGAACGGCTGAGTTGAGATAAGCTTTCCTTGACAATTGATACTACTCGAATGATTTGTCTGATCACCACAAGTGTAGGGACAATGAAAGAGGCGGTATAGGTCTTTGTCTGCTTCGGGTCCACTATTAAAAGTGACAACGATATATCATCCGAACTAAAATGAAGAATTAATCTTGTCAACCACTGTTTCTTACGTCTATGAAGGCAATTTAGTAGTAGGAGTGAGGGTTTTACCTAACTCGAAGTACTAAGGAGATACTATTTATGTTATACCATGATCATTTAAGTCCTGTATTATGGCGCCAAATCATGGACCGTATCAAAAGCAAACATTGCTCAACTATAAAATGCGTTGTTGCTTTCGTATAGCGCACCGTTTTTACTAACCATTATTGTCAGCTATCAAATTGTTATCTTTTTTCCATTGGCAACACAGTTCTATTAAATGGCGCAACATTTTCGTGAATTTAAACTAAAGAACTTATTTCAGAGAATGCCTACAACGAGCAATTCGTTTTGTCCGACATTGTACTTCCTCTTTAGTTATGTTTATATCTTATACTCTTATATGTAGTGAACACATCACAACTCCACCCACACCGTGAAGTTGCTAATATTAAAACAAAACTTGTGTGATGTATTTTTATTGTAATTTTTTTAATACCTTCAGCAATGTTTTTGTTATCTGCATAACCCCGATATTCTACATTTGCCACGTTATGCGTCTTATGGGTTTCAGAGATTGATTTTGATCGTTCATTCTCATTCACATTCTCTTTAACGAGCACACCTTCACATTGAACTTTATTTTCCAAATTTAGTTCCTCCATTGAAAAAAGCAACGACAAAATAAACTGTTCAGAACTTTCAAACTTGTAAACTAAAGTATTCACATCTGATATTATGTATTCATTATGCTCTATAGATGGTTAATCGCGGTTAAACCAAATTGTGGCTTACAAATGTGATGATAAGCATTTCGTTTGTAAATTAATCTAAATTTGTAACCAATCCAATACTTTTGACACATTATCATATGACAAAATAATGAAGTCAAGTCCGCATACATAAACATTTACATTAAAGGTAAACCATATTTAATAGAACAAAACCATGAAAAGAATAATAAATATTTATTTTAACACAAATAAAGTAGACAATAAAGTGCATGACTCTATTATTCGAAAGTTCGTTAAAAATGAAAGGTTGCAACATCAAGAGTAATGTTTTGAAATTTAAAAAAAAAATGGAACATTAATATTGAAAGTTCTGATTTGTTTGTATTTTTATTCATATATTTAAAAATCAACTTAAAACTAGACAAAAATACTTACTCATCATTAACAATTTATCTAAAGTTAACATACTTGGATAAGCGTACCCGCATAGGGTACAAGTGCATTTTTCAAAATCCATTTTCAAAAAAAAACTTAACGAAAAGAATTTTGAAGATGTGTCTGGACAATATGTTTAGACAATGTCAAAATTTATATTTCGTGTATATAAATTTTTGTTTAATAAGCCAGAGTTTTTGTAAAATTTTAGAGATAATTCAAAAACGTTTGATGAAAATATTTTGATAATTTTTGGTCTATAGATCTTAGGGGCGTTTCAACATATCTGTTTACTGTTTCATATGACCTTAAATAATTCCACACTTTTCAAAATGTATTGAGTGCATCTTTCCAATAATTTATGGCACTTAACTAATAAATTGCACGAAAAATAATAGAACATCTCCTTGTATAAGTAGTAGGCAAAAATGGAAATCTACTGTATGTAAAATGATTTAAAGATTTTCCAATTGTAAATAATCTGGACTCTATAAATAATAAGGACTCCTTTTTATCGTGTATGGTAAATATGTTTCAATTTGAATTTGTATTTTTGAAACCAAGTATTTTGCATTTTGAAACCAAGTTATAAGCCCTTTTAAACCGTTCTCGTGGCAATGCTGTCCAGAACAACTGGCCTCTAGAGCATATTGTGCATATCCCAAGCCAACATTCTCTTCAACATTACTCTCTATTTAATTTTGAAATATCCATCCATTCAACTCAGTTACATAAACCCACAAAACAATATCTGTCAGATAAATTTATGAAGCCTCAGAGATAGGTATGAAGAATACAGTTGGTGGTAGGGTAGGATATGTAGTTAGTTAAATCGATTTTCCAATTCTCTTTTGCACTTTGTGAACGTAAAGCTTTAATCCAGCGAACCACATAGAAAAAGCATACACATGCTCTCTTGCGGTCCTGAAAAGTGTTCCCACTTTAATATCGTACTACAAAGAAGAAGTGTATAAAAAAGTACCAGTTTTTAAAATTTGTTCTCCAATGTCATTTTAGGTATAAGAAAGTTTTATGACGTTGTAAGCCGTAGGCTCTTCAAATTGGAATCCTTAGCTTGTGAATTGATATAATTAATATTATGTATTACAACAAAAGGTTCTTATACCCTATGCCGTTGGGATATACTTGTTTTGACATAAAGTTTGTAACGTAGTGGCGCTTCAGTCCGGAATGAACCTGAGCCTCAACCAAGATGTCTCTCCAATTAGCCCGGTCCTTACTTAATTGCCTGCAGTTGCGTACTCCAAGTTGGTGGAGGTCGGTTTCTACTTGTGCGCGCCATTTAAGGTCTTCCTGTACTGCGTCCGACGTCTGGCTGGGAATCGAAGACTTTGCGGGCTGGAGTATTGATGTCCATTCGTTCTACATATCCTAGCCATTTTAAAAGTCCAATGTGCAGTTTTTTGACCAGGGGCATGTCGCTGTTCAGCTCGTATAGTTCTTGGTTGAATCGACCAAGGATTTTTTCATCCACTTTTGAGACGGTCTTTGCTTCAGTGCCGCAGAGCAGGACTAGGATGATCACGCTCTCATATGGGATGTCCTTAGTAGTTCGAGTGAGGGCTTAACTACTGAATTGCCTTCTTAGCCCGAAGAAAGCGGTTGGCAAGAGTAGTTCTTTGCTTAATTGCTGACGAGATGTTGTTGTCAGAGTTAATAGCGGAGCCGAGATAGATAAAGTCCCGTACTACATCAAAGTTAAATATTTCTATGGTAACGTTCGTGTTGACAACATATACTTCGTCTTACCCTCATTTACTGAATAAGTCACATAAAAGCACATCGCCTTGCTTAAATCCTTTTTTGTTATCGAATTTGTCGGTGAGGTCGTTTCCGACCATTATGGAGCAGAGAGAATTCTCCATCATCACCCTATACAAACGGACGAGTTTGGGCGGTATATTAAAACTGGACATGGCTCTGTAGTCTGTATAGTTCGTCTCTATAAATGCTGTCGCATGCGGCATTGAAATCGATGAACAGGTGGTGGGTATCGATTTGGGCTTCTTAGGGTTTTTACAGGATCTGCCAAAGTGTGAAGATTCGATCAGTTGTGGACTTTCCAGGCCTAAAACCACACCGATAATGGCCGATCAGGTTGTTTGTAAACGGTTTCAGACGTTCTGGTTGAGGATGATTTATGCTTATGCGTCACCTCCACCGGCTTTGTAAAAATCAGCGGGAAGACCGTCATTTTCGGCGGTCTCATTAAACTTGAGTTTAAATATTGCAATCCTCACTTCACACAGGTTGGGTGGTTGGCAGTTTTCGCTGTCGTTGCCAACAGCGGAATTTTGTTCGTCATCTCCGTTTAACAGTCTGCAGAAGTGGTTCTTCCATATTCTAAGCATCGAGTGTCTCAACAACGATATTTCCTTGTTCATCTCGACAGGATTCGGTTCGTGCCTTGTATCCCTTGACGTTTTACACTTTTGTAAACTCACGAAGGGACCAACTGAAGATTCATACTCACAAAAATGGCAATGACCTGGATGGGACATAAAATGCAACTTATACTACTACTACAACCTTAAGATAATTTATAGCAAACCTCATTAATTGTTCGTCTAGCTTGGAAGTGTTTTTTTTGTATACCAATTTAAGTATTCTGGTACAATGTGATTTGCTTAAGTGGCAACGCAGCAAGTATACAAAAAAGCTTTTTAACTCAGTCTTCTCTTTAAAAGAAGAGTTTGCATTCTACTGTCTGCCTGGCTGTCAGTTTTTTCTTTACTATCCTTATTAATATGTAGTGCATGTGAAACACTCATTGGACACAAATGTAGCAGACATAGTTCGGTACGGAAAACGGTCAGGTGTTTCACATTAAAATCGGAGCGGGGTTATAATTGATTTTTTAAACAATTTTACCCTTATTTGTTTTCCGTTATCTTTTAGTTTAAGTGAAAGTGTTCCTGAAGTTTGCTAAATCGAATGCGTAAACATATATTCAATACAAGCATTGAAACAGTTTACAATAAATCTGTAATTGAGTTTATTTCAATATTATTACCTTAGACCGGTGTTGTAAAAAAACAAAAAAACGGATAAATGATTATAAAATCAATATATTGATACTTTGTAAGCCCGGATAACTTCCGACACCAAAATGTGAGTTAACAACTTATTCATAATTTTCTGATTTTTTAACTGAATAAATAATAAGTCTGAGAATGACCGTGTTGGAAATTGAATGTCAATATGTAAAACCTTCAACCAAGGTTTATAGAAAAATCGATCCCAATGAAATCACAAATTACTTAGGGCCTTATCGAAGTCAAATTGATATTATTGCGAAAGTTGAATACTATCCCCTCGATATCTGCCTTGCAACGTTTATTCAGTATTAACGAAAAATTATATTTATGTAACAATTTTTGTAATGCTTACACCCTTTCCATAGAAATGCCGGGTTGTCTGAAGCATGTTCGATTGCCTTTGCATAAATACATACTGGTAAGAACGTATGTGATTTACGTACTTTCAATTTCTCTTGAGTGGAATTTGTCTCTTTAAGTGTAAAGTCTGGCGATTAAGTTGGAGACAAGCAGGAGGTTGCCAACAAACTAAGACCATCAGTGAGTATGCTTGACAATGTTCAGGTGTATTTTAATTGGGTAATATTACAAAATAGTTCAAATGTTTAAAAAAAAAATACACATACCTGTGCAGGTGATGATATCTACTTTTTCGTTTTCTATTTGCCGTAAACGGCAAGTTTAGCAAACCAACAAAAAAGCTCCGTATGCTGCTTAACTTTATACAAAGTCCCTAGACTATTTCAAGGCTATCAATTAGGGACTGCTTTTACGTATGGTATGTAATGAATATCATCAACATTGTATGCGTAAATACTCCAGCAGATTTATTTTATTGTTTCGTTGGTGTTTTGTTTACACGAGTATGTATTGATAACAAAAACCGAATATGCATAATTAAAAATAGGTCAGTGCGGTAAAGATAAACGAGTAATGTGGAAGTGTGCGTGGCGTGACGTCACGTCGAAGAGAGTTTCCCACATGATACACCAATGCTGCCAATCGTAAACGAACTATCTGCAGAGTGCAGATGCTTTTATTTCACATTTTCGTCAATCTTTTGTATATTTTGAATACTACGAGGAAGTAGCTATCCCGGTTTCTTGTGTTCATTTAAAAATCACGGAATCTTATTCGAATGTAGAAAGAAAACTGCAAATGTCATAACTTGATAAATATGATTAAGCAGAGTTTAGCATAATATTTATGTGAAGTGATTTTTTTTTTAGAAATGTAATATGTTATAAAATTATTACAAAAATAAAATTAATTTTCGTACTTAGTTTTAACTTAAATTGATATAAATTTATTGACGTTTTCAACTGCAATCCATTACGTTTTCAATAGTTACAGGCCTCACGTTTAATCGTCTACTTTAAAAGGGATCTAGGGTGATTTTTTAAGCGTCGTTTTTTTAAATCGAATAAAACACTCAAATTGCCTTTGCCATTTACGTTTTAAAGACAACTTCATGTAAATGTTGTCTGCGACTCCGTTTCAAATGGTCCATTCGGAAGGTCCAATTTTGCGTCACTTTTCGAGCATTTCGGTTTCTATTCCATTAATTACATGTGTTATGTTATCCTGTAAGGCTTCAATCGTTTTCGGCTAACTAACTAACTAACTAACGACTTTACATTAACCCACAAGAAATAAAGGCGTTGAATTGCATGATTTTCATTAAATTGCATGATCTTGTGTGGCACCGTATTAACTAATAGATTCATTGTTTATGTGATTTCCCATTTTCTCGTAGGTTATACGAAATGTTTTTTTTTGTATGGACACAATTCGGTGACATTTTGTTAGTTTTACTGTTTTTATTTGCGGAACCTTCCTTATAAGAATTTTACACGAGCATGTGCTCATACATGCGAGGCACGCATTTAAATTCTGTGCACGGCTGTCCAAGGAGAATAAGCTAGTAAATATAAACACTCAGTAGATACAGTAACGCAATATTATCTTGAAAGTTTCTGGAACCACAATAGGCTACCAGTCAATAACAAATACAAAATTTAGCGAAACAGAATCTTTAGTACCCATGGCTTATCCTCCTCACAACCATTCATGTGTGCGTGTATACTCCTGTTTTATTCCGACTCCGAACCGCTAAGCTAAGCTATTCTTAAAAATTGATACTACTCGAATGATTTTTCAGATAATCACGAGAGGAGGACCAGTGAAAATTATTTAGGCGTTGCTACAGCTGGGTTTCTAATCCAGTTTGACTCTGCCATAGGCTACTAGCCACCAGCGCTACCACTTTCGGAAAAAAATTAAGTAGATTTGAGGAAAAAATGGTTGAGAAAACAATCGATTTCAAAATGCATTTTGATCCATTTTTATATAAATCTTATTTTCTTAGTTTTTTTTACTTATTAAATTTAATAAAAGAAATAAAAATTAAAATAAGAAATCTTTTAGACACATATTTATTAAATTAAATATGTGTCTAAAAAAAAAATATTAAAATATTAAAATATATTAAAAAAATATACTTCATGTTAAGATACTTAGGCCAATGTTTAATTTTTGACTTTTCTGCACCTTACTAATGTCAGAAATTACCCCCTGGCTAAAATTTTAACGCAATTGACACAAGGCCTTAAGTAACTATTTTTTATTTTTTAAAAAAAGGAACATTAAAATTATTTAGGTAAATAAACAAATTCCGAACACAATCGAGCACCGAATATTTACAAACAATAACAAACAGTTTTACGAAAAAAAAGAGCCAAACACTAGAGAATATCAACAAAAATATAAATCAAACAACATATAAAAGTGTAAAATTATAATGGGTGTTTTTTTAGAGGTTGGTTTTTCGAATAGAGATAAAACTGACATTTTGTGGTCAAATCGAGAAACTCTAATGTCATTTATGTCGAGTTTGGTTTGCCATTTCATCATGAATAGGTTGACAAATGAACAACGCCTGCAAATTGTGCAAATTTTTATCAAAAATAATTGTTCAGTTTGCGAAGTTTACCGCAAGCTCCGTACATTTTATGGTTGACATAATCGTCCATCAGAGCAATTAATTCGGTTAACCATGGATCGTTTTCGCACTACGTTTACTCTATATGTAGAGCAAAGTGTTGAAGTGGACCCGAATGAACGGATTCGCCACCGTGCACAGCAATTTTGCGTAAAGCTTGTGCAAAAATTAAAGCCGCGAGACCGGGCAATGCGTCGTGATTTTGGTGTATGGGCCGAAAATGAGATTGCTCTATGTGCTGGTGGTGAAGTTATGATGGAGTGTCAGTCAGCATTAATAGAGCCATGATAACCGACTTTTTTTTCCGAATTGGATGGCATGAATGTGGATGAGGTGTGGTTCCAACAAGACGGCGCTACATGCCACACAGCGCACGTCACAATCGATTTATTGAAGGAAACATTCGATTAGCGTATAATTTTGTGGAATGGACCTGTTAATTGGCCACCAAGATCGGGTGATTTGACACCATTGGATTATGTACAAACCAGAAACGTAAGGGGACTTGGAAGCCAACATTCGTGGCGCTATTGCCGACATAAGGCCTCAAATGCTCGAATAATTGATTGAAAATTGGACCTCTAGACTTGGCTTTATTTGAACCAGCCGCGGCGGCCACATGTCCAAAATCATACTAAAACATTAATGGCATTAAAATAAAGCCAAATTGATTGGCATTAAAACAATTTCCTTGCGTTTTATTTCGATTCGGAGTTCTATACCTCGAATAAAAACACCAGATAGTATACTAGATGAAAGAGAGAACCAAACCAAATTTACACACACAAGGGAATTTTTCTTAAGATTGGTATACAAATGGGTGTGGTGAGTTTCTCTTTCTATGCTTTTTGTGTGTTTGTGGAAATTCTGAGGTTACATACAAGAGTAAAATAAAGAAAAATGAAGTAGATTTGGCTTTTTTTTCGTAAAATTGAAGCAGAGATTTTTAAATTGAAGCAGATTTCAGTATTTTGAAGATGGTGTGAAGTAGGAAGTAGATTTAAATAAAAAAAAACACGTGAGAAGCCTACAATCCACTGTGTGGATCCTTTTGTACCCTATCGCATCCCATCCTTAAGACAAATGTCCCCAAAATGTCGAATTTATGGCGATGAAATATAGAAAATGTCATTGTCATAACATATTGTTAGACTGTTTATCATAATCATTTATGGTCCGACGAAAAAACACGGTTTTTCGCCTGTTTATGCTTTGAGGTAGTGTATAGAAATGGTTTTTGTATGAAAACGCTTCCAAAAAGTGGGCGTGGCTTAAAATGATATATGGAAGTAATGTTTATATTAACAGAACCAATGATTTCGTATCGCCTTTTTTTTCGAAAAGTTTAAAGTTTCTCCGTAAAACGTTTTTTACTAAAAACGCCCCAAAAAAATGGGCGTGGGAAAAAACTTTGTGTGAACAAAATATAGACATTATGATTGTCTTCTTAATAATAATAATTCTTAATTTCAAAAATGCTTACTCTCGTGCTGCTGGGAGCAACAAAAAGCACGTGCACCAAATTTGATCATTCTACCTCAAAAATTTAAGGCCCAAAAACTGGTGACGTACGGACGGACGGACGAAAAGACATGGCTAAATGGCTGCTATCGATTCTGAGTCGACCCATATACTTTGAGGTATACCTAGCTCAATTATTTCTCTATGTTACAAACTATGTATCAAAACTAATATACCCCTATGGGATAGGGTATAAAAAGGAAGCAGATCTGCTTCAATTGAAGTAAAGTGGTAGCGCTGCTAGCCACCTCTGCAAATATTCCGGTGGTATGATGATTTGTTCTAATAATAAAAAAAATAAGAGAAGAGGCACATTTCAAGGCACTACAAAGCAATACACGTTCAACCCGGAAGTGTATCGATTCAGAAGAAGGCAAGAAGAAAATTCTGTAAAGAAAAAAGAAAACACGCGCCTTCCAGCGCCTTCTTAAGCCAAGAAGAGACTTGCCACAAAAAGAACATCCGTCAATTCAACAAAAAATCCAAACAACTGGCTTCAAAGTAGAAACGCATGCTGCAAGAAATAACAATGGCATCCTAGTTACAGACGTGTATGAAATTATAGATGTATTTAGGCAGCATTTCCAGCAGCTGCTTAATAAAAATAATGCCCAGGCAGGAAACCAGCCCTTCTCCAGTCAACGAAGAGTACTGAAGAAGTTAGAGCAGCCATAAAAAATCTGAAGAACAAAAATGATGGATTACCAGCAGAACCTGGTGTAGAAGTATGCACACTTTGGCCTTGTAGTTATCGAGAAGAAGACGAAGTATATGCTATCAAAAATTAATGTACTGTCGACGCACAACCATGGTCAAAAGGTTATTGTTGATAACACCAATTTTGTGATTCTTAAAGAGTTCATCTACGTCTATGTCAATGTCAACACCAGAAATGATATGAAGACTGACCCTAAGAAAACCGATGCTTCTTCGGTTAAGCGAAACAAATGGGATCAAAACTCTTAACCCGAAAGTTCAAATTTTGACCTGCCGGGCCGTAATCATACCAGTCCAACGTTGCGCCTCCAAGTGCTGGACAATAAATAAAGCAAATGTTAGGCACATTCGAAACAAAAAATCGTCTTCGAATTTTTTTCACTGTTGATATGCGAGGACGTCGTATGCAGACCAAGAACTTGATATTGTATAAGAGGTAAGAACACGTCGATTAAATTGGCTAGCCACATTGAGCAAATGAACAATAATGAACATTTGTCTAAAAAATTCGTATATGTACCTAGAGCGAGGGTAGTGAAATATTGGTATATTAGATCTTTGTTCTTGCAGTACAAGTGCAACTATTTGTAAAATTCGTCCTCTTGTCTGGATATTTATTTTGTAGATAGATGGGATAAGAAAAGGTTGTTGAATATTTCGCGCAGAAGATTGTATCCTATCATATTTTGTTTATTGTCAATTGTTAGTGAATAGCCGAAGATAATTGTAATGTTTACACATATACACATATGTTTACATATCAAATATGAGACCGTCAAATTTAATATTTGGCATTTGAAGCGTGAACAGTTTATAAAGAACTAGCTCAAGAATATGATTTTTTCTATGAAACTTAAATGATCAGTTGGAAAAGGCTGTTGGAGTAGATACGTCAATGTAGAGATAAGGGTCAGAATAAAGTACAACGTGGATACTGCATAACTAATTAGATGGTTATTATCTTGTAAACTTCCTATTCATTTTTAAGGGTTGGCTTTTCAATGGACATCAAAACGACTAACAGCACTTTCATCGAATTTCTCATAGGTAAAACGAATAAATATTGGTAGGACTAAAATCGCTTACCAAAACTATCTTTTGATATTGTCAGGAAATTACTAACCTTTCTAATAATGACTCTTGGAAGACTAGAACTAGTTTTACAATATACTGAATAGGTATTATAATAATACCTTATGCCATATAAAATAACTTATGCCTTATATGATACCTTATACATAATACCTTATATAACAGTATGCCGCATTTCAAAACAGAGTGCTGGGAAATACATTTACAAAGTATTTGAGATTTTTATTGAAACACAGGTAAATTACTTTTAAATATATGTACAAACATTTTAACATTTAATTTCATGTATTCTTTAAAGGTGAATTCAGCGACAAAACTTTGGTGGAACAGAAATGCGCCGGGATTCCTCGATTAACTCGAATTAGCTGTGGGAAACAAAGTCCTATAGAGAAAGTTGATTTTGTTATGTTTGCATTTCGTAACAGACATAATCAAACTGCAATTAGTATCAGCAGAAATGCTGTACCAGTATAAATACACGCTGTTAGATATTTGTAAATCGCGAAGCGATGAAGGGAATTCTAATTATATTATGCATAAGTTACATAAAACCTGCCCCAAATTAATACTGAACGCAGTGAAAAAAACGACATTTGGTTGCATGTTGTAGAACGAGGGTAGACTCTGATTGGCTTTAACTTGGCAATGCCCAGTGGTTGTAACTCTGATTACACATCAAGTGGTCTCATACAATCGGATTTGACTTGCTTAAAATTAAGTGCGAGTGTTGATAGCAAGACGAATAACAGCAACATTATAAACAGCCTGGTCAGAAGGAATACCAGGCCTGCTGTCCCAAGCGAACCTAGATGAGCTGCTTCGACGTATGCGGACTACAGGTTATCTTGGAATCTCAAGGGTGAATCAGGTAGAATCAACCCATAGGCTCGAAGAGACTGATTTTATTGTTTACGATCCTGTTAAACGAAAAAAACACTCGTATCTGCACCTGGAATATGAGAACATTAAATAGGAGAGGTTCACTCGAATAACAAGCGGAACCCATTAACTGCTACAAAGCAGACAATACTGCCATCTAGGAAATACGAAGGGATGGGCTGGGCAAAAACTATGCCATCTACTAAGGACCATGTTATAGTGTGTAGAAAAAGCGAATATTCGGATGCGGATTTGTTTTAAGTGCCAGACTAAGGCAAGAAGTTTTATGTTTCCAAGACAATAACGAACGCATTGTAACAATTCGCGTCAAAGCCAAATTCGCCAAAACAAGTCTTATTTGTTTGATGAGGAATGCCGACAGATGCATGCAGCCCAGAACGGGGACTACAAGGCTAAGCTGCAGGTAAAGACAAGAGCTGCCATTGAGCTCTATAGGCAGCGAAGAAGAGAATAGCACTGGCTTTTCAGAAAAAAAGAAATAAGAGCAAGAAAAGCGCAATCGAGAAGTGCCACCCCAGGAACGATGTTCGCAAGTTTTACCAAAGTGTAAAACGTCAAAGACAGCGATACAAGGCTCGAACATAATCGTTTAGATATGAACAAGGTCATATCGTAGTAGAGACAGAGTCGATGCTGGGGATATGCAAGAACCACTTCTGCAGACTGTTAAACGGCGATGACGAACAGGCAGAATGAACCATTGAATACTGGCGATGACAGCGAAAACTACCTACCATAAGTGAAGTGAGGATAGCAATATATAAACTAAAGGATACCAAGGCTGCCGGAAATGATGGCCTTTCCGTCGAGCTTTATAATGCCAGCGGAAATGACTTGGTAAGCAACATCCACCAACTTATAAGCCAAATCTTGTCGGATGAAAGAATGCCTGAAGATTGGAATGTAAGCACCGTTTCTACAAAAAAGGAGACCCTCTACACTGCGGCACCTACATATGCATAGGTCTGCTCAACATTGACTACGGCTCAACAGTGAACGCCTGGTAGGTAGATCCTGCAAAAAAAAAACAACAAAAAATCAAGAAGTCGAAACCGATACTCTCCACCTATTCATCGATTTCAAAGCCACATATGACAGCATTTATAGAGACAAACTATACAGAGCCAAGGCGAGGTCTTCTTCTACTGCCTCCGACGTCTGGCTGGGAATCGAAGACTCTGCGAGCCGGAGTATTGGTGTCCGTTCGTTCTACATGTCCTAACCATCTTAAACGTCCAATGCGGAGTTTTTTGACCAGGGGCATGTTGCTGTACAGCTCGTATAGTTCTTGGTTGAATCTTCGTCTCTATAGCCCGTCAACGCAAACGGTACCGAAGATTTTTCGAACAATTTTCCTCTCAAATTGACCAAGGATTTCTTCATCCGCTTTTGAGATGGTCCATGCTTTAGCGCCGTAGAGCAGGACTGGGATAATCAGGGTCTTATATAGGATCTCCTTAGCAGTTCGAATGAGGGCTTATCTACTGAAGCCTTCTTAGCTGGAAGAAACAGCGGTTGGCAAGAGTAATTCTTCGTTTAATTTCTGACGAGATGTTGTTGTCAGAGTTAATAGCGGAGCCGTGATAGATAAAGTCCCGTACTACCTCAAAGTTATATCTGTCAATGGTGACGTTATGTACAATTCGTCGATGTTGTGTGTCCTTTCGTGTTGACAGCATATACTTCGTCTTGCCCTCTTTTACTGCTTAACCCATTTTTGCCTCTTCCTTCGCTTCGTGGCTATGACATCAAGTTGGGTCCTACCAATGATGTCAATATCGTCGACGTATGCTAGTACTTGTACAGATTTTTGGAAATTGTGCCTCTGGTGTTGGCTTGTGAGTTTTGCACAATCCTCTCAAGAATCAGATTGAAGAAGTCACATGACAGCCCATCGCCTTGCCTAAATCCTTTTTTGGTATCGAATGTGTCGGTGAGGTCGTTTCCGACTCTGTTGGAGCAGCGAGAATTCTCCATCGACATCCTACACAAACGGACGAGTTTGGGCGGTATACCAAAACTAGACATGGCTCTGTAGAGTTCGTCTCTATAAATGCTGTCTGAAATCGATGAATAGGTGGTGGGTATCGATTTGGACTTCTTGGGTTTTTTCCAGGATCTGCCGAAGTGTGAAGATTTGATCGGTTGTGAACTTTTCTGGCCACACTGATAAAGGCCGATCAGGTTGTTGGTAAACGGCTTCAGGCGTTCACATATTACGGCAGATAGGACCTTGTAGGCGATGTTGAGGAGACTTATGCCTCTCTAGTTGGGGCAGTTTGGAGGGTCTCTTTTTTATGGATCGGGCAAACGATGCTGAGGTTCCATTCTTCAGGGATACTTTCTTCCGACCAGATTCGGCTTATAAGTTGTTGGATGTTACTAACCAAGTCATCTCCACCGACTTTATAGGGATCGGCGGGAAGGCCGTCATTTCCGGCAACCTTATTAAGCTTCAGTTTAGATATTGCTATCCTCACTTCACTCAAGGCGGTTGGTTGGAAGTTTTCGCTGCGTTACCAATATTGAATGGTTCGTTCTGCCTGAAAGCGGAATGTTGTTCGTCATCGCCGTTTAAAAGTCTCCAGAAGTGGTTCTGCGAAATCCTCAGCATCGACTGTGTCTCAACTTCGATATTTCCTTGTTCATCTCGACAGGATTCTGTTCGAGCCTTTTCTTGCTCTTTTTCTTCTTTCTGAAAAGCTGGTGTTCTTCCCTTCTTCTCTGCCTATAGAGCTCAACGGCAGCTCTCGTCGGCACCTGCAGCTTAGTCCCCTTATGGATATCGAGGTGAAGAAACCGTGTGCTGGTTATAGTGGCATATTTTTCCGTAGGCTATATATAATAAGCATATAAGGCTTATGTTGGCGAATTTGGACTTGATGCGGATTGTTACAATGTGCTCGCTAATGTCTTGAAAACATAAGACTTCTTGAATAAGTCTGCCACTTATAACAAATCCGCATCCGAATAGTCACTGTTAATGCACACTATAACACGGTCCGTAGTAGATGCCACAGTTTTTCATCCTCTTTTTGCTCGGCCCATCCCATCGTATTTCCTGGATGATAGTAATGTCTGCCTTGCAGCAGTTTAGGGCTTCCGCAAATTGTTCGCTTCCAGCTCAACAATAAAATCAGTCCTTTCGGTTCGGAGGCTATTGGTTGCTTCGTAACATACATTTTTTTCCATGGTTGGGTAGTAAAACCAAAGCACACCCCCAACCTGGAGGGCCAGTTCCAATTTATTAGATACCTAGGACACGGGGCCATCAGTATCCACTACGGTATACTGCCGTTGACCTTTCGGTTGATCCGCCACCATCTCTGTTCAAGGGGCCTGACTAACCCTTGAAATTCCTAGAAAACCTGTTGTCCGAATATGTCGAGGCAGCTTGTCTTGTTAAGAATGGGGTGGGCTAGGGTAGTAGATTTTAGACTCTCATATGTTTTATTGTTGAATTGGCATTATATGCTCAAATTGTATATTCCCTTCCATATAAAGGCTTTGGTTATTTTACGCTAAAAGGAGGCTGTTACGATTTTGATAAAACAAATTATTATGGAAATAGAAGATGTTGGCTTTGGAAAAATATATAAATTTATATGTTTACTACTGATACAGCACCGTTTTACCTAGTTTTTACTTAACATTATAAAATATACCTGTTTTGCTAAAAATTAAATGCGTTTATATTGTAAGTGTTATCATTTGCGAATTCTGAAGCTGCTTCCCGAATTACTGGTGTAGACATTAATCTCCTTAGTAAATTCAGGGTGGAAGTCGGAAGCCATGTCAAGTGGACATAGCATTTACAAAACTATAAAACTTTATATTGAAGTCAATGGTATCCAATGGCGCCAAAAATAGATAAAATCTTAACTTATGGACTTCAGTAATAAACCATGCTGTACTACCTATTGGACAACGACATTGGCAAGAAATAAGCATTTTTGTTCATACAGGCAACGTTTTCATAGAATGTTTTATCGAAAGGATCACAATATAGATGTATTGAATCGACTCCTATAATTGAGCTTTGAATATGTTGTGAGAAGTTTAAGGTCAAATGCCCAAAATAACGAGTTCGCTAGTTCGCGCTAGTCAAAAAAAAAATACAAATACAAATTTGGCGCAACAGAAAACCCATATACCTAACGGATTTTTGAATTTAGGTCATATAAGGAATATTATGTGAGCGCCTGAAACCGTTTTTCAACAACCTGATCGGATCTTATAAGGCTGGGTTAAGGCCAGTAAAGTTCACAACCCATCAAATTTTCACACTTCGGCAGATCCTGGAAAAAACTCAAGAAGTCCAAATCGATATCCATCACCTATTCATCGATTTCAAAGCCGCATACGACAGCATCTTTAGAGACGCATTATACAGAGCCATGTCTAGTTTCGGTATACCGCCCAAACTCGTCCGTGTGTTTAGGATGACGATGGAGATTTCTCGCTGCTCCATCAGGGTCGGAAACGACCTCACCGACACATTCGATACCAAAAATTGATTAAAGCAAGGCGATGCGCTGTCATGTGGCTTCTATAATTTGATTCTTGAGAGGATTGTGGAAAACTCCCAAGCCAACACCAGAGGCACAATTTTGCAAAAATCGGTACAAATACTAGCATACGCCACCGATATTGACATCATTGGTAGGACTCAACGTGATGTCATAGCCATGTTTGCTAGTATAGAGCAGGAAGCGGCAAAAATGGTTTAACAGTAAAAAATGCCAAGATGAAGTATATGCTGTCAATACGAAAGGATATACAACATCATCGAATTGGACAGAACGTCACCATTGACAGAAATAACTCGGAGGTAGTACCGGACTTTGTCTACCTCGGCTCCGCTTTTAACTCTGACAACAACATCTCGTCAGAAATTAAACGAAGAATTACTCTTGCCAACCGCTGTTTCTTCGGGCTAAGAAGGCAATTCAGAAGTAAAGCACACACTAGAACTACTAAGGAGATCCTATATAAGACCCTGATCAATCCTTTCTACGGCTCGGATGAAGAAATCCTTGGTCGATTTGAGAGGAAAATGTTTCGAAAAATCTTAGGTCCCGTTTGCGATGACGGGCTATGGAGACGAAGATTCAACCAAGAACTGTACGAGCTGTACAGCGACTTGCCCCTGGTCAAAAAACTCTGCATTGGACGTTTAAGATTGCTAGGACATATAGAACGAATGGACAGCAATACACCGGCTCGCAAAGTCTTCGGCTAATTGGAGAGTAATGTTGGTTGATCCCCCGGTTTTTTCCGGACTGTACCGCCACTGAAGTAGGTAGGTATGTATTCCTAAACGGAATTTTGAGTTTTTGCCATTTACGGAAAAACATTATTCTTCACATAGACGCCGATTCCTTTAAATTCCGGAATAAACATTTGTATAATCACATTTCGACATTATTTATATAATTTTAAGCATAAATAATCAAAATATAAATATAAATAATCAAAAAAAAGTAATATTGTGTATTTTCGCCAAGTTATGAAAATCGTAAAATTCTCTCATGTTAATGATTTGATTTAACGCCCAACTTGCTGTGAAAAAGGAAGTTGAGTATACGACCCAGTCGTGCAAACACCACTCGTTTATTTATGTTATTCATCCTAAACAGGACTATACATATGTACTTTGTAGGGTGACATTTGCAACTATCACCAAAATTTGTCGCAAAGACGAGCTTATAATAATTTAATAGCGGGCTGTTTAAAATGGCATTAAATGCCCAGGTGGAGCTTGTTTGACATTTGAAGCCATTTGTAAAATGTTCATTAGTTAAATAATTAAGGGATTTAAGATATTTTTAAATTTGTTTTGAATGTCTGATATGAGTGTTACTTTCTTCGACAAATCATGTCAAGCTGTTTGGAATGGGGACTTTTCGAGCTTGCTTTCAATTTCCCATAACCAGTCGGGATGATGTTATGGTACTTATGTGGATTGATACTCATATGGGAACCTGCGAATACATATATTATATCAATTTTCAAATTTTCTGAAAGATAATATGAAATACTGGATTGCTCTCTCTTGTGTGCTAAGTCAGATCTTGACTAATCATTTTAAAACACCTTTGAAATAAAGGCATTGGTAAAGTCCATCTAGTGTATATATTTGATCCATTATTATTTGGGAATTTTTGTTTTTGTTCAATGTCAGAAACAAATTAACACAGCTATAGGTATCCACTTCCACATAGACATTTCGAATGTCGTATGACACATGAAAAACATCGGAAAATTTAAAAGAATTCTTAAAATATATGTTTATGTTTTTTCTGGATTTGATCTCAATGTTGCTGTTTCAATATGTCAAATCCACCGGGTGACTGGGTAACGTTTATTGTAGTAATCCATATAGGAATTCCGCAATTAGACTTATTTCCGTATGCGAATCGGCAACGGAATTGAGACTTAAAAATACAATTTTGGTAAAAAAACATAGACGTTCAAAGGCTGATATATAGGTAGGGCAGCCGGCATTCTAAATATAATGAATGTTGTTCTGTGAAGAATTTAAAATGCTGATAATACTTATCATTGCTTTGTTTGTTTTGAAATTTATTAATCATGTATGTTGTACGCTTTCTCTATATTATTGCAGATCACTGGCCGGTCACTGAGGCTGTTATCATCCTCGCATGCAAAGAAGAATACATTCATTTACAGAACTTACTCGGGACAGACACATTGCATTATTTTTCATCTCAGGAACACAGATAGATTGCCTATTAATTTACAACATAAATACGCACTGAACAGAACATACTTATAAATCTAAGTTATTTGTTTGAATAATCAATTAAATGACGCTGGATAAATCGTTTTGGACCTACTGGAATCATTTAATTATGAGCAATGTGACATATTTTTGTAAGTAGATGAATAAAAACGAATTAAGACATCAGTATTAATAGTAAAATAAATCCAATAAAATTAAACATTGCCTATTTCATAAACATTATTTGCTTCATTAATGAGGACATTGGTCATTCTTTGTTTTTTTTTAATTTTCCTTGAAGTTTTTTATTCGTTACAATGGCTATAAATATTAACAATAATGTTGTGTATTTTATGTAGACTAAAAACAAATAGACGTTTTCTGTTTTTTATTCTATATAAGTTTAAAAACCTCATGCAAAATAAAACAACAGCTTAACCAAGAAATATTTTGTCTATCCTGAAATTCTATCCAACCGTATATCCTAAAAAAAAAATTGGCCACCAAACTAGTTTATTTCAGTTGTATTTGAAAATGAAAAAATTGGCGGTTTCATTTTAAGTAAATAATAGCAACAACTAACGTTTCCTGAAACAATTTGTTAAAAAATATAAATAATAAGTAATTGTCAGTGAGATAAAGGAAAACTAGAATAAAAAGATTTGATTATGAATGATTTTGATACAAAAAGTCTAAGAAGAGGAATCGGAAAGTGTTTGACTTTTTATATCCTATACCATAAGGACATGTGAGTTTTGGCACATATTTCGTAATATAGTGAAATAATAACGATATACATATTATAACGTTATTTTTTTTTAAATCGTAATTATTTTTGGAAAAATATTGAGACAAACTTAATTTCTTTATTTCGCCCTTAAAACGCGGTTGTCGGTAAAGTCATACGGATATTCGAACAAAAACAGTGGATAATATTTTTATCTAAGTTTCATCTATTGTATATATTATTTCAAACCACGCACAAAAATTGTTTTAAAGCATATGATATAGTGAGTCCAGTGCAGGAATAAATATTTATTTAAATCCGACCATGGCACACGCCCACGTTCAGGAAAAAATTCCCATTTGGATCAAGTAATCATATATGTAAGGTTTTCTTTAGCCACGCCTATTTTTGGGAATGTTAAATAAAGGATAGAATGCGAAAGGATATTAAACGATTTGCCGGCGGATTGCATCCTTCTTATATGTTTTATATTTCCACGTCAGCCCATCATGTTTTGTGAATGAAAGAATGTTTGCATGGTACCAGACTCTGCTAGTTCCTACGGCTGTACTTTTCTGTTGTGAGTTCCAATCATCCAGCTGTAGATACGAACATTCAAGGTGCATACACGATTATGGTATTCCGCAATAAAATTCGCCATTACCGTTTCCTTATTTTCATATTTTTTGATTTTCCGTTTCCTACCAAATAAATATTTTTCCATGTGAATTAGACTATTTGCATTTATTTAATCTTCAAACTGACGTTAGAAAAGATCCGTCTATATGTAGGACAATCGCTTTGGTTATAGCCGAAAACCAAACAACGTGAACACAATTTTCAAGGTCTGTGTTAAATGTTTCTAAACCACAATTTGCATTTTTGTGTTAGTAAAAAAACCTCGCAATCCAAAATTTACAGGAGGAACTAAAGTTTCTTATTAAGTTCAGTTTTTTTGGTTAACGGTGTTATTTTATAGCTTAGATTAATAATAAAATTGTAATTTTTTGGACAAAACACTTATACGTACATTTTTTTACTAGTGTTACGATTTTTTTGTCATTCTACCCTTGAAGTTTTGAGCTTTGCTACCTGGTTTTTGCTAGACACATACAGTTAAAATTTAAATAATTGAGGATTCCCCATTGTTGTTGCCATGATATATTTGAACCAACAGTGATGCCCAGAAGTTACACGGCTTTTTTTCTCAGATTTGTTTTCGGAGCTATGACTTTGTTCTCTCATGAGAAGCTTGTAGACAACTAATCACAATGATTTATTTTCAGCTGACTCTAGTTTACAACAATATAACTTGTCGATGTATGTAGAACTTTATTGAATGTTAAGGCTAAATGTAACTTGGAGCTGCCTATTTTATACACCGTGAACTATACAGACACATTAAAAACACATTAATTCTATTTCCACACGTTAATCACACTTTCACTTTATTTGTTTCTAAAATGCGAACAAAGTAAAATCACATATTCATGTTTATTTATAGTTGACGAAATTGATGGGTATTTAAATTATTTTGGAGGGACTGCAGGCGCCTTAACATTAACAGGAATTGCGGCAGCATCAGCATATTACTTTGCCTCTCGACCCGTCCCAGAGAAACCGTTAGTGCCTCTACATGAACAATCGCCTATTCTTGAAGTGAGTATATTATTTATTAACTAAAAGTGCATGGATTTATGTACACGGTGCATTAATTAAATTAACATGTTGCAGTAGATTAGATACATATGTTATTAACCAAAAACATACAAAAATTTAGTTTTATTATTGCGACAAATTGTGTATAATAAATAATTTAATTTCTGTATAACGATTTTGGTAGCTGGCCCACAACAATTTATGATAAGAAAACAATATCCCCAAAATGTCGGCTTTATGGAGATGAATTATAGAAAATTAAATTTCGTCAAACATATTGTTCTGACAGTTGATCAAAATCTTGTATGGTTTGACAAAAAAAAAAAACAAGTTTTTCGCCTGGTAATGCTATGAGGTAGTGTATACAAATAGTTTTTGTATGAAAACGCCTCCAAAAAGTAGGCGTAGATTAAAATGAAATATGGATGGAATGTTTATATTACCATGACCATTTAAAAAATTTTAAAACATTACCGAAAAAGGTTTTTAGCTGAAAACTTCCCCAAAAAGTGGTGAAGGCAAAAAACTTTGTGTGGTCGAAATATAGACATTAGGATTGTCTAGATATGTTGTTCAGACACTTTTTCAAAATCCGTAACGCCCATTTTTAGGGGGCATTTTCCGTAAAAAATATTTTTCGGTAAAATTTTAAACATTTCGAAAAAAATTTTGATGCAAAATCATTGGTTATATACATACCCCTAATATACCCCTATGGGATAGGCTTTAACAAGCAATTGTTTATACCCCATCTCATAGGGGTATATTAGTTTTGATACATAGTTTGTAGTCTCTATGTTACAATAACCTTTTTTGGTTTTCGGGCCTTAATTTTTGAGCTATGATAAAAAGTGTTACACGTGGTCGTTGTTGCTCCCAGCAGAACAAGTGTAGAATTTTTTTAAATCCGCCCACTGCCACCCCCCCCCCATTTTTATAAAAACGTAGTTTTAGGTCAAACTGTAAGGGATTTTAAAAAAGTGACTGAACAACATATCTAGACAATCCTAATGTCTATTTTTCTTCTTTACTAAATTGTTTGCCACGCTTTTAGGAACGTTTTCACTAAAAAAACGTTTTTCGGTAAAATTTTAAACATTTCGAAAAAAAATGTTGATGCAAAATCATTGGTTATGGTAATATAAACATTTCTTACATAAATCATTTTAACATACAAAAACCATTTGTAGGTATACATTTATACCACAACCAGGCGAAAAACATTGTTTTTTTGTCGAACCATAAAATATTTTGATAAACTGTCTGAACGATATATTGTGACAATGACTATTTCTGTATTGCAATGCAACAAAGCCGATATTTTGGGTATATTAATTTTAAGGATGGGATGGGATAGGGTATTAAACGATTCGCGCAGCGGATTTCAGCCTTCTCATATGTTTAAACGTTTAAACGTTTAACACAATCTTCTCATGAATCAGACTTGGCTTGTCTAAATTCTTTTTTAACTTTCTCTTATAAAGAGAAAGATATTGTTTTTGTGAAAATTTTCGACCTCGAGATTTTGATTGATTTAACATTACGATGATAGCGGAACTCAAAAAAGTGGTTTTTGGAATTCCGTCCGTCGGTCCGTCTGTCCGTACAAGCCTCTCCAGCCTAAACGACTTGGCCGATTTTCTTGAAACTTCGTATTTGGTCATAATTCTAGGCTATTTTTTTTTTGTTTACTTTTAGCCATGTTATTACTGGTACCTGCCATATAAAAATCATACATAACCTCAATTTTATCGAAAACGGCTCTAACGATTTTGATTAAACTTCATACAAACTGTGAGCATATCAGTTTCAATAAAACTGCATACCCAGTTTTTTCGAGAAAATCCATATAACGGAATTTTGCATATAGGTTGTATAAGGAAAATTTTCAATTCCTCGCAAACTGTTTGGCCAAATTGAATGAAATTTAATTTGTATACTACTATTACTGTTTTCATGAGTTCCACATAATTGGTTTTGGCCTAATTATCCCTGAACGGAATTTTCAGTTTTGGCCAATAACAAAAAATCATTAGTGTTCACATGGACACCGATTACTTTCGATGTTGGAATAAACGTTCGTATAATCACATTTCGACATTATTTATATCCTTCTTAGCATCATTAATCAAAATAAATATTATAATGTATTTTGGCCAAATTGTTAAAAAGGTCAAAATAATTCACAGTGAAAGAGAAAGCTGCGTACCACCCAGTCGTGCACCCACCCTGATGGAGCAGCGGGAATTTTCCGTTGTAATACTGTACAGACGTATGAGTTTGTCCGGTAAACCATAACTAGACATGGCTTTGTATAGTTCGTTCCTATAAATGCTGTTGTAAGCGATTTTAAATCGATGCATAGGTTGTGGGTGTCGATTTGGACTGCTTGAGTTTTTTTCCAGGATTTGCCGAAATGTGAAGATTTGATCAGTTGTGGATTTTCCTGGTCTAAAACTACAATGACAGTGTTTAATGGTGTGTTCACAAATTATGGCAGATAGGTGTATTTCAGAGGGTCTGAACACCAAAAACTTAGTCAGAACTTGTAGCGATTATTGAAATATATTTTTATTCAAATTTATAACAGTTGTAAACACCCTGTATATGGAATGAGCACCTGTAAAATATTTACGCTTTGACCAGCTTGGCAGGTGGGTACTCTTCTGAATTTCACCAATCAGAAAATACCATAAATTGCACTTTCGTATTCATTCATTGACATTAGCGCTCACGCTTCACATTAAATTATCAGATATCGTATACCACAGAGAGTATGGTTTATTTTTTTATACAAGAGAGACAATAGTCGGAATTCAGAGAGCCCCAAAAATTCATCATCATCTAGGAATCCGAAAATAGTCCTCACCGAGAGAAGACGCTCCCATGATTCGGAGCAGAATTTTAAAATTAATTTTTGTTAGTACGAATTCAACCGGCGCGAAATTTGTCTACTTTACATCGACATATTATTCTCAGTGTCCCATTTATATGTAAATTATAAAAAGCAAATATCTATTCGTATTTAATTAAATATGTATTTTTTTCGAGGTGGAATATTGTGATTTTTTTTGCTAAGAATATGGTTTTAAATCGATTACGTAAAAAGTAAATGTTATATATAAAGAGCTAATTCAAATGCCAATTTTTATAAATGATTGCAATATATATATTTTTTATTTGCAAATAATTATATCAAACTTGTCCGTGACTAGTAAGCATATTAACATTAGAATCTCCACATTGCAACAAGATATAAGCAAAGTAAACAATTGTGTTGATTAGTTAGCTGAGTCTTAAGTTAAGCAAACCACAAGTATCTAAATTCTGAATTGTGGTACGACTCAGTAGAAAATTGCTTTTAAATGTCCGCTTTAGATTAAATGCATTTGACACAGATAGGTGTAAGTGGAAGTCTTTTTGCGTATTTTCAGCGCGTGTATAAATTTAAAAATAGTTTATTTTCGCTGCATTTGGCTGTTCTCTTAGTTTGATAATTGCCCAATTATCACACAAATATGAGTTAATTTACTGAATGCAATCAAATGTTTATTGAATCACTTTTATTTACTGCTGTCTACCTATCCCGAATAATATTGATTTTACAGCGGTAAATGTGTACATAAAAATGTAATTGTTTATTTTGCTTCCTGACATTAATTGCATTTTCTGCCAAATAAACCAATACTCGGATCGGTAATTGATTAAGAACCTCTTGTTGAATGAATCTTAGGGAAATGTGTTAATTAACACCTCTTAGTTTTTTTTAAAATAATTCTTAAACGGTTTTATTGTCTCCTGTCACGTGAATATATTAGACAACAGTTTATGTGAGTGATATTTACAAGAGATGGCTTGCTGTGGACAAGTTACAGTTATAAGAGCACCTATCGAAATGAACAATCAAAGTGATGTCCTAAAGGTAATTATCTAGACAATATGACCAACAACAAGATATGAAACTTTGTAAATCCGTTACATTACAAAATTAACACATTTACCTACACATAATATTTAAAAAAAAACTTCAAGTACCTCTTAATTGGCCAAATTCAAAGCAAACACATTAAATGACACAATGAGTCTTGAGATGTTACAAAAATTCACTAATCCCTTTTGTTCTTATTCAGCTCCGATATGAGTACTTAGACATAGAGGATAATTCCAGGGTAGGCATTCGTTATGAAACAAAAGTGTGTTTTATATTTAGTAGTAGAATATTGTTTGAAAAATAAATCAAGTATTCTTAAAAAAATGATTTCAATCATCGTGTAATGTGTTTTGCTTGGGTTTATGTTTTGCTTGTAAATTCTGTACACATGTTGGAATTCAGTTTGCTTCACTCTTCACGCCTTCATTGATATTGACGCAGATATATATTTGAATGCAGGTTTGAAAACATATTCCCGTGCATTTGAAAACTACATTGATAATGTTCGGTTTATTATCATAATCAGGCATTAATTGCTTCATATATAGGAATAAGTTAAATGTATATAAAATGGACCACGAAGGTGTTATTGTACATGCATGTTAATAGCTCAAATGTTGTCAAACTTTTATATGTTCATATTGAATTGATAACTCAATTTAATGTTTTTGTGTGCAATCAAAAATATTTTTTTTGGATTGGTTTGAAGCACATGTTTATATCATCCAGCAAGTATCTTATACAACCGCCGACATAAAATGGAAACCTAAGGGACTATGTTGACACGTCTTGGGATGAAACTTGCCATTTACATTAAAAACGAGTAGTAAGGGGTCGGATTGGTCGTACGTACTTGCTCCATAGGCGCTCGGCATTATATTTTTATCGTAAGAATTTTGTATATTGAATTTGAAGTTAATTGATGTAGTTCTTCATTCTTCAGAAATTTGTAATTTCTCTTCACTAAGAATGAGCAAATCCTTCCATTCGTTTAACCTTGCCTTGTCGGCCCAGATTTTCGGGCTTCTCCATTTGAATGTTAGTTTTGATTAAAATCTCGTTTGTATTTTTTTTTCACAAAAAGAATAGTTACTCTGTTAGGAAGCATGTAAAAAGAAAGAAACATAATTGTGCCTAGATGACTCGTCAATATAAAATGCAAATTGATGAGTTTAAAAACTTTAAATAAGTTAACATACACCTGTTCAATTTCTTTAATTGAATCTCAATTGCGCGTGAAAGTCCTATATTGAAGGGCACCAGTTTTGTAGAAGTAAGTGTTTTCAAAATGCCTAATTACATGTTGCCCATGATGTTTGTATATGACAATTATTATATAAATTGATGTAGTTTAGATAATCATAATTTTTTGAAAGTATTATTGCTTACATTTTTGGGTTAAATTATTTTTATGGCATTTTTACTGTTTTTATTCCGCATTTTAAAATCTATCTTTAACGGACCTGTCTCTGTCTTTGAAAGGGCAACCTTCCATTATATTCCATAATTCCTTCGAAAGTGCCATATATTTGATCTATCTCTTGCTCCAGAACTCGGCGCCGTCGTTAAGAAGAACTATTAGCAGATTCGTGTGTCCATTTGTTTCGCAAAACCAAATTAGATAGCATTGGTTTAAAAGCGTTAATCATCGTTATATTATCACAAAAAAATTGTTGAGTCTTGATACGACGTGACCAAACAAATTTGGCCAATGTTGGATTTGAGAAGACACAAGGGACTAATTTCGATCAATAGATCGTACATTGGCCCCACTATAGGTGTCACCACTGGACACTGTTGAATATGGACATGGACGAAGAAGAAGAAGAAACAATACTTGATATCCTCAAACAAAAGGAAGCTCCATATTGGAGCTAGCTACTTTCAAAATCAGCGATTTGACAAAAACGGAAGTTAAAAGTCTCTCAAAAGTTTATGTTTTTTTTAACACTATCAGATCTGTGTCTCATCATTTAGTGCATTTGTTATTGGGACATAACAAATGCATACAATTTCGCAGAGTGGTTTTCAAATTACATTAACTAACATGCAGTTCAATTATATCATTCATTCACGGATAGTAAGAAGAATGGAGAATGGTCTAAGTGAACTCGCTGGTAGCCATTCTAACCTAATTTAACATATAGTTGTTTCCAAGGAAGATTAACTTCTTGAATACCCACAAATTTGATGCTACCGTAATGACGTTTCTTGGATTTGGGTTGCTCCTTAACAACAAACTTAATCTGCTTCGTGGTAATGCCATAAATACTTCTACAACGGCATGGTGGGATCGCCTAACGATGTCGATATCGACGCGTATCATAATAGCTGGGTAGATTTATTCAAGATAGTAATTTCCGTGCTTAGAATAAGAACTATAATGTTAGAGCTCAAAATTAAATAAAGAGCATGACAGTGCATTTCTTTGTCGTTATTTTTAGTAGAAAGGTCATATGGGTTACTATTCCAGCCAACGAGCATGGTTTCGTGCATATTCATACAGATTTACAGATATCATATGCTTTTACTATTTTAGAACAGATGTAATGTGATGTCACAATCAACAAGCACCTGGTTCTGTTGAAAAACAAAAGAATTTAATTTAACCTAAAGAATGCCTACGATTTGCTGTGTAAATCGTTTAACACCCTATTTTGACTTTACTTGCGATCGAGTTATCTGTTTCTGGGTTCATATGGCACAAAATTTTCTTTTATTGGCCAAAATCGATTTCGTTAAGAGACCTTTAGACTTTAAAATAATTACAAGACATTGCTTAAGATTTCATTAGTAACATTGATTCACTACCACGCTAAAGGTAATATACCTCGCGAGAGGGAAATCCGTTTTTCTAGTTTTGTTGAGGAATGAACTGGGTGTGCAGTTTTCTTTTATATGTTGACATCTATAATCATGCTCAGTAGCAACCAAATTTTGAGCAATATTTATTTTCGAAGACCGTTATATGTGAGTTACCTATAACACAAATTCGAAGAACTCAAGAACACTATATACCACATCAATAAGGCTCTATCTTCGTACACAGAATGACAGAAGGAAGATCTTTTGAAAAAGACAGATTTCTAAGGAACGACCGCCTTGAACTAAATAAATTTTATTACTTTGTGTAACTTATATGGACATTCCGAATGTGACTCGAAACTCAGAAAATAGTTAATATACGGTAATTGAACATAGAATTTTAACGGGGCCCAGAGAAGCATATCTACATAGCAATTTAAAAGTACAAAGGGCGAATATCATGTTTTTAAAACCTTTCTAACGCTAAAAAAAAAGATGAATGGATTAACCAGAAACTTACATAAGGGGATATTTTAGCGTCCCTGATTCCATGGAATACTCAGTTTTATTAATAGTTCTTTTTAAAATAAAGTAATACATACGAATAAAAAAAATATGTGAATTAGGTTTACGTTTTTAATTTTCTGTTTCAAAGAGAAAGGTATTGTTTTCGTGAAAATGTTCTTCCTCGAGGTTTTTATTGATTCTTATATAACGATTATAGTGGAACTCAAAAAAATTGTTTTTTGGAACTAATTTTAAACTAAATTTTAAAGTTCAGTTACATTAATTAACTTTTAGGAACAAAATGAATTCATTAGACGCATTTATTATTAAATTTAGTATTAACATTTGATAAAAACCTTTTAGGCATTAGCAAATTTGTGACCCAAAAAACGAATGGTGGGAGCATCCTGGGTACGCAATTTTCTCTTTCACAGCGAGCATGAGAGAACTTGATAATTTGGCCAAAATTCACAACAATATGGTATCCATATTTACACATTACATGTAATATAAATAAGTTGATTTTCAGCGTTTCCTTTTCCAGCCAGATAACTTTGGTGACTTATACCAAGTAGTATAGAACTACATAGAGTACGCATCCCAGTTAAAATTTTTGTAGCCGTTTCAGACGCGGGGGGTAAGTGCGAAGGGGAAATTTCGTCTGTCATGTGCGTCGGCTATGCTCTTTGTTTTATGCTGGGGTAGCAATGTGAATACTGGGGTATCAATTTCAGTACATTTTCGTTGTATGAGATGCGCACTCTGTGTAGTCTTATACTCTTTGGTTAAACGTACTTGTGTTATGTCATCCGGCAACTGTACATTTTTGTGTGTATTGTATTATGTTCCGTTTTCCGAACTTATTGTTCGTTTCCAGATTGAAAAGAAGTTTTAGCTCTGCGCGTCAGTGTGCCACAACACGATATTTTATTTCATTTGATATCAGAGTTTTAATGACCGCTTCACAATCCCCGTAGATAGCAACTAATGATTTGTCCGATACCCCAGCCCATTTGGGAGCTTTGAGTTTGGTTAGGATCAATTGCTTGGAAGTGTTTTCCAAAATCTCAAATTTTAAACCATTTACTTCGCGCGAGTGCAGTGGTGTTGAACCTATCATTTCGTTACTGTTGGATTTCAAAATTTACTGGTGAAATTTACCATGCGGTAAATCAACAGAGCTAAAATTAGTCAAGTGAGCAATATACAAAATTCTGCGTTCTTTATTTGTGTCGCTTCATTACATAATTTTTAATTAGTGAACAACATAATATTGTCAAAGCATAATTTAAAACGAGTAAAGGGAGCACGACTTACGCAACTCGAGCCTAACTTTCTCTTTCACTGCGAGGAATAAACACCATGAATGCGAGAGTTTTTTATTTCCCCTAAAATACAGAAAAACCTAAAACATTCATTATGGTTATTGGTGTCCATTTGAATCATAATTATTTTCCGTAATTGGCCAGAACTGAAAGTTCAGTTAATACCTGTGAAATTGTTACAAACAGTAATAGGTGGTGTCTTTTTTAGAATTGAAATAAAACACAAGAAAATCGTTTTAATGTCCATCAAATTGGCTTTATTGGAAGGATAATTTTATGCCATTAACGTTTAAATAAGATTTCGGGCATGTGCCCGCCGCGGCTGGTTCGAATAAAACCAAGCCTAGAGGTCCAATTTTCAACCACTTTTTCGAGCATTCGGGGCCGTATGTCGGCTATAACTTCACGAATGTTGGCTTCCAAGTCCCCTAACGTTTTCGGTTTGTTGGTGTAGACGAGCGACTTCACATATTCCCAAAGGAAATAATCCTATGGTGTCAAATCACACGATCTTGGTGGCCAATTGACAGGTCCATTCCGCGAAATTATGCGCTCATCGAATGTTTCCTTCAATGAATCAATTGTGACGTGCGCTGTGTGGCATGTAGCGCCGTCTTATTGGAACCACATCTCATCCACATTCATGCCATCCAATTCGGGAACAAAATAGTCGGTTATCATACCGGTCTCCATTAACTTTAACTGACTCTCCAGCATCACTTCGGGAGAAGTATGGGCCAATGACTCCACCAGCCCATAGAGCACACCAAACAGTCAGTTTTTGTGGAAGTAATGGCGTTTCAACGCTCACATGTGGATTCTCACTCCAAATCCGGCAATTTTGCTTGTTGACGTAGCCATTCACCAAAAATGAGCCTCATCACTGAACAAATGAAAATCAGCAACGAGATCAATCTCATTTTCGGCAAATACACCAAAATGACGACGCATTGCATGGTCTCGCGGCTTTAATTCTTAATTCTTAATTCTGGGGGGAAAAGCTCCAATTGCTGTGCACGGTGACGAATCGATTCATTCGCGTCCTTTTCAACACTTTGATCTACAGCAGCAAATGTTTCTTCGGTGCACACTGTTCGACATCTCTGCGGATGCGTATTATCACATAGAGTAAACGTAGTTCGAAAACGAGCCATGATTAATCGAATTAATTGCTCTGATGGACGACTATGTCGACCATAAAATAGACAGAGCTTGCGGTAAACTTCGCGAACTGAGCCAAGCGTTGTTCATTTGTCAACCTGTTCATGATGAAATGGCAAACCAAAGTGAACATAAATGACATAAGAGTTGCCCGATTTGAGCATAAAATATCAGTTTTATCTCTATTCATAAAACTAACCTCTGAAAAAAAAACACCCGTTAGTAACATAGATAATAATATCAATCGAATTGAACAAATAGTTTGCGAGGGATCTGCAATTTTCCTTGTTTTGTAAATACAAAAATTTGGTATTATTTCCTAGAAATCCGTTTTCTAGGAAATGTAGTTTTGTGGAAACTTCTATGTTTACAGTTTATGTCAACTTTAATTAAAATTGTTAGAGCGATTTTCGAAAAAAAGTGTCGTTATGTAAATCGAGGTAAAAAAACTTCCTAGAAGTTGGAAAAACAAAACTTTCATACAGTGCGTGTTTGAAGAAAATGGATATAGCCGTTTAGGCTGGAAAAGCCATTACGTTCAGACTGAATGACATACCAACGGACAATACCTTTCTCTTATAAAGACAACATTAAACATATACTACATCCATATAAAGGCATTTAATTGATTTTTAAAATGGAGGATAGATTTAAACTAACCCAACACCATTGATGTTTTTGTGAGAACACCACTGCATAAAAACCCAAGCAAGAACGATTGAAGTGGTTCACAGAAGAGTATACAAATGTTTCAGTGGCATTTGACTTAGGTGTCGATGGAAAAAATGTGAATTGTTTATTTAAAATCTTATTATTATTCTCATTTTATTTAAAAATTCGGTATAATAGAAATTAAACATTATGCTGAATTAAATTTACCGAATGGTTGAAAGCATCCCTCAAATCTGTTATTTTAACTCGAATATGGTTCACATTAAATTTGTAAACAGCCATGGTGTCTCTCGTTTGATATGCAAATATTCTGATTATTCAGAGATGTCCATCTAACCCACACAAAATCTTTCAACAAATGAAATGTACATAGCCCTACACGATTATAAAACATACAAACATTTCGCTTGCACATCGATATAAAATTAATTTAACATGTTAACATATTTGCTCCGGAATAAATATTTAAATGACTGAACGTTTCTAAATAGAAATTTTATCAAGGAAAATGATAGGCACCCTCCCATTCAAATTAAAGACTAAATGGTGGTATTTTATATTTTTTGTTTGTTTGTTAAATGCTATGAGCAATTTTTGATAATTTTTCTCATAGCTTATCAATTAATATTGACTTTAAAAATAAGAAATGTTTATTTAAATTAACATTGAACTGTTGAAAGGTAAATGTTATTTTTAATTAGTTCTGCAATTTATAGACACAATTAATTTAAATTACTCTGCGTGCTAATGCTATGCATGCATTATTCTTTTCCAGCATAGGCAGCTTAAAGTCATAGATATTTAAAACAGTTTTAAAAATGATTTATACAAGTTGTATATAAATCGGATGCATTAGTTCAATAAAGCCTATCGAAGTTATTTTGGTGAGGTCTGCAAAATAGAAGCATCTACACAGATTGGTATTTGAAGTCAGATCCTGCTTTTTAGAAACCTATAATGGTTATTCATATAATATAAAAATGATTATATATAACACAATAATAATGATAGTAAATTATATAGCACCTAATCAGCTTTTCAAATGTTATAGTTTCGCGAGTTTGCAAAATGTTTTTTGCTTGCGTCCATATAGAGCTTGTATTCAAAAAACTCAATGTTGTTAAAATGGGTTTGCGAACTAAAGAATTTTTATAAGGTGACGGTAGGTGAAAAAAAAATAGCTGTAAATAATTAGGTGTTCAGCTAATGCGAAGCAGTAGTGTAATATAAACATATGGGAAGGCTGCAACCCACTCAGTGAATCGTTTTATATATACACTGTAGGTGATAAGCTTAGCCCATCCCAAATTAGCTTAACAAAATTCATATTTTTGCTGTTATTGAACACAGTTACTATTTGGTGTACTATTTTTCTCATCCCCGTATACGTATACGCTACATGCAAATTCATTTTCGTCCATCTTGACCAGTCTAAGGCGTATGACAACCGCAGCTCAAGTAGCCTTTTATCATTAATATGGGTGAAGAAAAATTGATATCCGATCAAGAGAAATTATAAATTGGAGCTGACAAAAAAAGAGAAAAGTAGCATGTTGACATGCTACTTTTCTCTTTTTTTATAAGAAAAAAAAAGAGTCATAAAGTTGTACCGCAGTATTTCGCAATAATTTGGGATATAATGAATGTAATGAAAACTATAATAATTGAGTAATTTCCAATGCTGATAAGAGGGCTATTTTGAGAAAACGATCGAGGTCTCATGACTCGGTCGCAAATATCAGGCCAAAAGTTGGTGCTAAAGCCAGATTATCTATTATTAAAAAAGTTGTAAAAATACCCCGATTTACAGACACTTACCTTAAAGAAAAAACTTTCACTTCAGGTGGCTCTGAGAAACTAAATACAACGTTTTTCTATTGCATATGCTGTCCTCAAATGTGGGTGTGGGTTAAAATGATTTATAGAGGATATATATCAACTTTCATTATCCTAACTCAAAATTTTCGCCATATGACATAGCGACTCTGTGTCGACCCTAATATCAGGTATGACTATCGAAATTAGTTCTCTATGTTACAAACTAAGTAATTAAACTAATATACCATTAAAAGGTAAACGAATAGCTTTTATGTATATTGGTCTAAACAAGAGGAAATCGAACGTCTCATATCGCTTCGACACCAAACTTCGGCTGTAACGCAAACATCTTCTATTATAGTTCAGCCTTAAGTACCAAATCTTAATGTATAACATACGAAATTCACCCTGTAAAATTGACATAGAGTCTCAACCAGACTTAAACATTTGTTGGACTAATCTATATATGATAAGATTGGGCCTTTAAATTGTGTTCGTTTGTCGCCGATTCACGCCTTAATTTACACATCTTTAGGATTGGTCTATATATTATAATTTGAAATCGAAAAACATATGTGTGTTTAGCCTGCATAAAAATACACATGAATTTAAGTACGTTTACGTATAACTCACGTATTTTTGAATCCATTTACTTGGTTTTTCTTTTAAACTTAAAAAACAAACAATGAAAACAACATAGCCCCTATTTTAATTCACCCCCTGCCACACTCACTTAAAAACAATTGTTTTTGGTTAATCCGTCTGAAATTTTGAAAAGATGTGAGCAAGATATTTAGACATTCTGAATATCTATATTTCATCAACACAAGATTTTTCATTTTGCTAAGTCTCGGCTTAATTAGATCAAATAGTGAAATTGCATTGTCCGTTGCATCATCTAGCATTGCAGTAACTTTATTGAATGGAACCAGAACAGCTCATTTAACATTTCAGCTGCCTCTGAAAATTCGAAGTAACCCAGATCAAGTGTGCAAGACAATGCAAAATTGTCCATTGAGATTAATGCACTACGTCACAAAAACATTATCCACTCAATGATATAAACAAACAACGACAAACTATTCAGGGGCACTTTGGTGATTTCAGACAAATACTTTCAGACATTCTACGTTCAACGATGTTGAAAAAGTCCATCTAAAAATAAACATGTGCGTCAAAATGCTATAAGATCTCTCCGCTGTCACATTCTTGAAACAATTGTTATATTGAAAACTATTGTCCATGAAAATACTGGTTGCATATGCACCGATTTCTGCACAATCGTTGATACGCACACAGAAAGTGAACGTCGACGATTTAATGTTTGAGGATCCAGCAGTCGTTGACAAGGGAATTGTTATTATACAAATCGACCGATTCAGATTGCATTTCCAACGAAAACGTAAATTATCCAACAGAGTTTTTGAAATCACTGGATATACCAGGTATGCCACCACACCTTCAACAAACTTTGAAAGTTAGATCTCCGTTTATTACTTTAATCCACCACGGATTCATGTGCAGTGGCACATTAATTATTGAAATATGAATGAAATACTTAATCGAAGCCACCATTTTGATAGGGCAACTCCGAGTCGATAATGTTCTGCTGACACGCATTCCAATTACCCCCACAGGCATGTCAATTGAATTCAAACGCATCAAAATTACTATTATATTGAAAAAGACAAACGATTTCTGCGGCTTAGATTTAGGCACACCATGTTTTTCACGCGTACAATTATACATAGCAAGTTCTCGAGTGGGCAGACCCTCGAGCTTATTTGTGTTTCCAAAGACGGACTGACAAAATAAATCGTACACTCAAATGATATTCGAAATCAATATTAATTTTGTTTATTTTATTTCCTACTTAAATTACTTTTTTAACTTCGCTTTTACTTTTTAGAGATGTCACTTACCTCAATGAAATATATGCATTTATTGGGAAAATGAATGGCTGATGTTTTTATTTTGTATGGACTGTGATTGCCTACAGCGCACAATTCTTCTTTCTGTCATAGTCTGTCATCTTCATCAAAGAATGGACCCTCATCATACTCGAGCTTGAGAAGACCATTTTCCCACGGCTCGGCGCTACTCGAGCTTGAGAAGACCATTTTCCCACGCCTCGGCGCTACGCCAAAAACGGTTAACGTTCACGTATATGCAAGATATCTATGTGAAATCTATATACACTCAAAACTCACCTCAACAGCTAATAAGTTGTGTCCACTGTCCTCGTTGCCAACATCTGTATTGTCCCGATCGTTATATCCAGTACAGGAGTTATGAAACACGTTTTGATCGATTAGCTTAAGAGGCTAACATGCAAACACCTTCTGCAGGACATATTTATAGTAGTCTTGTTAAATTCTTGTGGGGTAATTCTTTCGTTAGCTAAAATATTATCTAAAGCATAAAGTGCTGATATAACTTGCAGTCGAGATTGCGGTCGTTTTCGGTGAAAAATAACCCTTGCTCGAGTGGTATCTGGAGTGGAAAAAGTTGTGGATATACAAATAATAACAATAAATAATATATTATAAGATGAGATCAGAACCATTACGATATCAGTAATTGCTACAATGTCACAAACCACTTCTCAAGAAAATGAGCTAAGCATTCATACACAATATGATGAACACATCACTGACCTGTCTGTCTGGACATCTGAATTTTCTTCATTTATGATAAATTGAACCCATCTCTTTGACCATATATAGCAAAAGCAGACACATCTAGGAAAGTGCTAAATAACACAACATCTAAATGAGCATACTATACCCAATATTATAGAAAACATACGAGAAAGCTAAAACCCAACCCATCTTTAAAGTTATTATTCCCAAAAAAATGGGCTAATAACTTTATGCGAATAAGGTATAAAAAATTGGAATGTATATATAAATCGTTATTTTAGAAAAATGCGCCCAGAAAGTGGGAGACAGATATGAATATATATCGACTCATCTAGCGATTCGGATTCGATCCATATACTTAAAGGTATATCTAATGAAATTATTTCATTATCTTACGAGCAAAATATTCATCTGATGCCCAATAAACTAATAAGGAAAACAAGAAGATTTCAACATTAGTGCCAATGATAAATCAGAAAATAAAATCAGAGAACCTAAAGAGTCCAAAATCAGAAAGCTCCTGGTGAGGATAATAAATAAAACTGACTAACATCAAAGTTGTCACATACCTGTTACATAAATCACTGTATTTCGGCAGACGCCAATCACATGCTTCTCCACGATGTATTAAATACTTTTTAGTTATATAGATCAGATGAGTCATCTTCCAAGGAGATTGGAAAAGTGACTAATAGTTTTACATAGCCTTGAGCAAATGAGTTGAGCAAAAAACAAAGTGAAACAAAAATAAACAAACGAACTTTTTGTTGATGATATATCAATGATGACATATGGCTTTGGAGTTTTTCAAAATTACAGAAAACACCATACACAAAAAAAACTACTTTCATGAAACTACATCATCTGAAATACTGTATAGAATGACTTAGAGAGGAAAGAGGACTGATCGGTCTGACCTGAACAAAACCGAATTCGGAAAAATGGGTTCCGAAAGAAACGCACATCTGGAGAATCGAGAGCTGCTGCTTTGAATACCGACTTGCTCAAATACTGTGTGGCTGGATGAAAAACATTCTTAAAGACAGATCATTGCAAGTAGAGGAGAATGGTATGATAAAGAAGTCCCACGACTGAGTGTTAATGTGTCTTAATCGTTTTCTGAAATCGAATGTTTCGGTGAGGTCGTTGCTGACCACTATGGAGCAGCGATAATTTTCCATCGTCATCCTACACAGGATTTGTGCGGTATACCAACACATACACTCTGTATAGTTCGCCTCCATAAATGTTATAAATGCTTTTAAAATCTTTGAAAAGGTGCTCTGTATCGGTTCAGAATTCTTGGCTTTTCTGTTCTTAAACCACACTGTTTAAGGCAGGTCATGTTGTTCGTAAACGGTTTCAGGCATTCACTTATTACGGGAGATAAGAGCTGTTTTTTTCTTATAATTTACATGCACCCTTTATATGTTTAACCACAGTACGAGCGCTAGAGAATGGGAAGAAAAAGAGTGGGAACGATTTTGGGTGTAGTGGTGTCCGAACTAACTTAGGGGGGTCAGTGATTCTTGTGTTCGTTAAATTTGAAGAAATTTCAAGATTGTGCATACTTTTAGGTACAACAACCGACCTTTTTTATTTCTTCTGAATAATAGTTAAATGGATTTTCTGGGTTTGAACGCGCAACCTTCCACTCAACAGGCGAATACATTAACACTACACCGCGGCCACCCACCTATAAATTGTTGCTATCAATAGGGATGTTTTGTCCTAGGCCTAGATAACAGATGCTTGTTTTGTTGTTGATAGCATGTAAATACTTTGTCTTGTCCTCATTTACTTCCAGGTCAACAGTTTTCGCCTGTTCTTCAATCGCTGTGAATGCTTTTATCACTGCATTCTGGGAGCGACAGTTGGACCTGAACGGACCTGTTGAAGATAGTGCCTTCCGTGTTGACACCTGTGCATGTCTGGAAAAGTTCGGAGGAGCTACTTCCACATTGCACGTTGCAGTGCGTGTTTTCAGCGTCACGCGACACAGCTGAATTAGTTTTGCGGGGTACTTTAAATTCGGCCATCGCCATAAAGAGCTTCCGACAATATATGCTATACACGGCTTTGAAGTCGATGAATAGGTTATGAGTTTCGACTTGAATTCGCTGGTCTTTTCCAGGATTTGGCTGCGGCCTTGTTTATAACTAGGCCAACTTCTTCTATACTAGGTGGTGGAACTAGTTCTTCATTGACTGGACGTAGGTTCTCTCTCTGCCCTAACACTCTCTATATATGATGCCCCTTATGCAGCTGCTGCATATGCTGTTTACATATATCTACTATTCCCTGCGCTTTGGTGACTATATTTCGTTCGCTGTCTCGAACAGCCTGCGTTCCAGTTCGCGCGTTTTTGCGATCTCATTGAGCTGGGAAGCTACGTGGGCCCCTTTTTTTGTACGCATGATCTTCTTTTCCTCTCTTCTCCTCGCTCGATAATCTTCTCTCGCTGCCCTTGTTTTGCACTGCAGCGCTTTCTTGTGTAAATCTTCTGTGTGCAGATGCACATGCATTCATTATCATACCACGGGCTCTTTCTCTGGGGTGGCTGGCACCAATGACTGTCAGCGTTTGCGGTAAGGCGTCCAACGTCGAATTTCTTCTTTCTTCTTCGTTAGACATTCGACCTCTGAATTTTGCCACGACAAAAAAATGGCCAGAGTCGACGATTGCGCCTTTGGATGCGTTCCTCTCATCGAATAGCACATGGTCGATTTGGTTGGTGGGTCGATCGTCTGGAGAGTGCCAGGTTGTTGTGTGGATCCTTAGCCTACTTACTGCTACTTGTCGCCGTATTACGAGCTGCTGCAAAATCTATTAGTCGGTAGTCGTTGTCTGTTGTCGTTTCGTGGATTCTGTGCTTATCAACTTAACTTCCAAAGAGGTTGTCCTTACCGACTTCAGCATTGAAATCCCCGAGAACCACTTTTACATCATACTCAGAACAGGCTCCGAGGGCTTCATCCAGGAGATCATAAGACTCGTCCTTGATGGAATCTTCAGCGGTATGGGCGTGTGTACATATTAGGCTCATGTTTTGGAAAGTAGCTTTGATGCGAATCATAGAAAGGTGATTCCCTAACCTGGAGGGCCAGGCCCTTGTTTATACCCTAGGATATTTCGGGATATGAGCGCTGCCACTGACCCATTGAGACCTCCTCTGCTACTCTCTTTTCACTCTTTTCCAACACCTTGGCTCAGTACAAGAAGTTCCTATAGACCTGGTGTTTAAATATGTCGAAGCGACTTTTATAACGATTACACTTACCAGTTTGATCTAACTGGAACTGTATGCGCCACTATTCAATCAATCTAGGGAATTCCTCCGCAGTCGCCTAAGAGTAAGTATCAAATTCCAAATTTGGCATTGTTGTGCCTTGTAAACCGAAATATTGCCAACAAAATTATGATAATAACGTTAAATTATTCAGCTGGCACTTCTGAGTCGAACCATATACATTTTTTTATCGAAATTATTTTTGTATGTTACAAACTTATCTAATGTCAAAACTAATCTGCCCCTATGGGATAGGGTATAAAAAAATGAGAAGGTTACAATCCGCTGTGCGGATCGTTTTATAACCTATCCCATCCCATCCTTAAAATAAATAACCCCAAAATGTCGACTTTATGGCGATGAAATATAAAAAAATGTCATTGTCAGAACATATTTATCATTGTTATATTTATTTATTGTTCAGTCAATTTATCAAAATCTTTTATGGTTCTACAAAAAAACAACGTTTTTAACCTGGTTATGCCATGAAGTAGTGTATACAAATGGGTTTTTTTGTATGAAAACGCCTCCGAAAAGTGTCCGTGGGTTAAAATGATATATGAAATGTTTATATTCCCATAACCAATGATTTTGCATCAATTTTTTTTCGTAATGTTTAAAATTTTACTGAAAAAGTTTTTTTTAATGAAAACGCCCACAAAAAGTGGGCGTGGCAAAAACTTCGTAGAGACGAAGTATAGACATTAGGATTGTCTAGATATTGTGTTCAGAAACTTTTTAAAGATCTTTAACCGTTTGGTTTAAAACTAGGTTGTCTTATAAGGGGGCGTACAGTGGGCGGATTTCAAAAATGTTTACACTTGTTCAGCTAGGAGCAACAATTCTAGCTCAAAATTTAAGGCCCAAAAACTGGTGAAGTATGGACGGACGGATGGACAGACATGGCTAAATCCACTCAGCTATCGATTTTGAGTCGAACCATATACTTTAAGCTATAACTAGCTTAATTATTTCTCTATGTTACAAACTATGTATCAAAACTAATATACCCCTATTGGATAGGGTATACAAATCATCCAGCTGTATTAACTCATACCGACGACATACAGCCAGTCAGATTTTTTTTGTTCGCGAAATAAACAAATGAGCTACTGGGACAAAATTACACTTTAGAATAGCGGATTATGTATGAACGACATATTGGGAGATGTCCGGTGTAACAACATTGCGTAGCCGAAGTCGAGGTCAATGCTGTATTGTGTTTTCAAACTTATAAACCTGACAAATATCTATAGCATATCTGAAAGTAGAAAATATTTAATATCCATTTGTATCTTAAAATTTGATGATCAATATATTTGAATCATAATCGAGGAAAAATTTAAAAGAAACAATTACAAAATATTTTTACGTATGTCTTCATCTGAGTCAGTGGAATCCCCAAAGTATAAAGTATTTTCACATGAGCAACGTTCATTCATAGCATCTCATTAGATTGTATCGTTACATAAAGTCAAATACATGAACAACTGAACTGAAATGCTCAATGTTTTTATCTATTCTAATATTGAGTGTATTTATATATATTTCTTGTTGTTATATTGCGTGCGTGGTTTTCATAAAAGTTATATTTTAATCTTGCAAAGTATAGACCAATACTTTTGGATTGAAAAGGCGTCTAAATGTGTACCAATGAAATAAATTAGTTTTATTTATGGACGTTGAGAATGTTTTTGTATTCAGCACTTTATATGAGGCATCATCGATGATATAAACATTTTAAAAATTGGCAAATATTGAAATTTTTAGAATATGAAAATCATTTTCAATCATAAGAATTGGGTTACCATGAAAACATTCAGTGCCGGAAATTTCCATCAGTCGGTGACTTTTGTAACGACAGCACTCTCTTTTTCAATCGACAGTATCATTTGGATAGTTTGAGAGAATAGTTTTATCAAAAATTAAAATACGCACACAAATATTGACTTAAAGACGTGTAGAAAAGTTTTTTTCGAAAATCATTTAGGCAAACTAAATATTCGAGTATTTGTGATGCATTTCGATGTAGTATTCCTAGCAATTATTTTCCGAGACATGATTAGTGCGTTCTTAGTGAATGTTCTGTGTTTTATGATATGTGCCGCCCAATAATAGTTTCTTTTTGTAACTTATTGGTTTAAGAAAAAGAACATGCCCGATATTTTTATTAAAGATAATAAAGAAAAACTTAAGATAATAAGGAAAAAAAAAACAAAAAAAAAAGGTTTTTCCAAAAAAATAAACTCAGATATGGAGTATGGACGACTAGAATTTTTGAGCTAAATTGATGGAACTTGGTACTCTTGTTGGTCCAAGAAAAACAAGTGTAAACATTTGCAAAGTCTGGCCACTGCCTCGCACAATTTTCTGAATTTTTGGTTAAATATTTAGGCAATGCTATTTCGAGGTGGATGTTCTATTGTTCAGCCTATAGTACAATTGTGCTTTTTTGTTAATCCCCCCTCTGAAACGCCCACTTTCAGAGTTTTGTCTCTAAGGCACTCAGTCGCTCGAATTTTCTTTACCAATGAGTTACTTACTAACTCGAAAGTTGTTCATAGTTAAGTACGCAAGACACAGTTACCCATACACATGTAAGACATTTTTTTCCTACTGACTTTATCGCAAGACAATAGGCTGTAACCCTGCAACTAAATGAATGTTCCAAACATTTACTATTTTTAGACTACATTTAGAGAACAACAATGTTTTGAAAAAGTATTCATAGATTTTTTGTGCATTTCGAAAACAAACATATGAGAAGGCTTGAATCTGCTGTGCTGATTGGGCGGTGGGTAAAATGATCGATAGACGATATTTCATCATTTTTTTTCGAATTTTCCTAAAATTGTATCGAAAACAGTTTTTTTCCGGAAAACACACCCAAAACTGAGTGTTGCAAAAATCGTTTTATTGGGGAAATATTGATATTTAGAATGCCTAAATATCTTGTTTTTAAAAGTTCTTAACGGTTTGACCAAACAAATTTTTTTTCTAAAAAGTGTCCGTGGCAGTGGGCGGATTTTGAAAATGTTTACACTTGTTCTGCTTCGTCGAACATGGAGTCTAAATTTGGTATATTTACTCATCACTCTAGCTCAAAACTTAAGGCCCAAAATCGTTGACACACAAACACCGATGAACAGACAAACGAAATTTCACGAAATTATGGAACAAAAGTTTTTAGTCACCGTCATTTATTGGAGCGTATTCTTTAAAAAACCGATTATTGTTAAAAGTTTGAAGAAATTCGAAAAAAAGCTTTGACAAGAATACTTCGAAAATAATTTTCTATACATTTCGTCTATAGATCATATAAGCCCACGCCTTCTTGTTGGGGTGTTTGTTTTTTAAATATTGATTCGTATACCCTATAACATAGCATATGGCATAGTATATACTCCTTGTCCAATAAAAGTTTTGAAATGTTCAAAAGCACATTAAAAAACGAAGCACACGACTAATAAAATGCATTTCAAAAATAAAATAAACAAATCAGATTTACATGTACAAATATATTAAATAATAAGAGGCAAAGCACATATTATATGCTCAGATCTTACAAATAAAATTAATAGGCTTTATTACAAATCAGTCATTTTAAATGGCATCTCTATGTGCATTTTTAAGGAAAAAAACTGTTTATGTTATATTATTCAAGAAATATTCAGGACATTTTACATTTTGCATATTTTGGATAAGCCTTAACGGCTAAACCCATTTCATTTAAATTTTGTATATATTTTTATGTCCGTGGGCTAGTGGAAATCTTGAACAGTAGTGTGGGTTTTAGCTTACTGCTTACTTTCCTTTGAGAGCTCGTGCTTTTTCCGCAATTTATAGCGTGGTTTGTGATTATCGGGCTAAATCCAAAAGTTTAGTTCTTTGAAGACGCCGCAACAAATTTGTTTTGTCAAGAATTTGGAGGACAGTTTTGTTACCGTGTTCTAATAAAAGTTTTTTGATGTTTTCCTGCAAAATTTTTCGTTTCATCTTTAACCGCTGGAATACCCAGATCTCTGCGAAGATCTTCATTCCTTATATACCACGGCGCATTGACAAATGATCTTAACATTTTGTTTTCAAAAGTTTCTAGAATATTTAGATTTGTTTCACTGGTACAACATCATAGTTGTATACCATATGTCTAGACCGGCTTTATAATAAATAAATAAATTTATGGCGCAACATGATCGTTAGTACCCAGGGCTTAGCTTTTTTTCTCACAACCATTCATGTGTGCGTGTGTACTTCTGTACGAACGGCTTAGTAGAGATAAGCTATTCATGACAAATAATACTCCTCGGATGATTTGTCCGATCATCACGAGAGGAGGGCCAGTGAAAAATCATTAAGGTGTTGCTACGGCTGGGAATCGAACCAAGACCTTCTGCTCAGCAGTTCAATGCACTAACCATCGCGCCACTGAGTCCGTCAGACCGGCTTTAGCACTTGCTTGTATAATCGCAGCTTGTTTTCAAGGTTGAGCTTCGAATATTTGCCGAGTAACCAGTACAGTTCTCTGCATTTATTTTTAAGTTTTTCGCATTTCTTTTTACATGTAACTTCCATTTTAATTTTGCATCGAGTGCCATTCCGAGATATTGCGCTTCATTTGCAAAAGGGACTCGAACCGTATTTAGAAATACAGGCAAATTGTTTGTCCATTTATACGAAAAATCTACATGAATCGATTTCCTCTCGTTAAATGCAATCCGCCACGATTTTGTCCATTCATTAACTCGTTATGAGCGTTTTGTAGTTTCATATTTGTTTCCTCTATTGTTGTACCAACGTGGCAACTATTGTATCGTTTGTTTGTGGGATATCACGAGTGAATAAGAGGTACAAGAGTGGTCCAAGGACGCTTCCCTGCGGTACACCTGCTGTTATTTCTTGGAACTCCGAATAATTGTTTCCAAGTTTCACATACTCTTCCGTATGTTCAAGATACCATACAAGGATTTTATGTAATTGTTCAGACAGAAATTGTCTTAATTTGTATTGAAGACCTCTATGACACACCTTGTCAAAAGCTTCCGACACGTCAAGAAATACGGCTGAGCAAATTTTCTTTTCTTCGAAAGCTTTCTCAGTTACGTCTGTAATTCGATGTGCTTGGTCCACCGTCGAATGTTTACTTAATATCCCAAATTGATGGTAAAGTAAAATAAGTTTCTTATTAATTATGGAGTGTACGTGGCCGAGTAATATCCTTTCAAAATTTTTGAAATTATTGGAAGAAGTGAAATAGGCCGGTATGATTTTATTTCATTCGGTGATTTTCCTGGTTATAGAAACATAATAACTTACGCGACTTCCCACTGTCTTGGTATGTACTCTAATCTAGTTGCGTCATTTGTAATCAAGAGAAACTCAGTTTATGCTTTCCGAGGCAGCATTTTGAGAAGTTCTCTCGTAATCAGGTCATAGTCCGGAGCTTTTTTAGGCTTTAGTTTCTGTATTTCCCGTTTAAACTCTGCAAAAACGATTCTTTTCCACCGGTAAGGCTTTGCTAATAAGTTTTACTTCATAGTTTTAAAATGTTTAATCGAATTTGATATCAAGTTACTAACCCAATTTAGGTATGTCTTATCTTAGGGAGCGCGTGTTTGTTGCAATATTTTACGAGCTTTTCTTAAAATTCGGTATTGTACTTTCTTCCTACATCTTAAAGCATCCTACCTTTCTGTGATGTGCATCTAGATCCCCAGAATGTATGTTTTGGATTAAAGTCCCCTCCGATGACAAAACGGGTGATGGGAAGTAAGTAGAAAATATCTTCAAAAAGTATTGCCTGCTTGGGACTTGTAACTATAGAGGTTACTTGCATTGTTTCGATTTCTAATTTAAGATCAATCAAATGTTCTAAACACTCCTATGTATATGTATATAGGAAGGAAGGTATGTTGAGATCTTTGCTGAGGTAAACAACTTAACCCAGCTTGTAAATGAGCCGACACGCATACCGGATATTAACATTCAAGCCGCCAACACCCTGGACTTGTTTCCTACCTCTCACCCTGATAAATACATCATCAATGTATTATCGCCTCTAGGTTCGTCAGACCACTGTATCATATCAACAAATTTCTCGTACTCCAACCACACAGTTAAAGAGCAAATTCCCAAAAAAAACCGTATGGCAATACGAGAAAGCCAATTGGGAAGCATTAAACAGTTTTTTTTAAGAATTTTAACTGGTCACTATGTTTCCTCGATAGTGACGTGGATGCTGCTGCTGATATGATATCAAATATCATTCTTTTTGATATGAGATCTTTTATTCCCAACAGAATTAAGAGTATCAGACCAAAGGCAAAAGGGTGGTATGACTTGAGCTGCAAAGAAGCTATCAGGATGAGAGAGACAAACTTTCGGTCGTACAAGACCAACCCAACAGAGGAAAAACGAGCAAAGTTCAAACAAGCCAGAAATGACTGTAATGCCCATTGAAAGCGTGTCAAATTCCTCTATGACCAAACGTTGAGCCTAAAATTCGACAATGTCCCAGAGGTAGTAAACACTTTTGGTCATTTGTTAAAAATATAAAAACGTCGGCATCAGCATCAATTCCGACGCTCATCCACAATGACATCCCAGCTGTCAGCTCTTTAGACAAAGCCAATCTGCTTGCTGCGCATTTCGCAGCCAATTCTACAGATTGTGTTCAGTCTCCTCCTGTACTTGAGAACGTAGATCCATTCTATGGGACAAATTCACTTTCGTACTCGTAAAGTTGCAAGAGTTTTATTTGATCTTGACATACATAAATCCGCTGGTCCAGATGGTATATCCCCCATCATTCTAAAGAGGTGTTCTTCTACGCTAGCAAAACCACTGCGTAAGCTTTTCTATCTATCCTACTCATCAGGACTCTTTCCGAGTAGATGGAAAAAAGCATTTGTCCAGCCTGTACCAAAAAAAGGCGAATCTTCTTCTCTGTCCAACTACCGACCAATTGCACTTACGTCCCTTCTTTCCAAGGTCATGGAAACGCTGATAAATCGTCAGCTTATGAAATATCTCGAAACACGAAAACTTCTCAATGACCGGCAGTATGGTTTTCGCAGCAACAGGTCTACTGGTGATTTGATGACATATCTCACCGAAAAGTGGAACCAATCAATCCACCATGGTGGCGAAAGCAAGATTGTTGCGCTTGATATTTCAAAGGCATTTGACAGGGTTTGGCATCAAGCCCTTTTGTCGAAAATGCGTGCATTTGGAATCGATGAAAAACTTCTTCTATGGATTAGACATCATCTTTCGAAACGTTCAATTCAAGTTGTTTTGGATGGTTTCAAGTCTGTAACTCACCAAATAAATGCTGGTGTCCCTCAAGGCTCAGTTTTGTCTCCGACTCTCTTTCTCATTTTTATAAATGATCTCCTGTCTGCAACTTCTAATCCAATTCATTCCTTCGCTGATGACAGTACCCTCAGCTTCTCATATTCGTTTACAGGTCCTCGTCCCTCACCTTCGAACGTGGACTCTAAACGCCAAAATATGTTAAGCTCATTGAATTCCGACCTTGACAGCATTATCAAATGTTGTAAATCTAATAGAGTGGAATTCAATTCTTCCAAAACACAATGCTGTCTTCTGTCATTAAAGCGAAACCAAAATCTAGAGCCATTATCCATGAATGGCACTTACGTCGAAGAAACCGAAAAGCTTTCCATGCTAGGTATGTGTGTTAGTAACGACTTACGTTGGAACGACCACATATTCGAAGTCGCTAAAAACGCAGCGAAATGTCTAGGTTTCCTAAATCGATGTAAGAAATATTTCACCCCCTCTGATCTGGCCACAATATATAAAGCGTTTATACACCCAAAACTTGAATTCAACGCCCACGTCTGGGTCAGGTGCACCAAAATCAACATTGCACCTACTAGATAGGATTCAAACACGTGCGAAAAAACTTAAAGGAGACATAAGAATAGCGAACTCCTTAGTTTCGCGCGAACACCGTCGAAACATCTCCTGCCTTACCTTGTTTATCGCTATTTTAACAACCAATGTTCAAATGAAACAGCCAGCTGCATTCCTCCCATTCAACAATTCAGCCGCAATACTCCTTACGCAATGAATGCAAATCAGTTTACCCTCAAGCCTATCTTCGGACGTACGCTGAAATATAGAGATTCGTACATAAACCGAACAACACGAATGTGGAATGCTCTACCAAACTGTGTTTTTCCTTTCCATTATAACTTACAGACATTTAAAACCAATGTGCATCGGTATCTCCTTTCTTCTTATCCATAATTTCCTTAACGCCCGCACTGTGCTAAAACATATAAAGGGTATTCATAATCCCTTGAGTGCGCGCAAATTATAAAAAAAAAAAAAGATAGTGATGTTCCACCTCTAGCCTTATTCGATGTGTGTAGAGCATGATACTCATGGTAACCTATAATCTTTAAGTTCGAATTACTTTTTGTCTGAGTTTCGGATATTTAACAGATATCGATATATTTTTCTTGTAACTATAAACAATTCAAGTTTTCCTAGTTTTTGCCAAAGGCCATTAGCATTTACCGTAAGAATATTAGGAAATCAATTCGCGTTGGAGGTGTGTTGGAGGAGTACGTCTGTTGCGAATACTATTTTCAAGCTTAACTAGCCTGTCGAAAATAAGTTTATTCGTTTCGCTTTGTTCCTCAAGTTCAAAGAAAATAATCGAAAAAAAACTTTCAGGTGAGACATTTTTATGAGCGTTATCGGATACTGTAGCTTCGGCTTAAGTTTTTACACTTGGTTTTGGATGTAGATCTGATCCGATCCGAACGATTTGGTTTTTCGTTTGTTGCCTGCGTTGGCCTTGAGACGAGTTTAGGCGGAATTTTAGCTTTTGCTTAGTTAAATTAAATTTCTGTGAAATGTTATAGTAAATTTTCTCCATCTTTTTGCTACGATTTAGCCGCGATAATTTGCGGGATGTTCGCCTTTAAAATTAATGCACATAGCAGGAGTTTTCTTATCTAACCTACAATCTACCGTCAGATGATTTCCGGCACCTCTTACGCACCGCGGCACTTTTTGGCAATATGTTGGCTTATATGATTATCTTCTTGGTATTTGTGATTATTATGTCTTCAATCAAAGAGCAAAATTGATTAAAATCAAAGAAAATTGACAAAAATATTAGAAACATTTATTAAATCGAAATTAGAAGAGCAAAAGAAGAGATGTGGAAGGAAATCAGAAAGCTAATACTAAGACAACAAAAATCGAACATTAATAATAAATATTTGATGATAATGAATACAGTGATGAATCACAAATCGCAAACAAATTAAATAATTACTTCATAAAAAGCGTAATCGAGATTATTTTTTCAATTGAAACGGTACAACATATAAATTATATTAACCGTTTTTAATACGTCGACGTTTTTAATAATTGGGCTTATAATACTTATTTTTATTAATGATACTAAGATTAATATAAACAATTTCGCAGTGTTATTATACGAACGGTTATTCCGTAATTGAAAGGAATCGGTGGACATGTGAATAATAACGATTTCCGTTACTGGCCAAAACTGAAAATTCCGTTTAGGCATAATTGGACCAAAGTCAATTTTGTGAAATTCATGGAATTATATATTCAATTGGCCAAAGTGTATGCGAGAAATTTACTTTTTTTTTGTAAATTAAAAATTAGGTAATAAAAATCGTTGAAGCCGTTTTCGAGAAAATTGAGGTTATGTATAATTTTTAAATGGCAGTTACCGGCAATAACATGGCTTAAGGCAAACAAAAAAATGGTCTGGAATTATGACCAAAAAAATGCCGGACACGAAGTTTGAAGAAAATGAAACGACGGACGGACGTAATGTCAGAATCAATCAAGATCTCAAGGTCCAAAATTTTAACGAAAACAATATTTTCCTCTTTGTAAGAGAAAGTTAACAATAAAACAACTTCAAAACATATGTAAATATATATAAAATAAATACGATCTCAATTAAATAAGTCATTAAATGATTATACATAATTGGAATATTTTTGGATCAACAATTTTGAACAAACTAATCAAATCAATTCTAACTGGAGAGTTTACGAACTCATGGAATGAATCAATGCTAAAAACTAAGAGAAGTGTTCTTCCTGTAAACACACTTAAGACGGTTTAAAAAATTATTGTCAATTGACGATAGTGTAGTGTATCAAAGCATCGATAGGTGACTAGAATATAATTTTTATATTGTCTGTGTGAAAGTCTACAACGATTATCATTTTGAAAATTATGTAATGAGTACCTCTGTACAGGAAATATATATTTTATAACCGAGTGAACCACATCTTCATTCGGAAATACATACTCTTTTGCTCTTTGCTCGTTAGGAATTGTGTATACGGATATGTAACTGTAAGCTAGGTATAGTTGCGGACAGGGTAATCATTCCGTAAATCTCAAAATGGTAAACGTCGACGATAGTGAAGGAGACTTTCTTGGTATCTACTGTCTGATTTATACATGTGTACACCCACAATATAAAAATTACACTCTACTTACCTAGCAAGTCTCCTACACTATCGTCAACAAGTTTTCCGGAAAAAAAGTATTTTGCTAAAGTTTAGAATATTCGAAAAAAAAAGTTGATGCAAATCATTGGCTCTGATAGTAAAACATCTATTGATCATTTTAACCCATGCGCACTTGTTGTGGAATCTTTCTATAAAATCATTTATATATCCTAACACATAGAATATGCAATAGAAAAGCGTTGTTTTTTTTTTCGAATACCATAGAAGGTTTAGATACTGTCTGAACAAGATGTGATAACAATGTCATTTGCAATATATCATGCCCATTCAGTTTTTAGCCCCGCCCTCTTTTCTACCATATCTAACAGACGTATATTGGTTTTGACATTAGGTTTGTAAAATAGAGAAATATTTTCTTTAGTTATACCTTATCGTTCATCGATCGACTCAGAATCGCAGGCTGAGTCTGTCCGTCAAACCGTCCTTCCGTCTGTATGTCACCAATTTTTGTTATCGACAGATTTTTGAAAAATTAAAAAATAAATTTCAATGCAAAAACATTAGCTGTGTTTTTTTCTATTTACTTTAAATCTATATAGGCTTAGCAAACAATTTACGTGTAAAATACGACAACACCTTAGCCTTTATAGGTTTCGCGAAACCTGGATAATTATCCAGTCTTGTAGCCTTAGCCTCGATAGAAATTATGCTACCAAACATATGTTTTTTCAATAAATGTTACCGACAAAGGTTGTCGAAAATGCTCAGAATGAATGCCGGTACCAGGTCCGGCAAACATACGCTGCAAAATAAGTGGGAAATCATTGTTTTCTGAAATAAATTTATGTGAAAATATTTGTATATGTGATTTGAATCTAAAATCAAAACATTACAATAAGTATAAGAGTGGGAAAAGTGAAGAAAAAATTGGGTTTTATTTGCAAAAAAATATTTTTTTTGTGGGTGGTGTAAATCTCAAAAGACACGATGAGCACGTGCCCAAAGTAAGTGTGGGACTTTAACTCCACTAAAACCACCATCCTTTTGTATTTTTTATTGAAACTAAGTATGCGACTTATCTAGCAATTTTTTTTTATCACGAGTAATGAATGTTTGGCAGGCAGGCTCTCTCCGCAATTTATAACGTGGTTTGTTATTATCGGGCCAAATATAAGGGCTTAGTTCTTTGAAGACGCCGCAATAAATTTGTTTCGTCAAGAAAACGGAGGACAGTTGTATTAACGTGTCCCAATAAACGTTTTTTATGCATGCATTGACGAATGATCTTAACATTTTGTTTTCAAAAGTTTGCAAAATATTTAGATTCGTTTCACTGGTACAACCCCATAGTTGTATACCATATGTCCAGACCGGCTTTAGCACTTGCTTTTATAATAGCAGCTTCGAATATTTTCCGAGTAACCAGCACTATATTATTTTTAAGTCCTTCGCATTTCTTTTTTACATGCGACTTCCATTTGTAAAGGTGAATCGAACCGTATTGAAAAGTACTGGCAAATTGTTTGTTACACACGGAAGAGTCTATGCTCAAGATACGACACGAGGATTTTATATAATTTTTTAGGCAGAACTTGTCTTTCTCAATTACATCAGTAATTCGATGAACTTGATCCACAGTCGAATGTTTACTTCTAAACCCAAATTGATGGTCAGTTACGATGATCAATAACGGGGTGTAAGCGACCGAGTTATATCCTTTCAAAAAATTTTGAAATTATTGGAAGAAGTGAAATAGGTCTGTAAGATTTTATTGCATTAGGTGATTTTCCTGGTTTGAGAACCATAATCACTTCCGCGACCTTCCACTGTCTTGGTTTGTATTCTAGTCTAATTGCTTAGTTTACAGTGTACAGAAGTCTAGTTAATGCTTTTCGAGGCAACATTTTAAGAAGTTTTCCTGTAATTAGGTTATAACCCCGAGCTTTTTTTAGGCTTTGATTTCTGTATTTCCAGTTTAAGCTCGGCAATACTTGAATATCTAACTTGATTACTATCGGTTGTAGTCTCGAATAAATTAATGTTTTCTGGACCATCAAATGGTTTAAATGTTTCCTCAAGATGTGCGGCAAAAACGTCTGCTTTTTCCTTATCGCTTTTTGCCCAAATATCTTAGGTTACCCTAATTGTTGGCATAGCGTTTTTTTGGCCGTTTTATGCCTTTGACTGCTTTCCAAAGTGAATAATTCGATTCATTTCCAGCGGTTAGGCTTTGCAGGTAAGTTTCTACTGCTTGGTTTTTAAAGTTTTTAATCGAATTTGATAGCATGTTACTCAACAGATTGAGATGTGTTTTATCTTGCGGGGCACGAGTTTGGTGCCATCTTTTTCGAGTTTTTCTTTTTTGTCTAACCAATTCTTTTATTTCCCATGGGTACTTTATATTACTCTCTAGCTCTCTCTTAGCTCTCTATTTAGCGTTGTTGAGAAGTATTATTCCATGCTGCTTTTTGAACGGTATCGATAAAGGAGTCAACCGCGACTTCGAGTTCTAATGGGGATCTAAGCGAAACACCCAGTCGAATATTATTTTCAATATCGTTTTGAAACCGTCCCAGTTGGTTTTTCCGTTTGTTAGTCTGGGTGGGTTTTCTAATGATAGACTCGCTCGTTGTTAGAATGACCGCAGAGTGATCAATGCAGAGATCAAAGCATTCATCAACTTTTATTCGATTGTATGCCGTCCAATCGAATACAATGAAAAAATCGATCAAATCCGGTATTTTTGTAACATCGGTTGGCCAGTAAGTTGGTTTTCCCGTAGAATAAAATTCGGTATTGTACTTTCTACCAACATCGTAAAGCATCTGAACTTTCTGTGATGTGCATCTAGATCCCCAGAGTGCATGTTTTACATTAAAGTCCCCTCCGATGATAAAACTCTTTCCAAGGGAATTAAGCAAATTTTCAAAGTCAATTTTCTCGACTCTGCATCGTAGTGGGCAGTAAACAGAAGATATCTTCAGAAAGGATTGTCTGCTTTTGACTTCTATAGAGCAAACTTGCATTGTTTCGACTTCTAATTTAAAATCTATCGAATGTTCGATACAATCTTTTATATATAGTGATGCTCCACCTCTAGCCTTATTTGATAAATGTAGAGCATGATAATCAAAATAACCTTTAATCTTTAAGTGGGAATTACTCTTTGCATGAGTTTCGGATATTAAAAAGACGTCTATATCTTTTTCCTGCATAAGCAATTCAAGTTCTTCAAGTTTCTGCTTCTCGTCTATAGGACGTTTTTACCCAAGGCTTGTTTTTTTGCAAAAAAGAAAACATATGTCGAAACATTAAATATATTACGGCAATACTCACTTGTTTATTATTTGAGGATGTGATGGGTTATGGAATTCAATGATTTCAGAGCGGTTTTTTATCCGCTCAGAGATTGAGAAATTGGAAAGAAACCAATATGAGGAAACTTTTTTTTTGCTCCACTTGATTGAAAGTAGTACGAACAATAGATTTCAAAATATTGAAGTGAAATTTTACCAAGTTAATTGACATACATCTTATTTGTAAGTATAGCAGTTTAAAAACGTAGACAATTTTTTTTTGTGTGAAAAAATTATTTATGGCGGCATTATTTGGGTCTGCCCCGGGCGGCCTTAACACACGATAACCCATTGGGAATTACCTCAAAATACTGAAGTGGAAGAGTTATGCGTTTGTTGTTTGGTTTCACACGTAAATTTTTAGCTGGTTTTATTAAACTGAATACAAAAACATGCACGTTCCAGAGTGAAATCTTTTAGTCGGCATTTCCATCATATTTCCAACATGTAATGTTTGAGAAACAATTTTGGAAAATGCCTTCCGCTTATCTTTTGACGCTTGTGATACCTACTTTCCCCTACGGAATTTTTACCTTTTGCGAAGTTTGATAATGAACGTGAAAATGAAAAATTTGCCGCTGTCATATTATAAAATAAAAACGTACACACATGCAAATATAGGTAGAGGCCTATATTACCCGTTAATGCCAGATATTTTTCATATTTCATTCCATTTCCGAAGAACTTTTCTCTTATTTTACATTTACAATTTTGGTGTATTTATTATAAACTCTTTTAAGACTGTGTATTTGGAAATTCTATTATTGTTAGCGGTACTACAACTATATTTGGATTTTTATTTTCTTATATATAACTATTCTATCGTATCTACCATATAACAAATCTAGCAAAACGGTTTTATTTTTTTAGGGTCCAGATCAAATTCATGTTTCAAAATTCTATAAAGAATCAAAAAATGGAAAATTTGTTAGTTACATAGCCGAAAACGTTCGAACTCTTTATCAAACATTTCGAGAAGGAGCATACGCATCAAACAATGGACCCTGTCTTGGATGGAGAGAGTCTTTGGCATCACCATATCAGGTCAGTAGCCTATACACAACTATAGATAAAAACATATCTATAAATTATATATATTTTCTAGTGGATTAATTATGACGAAGCTCTCCTGCGCGCAAAGAATTTTGGTTCTGGAATGATCTCATTAGGCATAAAACCGAAACAACTTATCGGTATCTATTCTACAAATCGTCCAGAATGGATACTTTTCGAGCAGGGATGCTATTCCTATTCCCTAGTAGTAGTTCCTTTGTACGACACACTTGGACCAGATGCATGTGCTTTTATTATCCGTCAAACAGAAATGGTCATAGTCATTGTTGAAGATGAGGCAAAGGCAAATATGTTATTAGAAAAAGCTCCTCGTACAATGAAAATGTTAGTTACAATAAAAGGGGTGAAACAGAAGACTTTGGAACGAGCAAGAAGTCGTGGTGTTCAGATACTTACATTCGATGAGGTAGAGAAACTGGGAGCTAAGGGCAACCATCCAGAGGTACCTCCAACACTTGAAGAACTGTGCACAGTTTGTTATACATCTGGAACAACGGGAAATCCTAAGGGAGTCATGTTAACTCATGCAAATGTAGTCGCTGGAGTGTGTGCAGTTATTTTACAACTTGGTAAATATAAATATTTAATTACATCTATAGATATGAAAAATTACAAAAAATAACATAGTTCTACATGAATAATTGGTTCTTTTATCATCATCGTGATTATATTTATAAAGACCTATTGCAAGAATCTGCATAAAAATGGAAGAAATCCATCCTCCTTGATCCAGGGCATGTTGTTTTAAATCACTCACGGACGTTCGGCCTTCCTTGTCGTCTCGAACTTAAAGGCTAGCATTCGAAAATTCTTGTCACTGGTATATGACATTTCACTTGCCCAATATAGTTATATCTTCAACTCCATTCACCTTTTCCGCATTTAGGACTTAATATTCGACTAGGGATTTTGCAATGCACAACCTTAAGGGCATGCTCAAATTTATTAGATACTCCTAGGACATACGCCCATGAGTGTCCTTTCTACGGAATTGAATACTGCCGTTGGACTGTAGCCTCTTCCGCCACCATGTCTGTTCAGGGGCTTAAGTGACATGCTGTCCAAATAATTCAAAGCAAAGTTTTTCACTTTGTCCATCCTAACTGGGACTAACCGTTGATTGCCAGCTCTAATCTGCATACCGCCAAGACTTTATACAGGGATTGAGACTCTATCAACCGTCATGGTACTGGACTTGGCGGTCGCCACGTGATGACGGAGTCGCATAGATCCGGCTAAATTTAAGTAATGGCCTGGGTTATGTTGATTTTGAGGGAATCGGTCGATTGCGGCTTATTGGCACAGACCTGCTACACAAGAAAGGTCTAAATAATCTTTCCTAAATGGACAAACCGTATCTTTTTGTCTAGATTGAACATCGTGAGCTGCCGTCGTTCCTATTCATATGAAAATGTTCCCAGTCCCTCATCCCATAGGCATATATCAATAAGCTTGCTCAGTCGATTTAGCCATGTCTATCCGTCCGTCCGTATGTAACAGTTGTTGGGACTTAAATGTTGGTGTAGGCTTGTGTTAAAAGAAAAAAGTTGGTATATGTACTCTTGTTGCTCCCAGATCAAGTGTAAACCTTTTTCTAAATCTGCCCACCGCCTTGCCCTTTTTTTTTTTAGATAAACGTAGCTTTTTACCAAACCGTAAGGGGTTTTGAAAAACTGTATATTTAGACTATCGATATATGTATCTATCGTCGATAAACATTTTTTGACACGCAAACTTTTTGGGGTAGTTTTCAGTAAAAAAATGTTTTCTGGTACAATTATAAAATATTCGAAAACAACTTTCGATACAAAATCATTGATTATGATAATATAAACATTTCGTCAATAGAACATTTTAACCCATACCCACTTTTCATAATCCATAGTATATGAAAAACGTTTGTATCGATTTATATAAACTGTCTGATAACGATATGATGACAATGTCACATTTTATATTTCATCCCCTTTCATTAAGCCCCTCCAACTTTTTGGGTAAATTTTTTTAAATGGGATGTAACAGGGTATTGAATGACCAAATTCGGGGCCTTCAATTCTCTTTAATTTTAAATTCCTGAGTTAGTTGGATCATCTACGTGTGTAGAACCAAGTCCCGACGCAGAATTTTCCAAGTTGAACTCAGTGAATACCGAGTTATTGTGTACGCAAAGAAATCGATTTCATCGGGTTTTCCTGCAAACTTTAATGACAGCGTCGAAGCGATAAGCTGGCTGATTAGAGCATTATAAACGAAATAAACAATTGATTTGGCAGTAGCTAACAAAGCAATTTAGATGTCTTCAGACTGTCAACATCGACCCATCCCTACTGAAACAACCTTTATATGAGTCTAGACCTTCGTTGGAACTAACAAATTAAATATGTGGTTATAGTTTCCTTGAATTTCTCATATGATGTTTTTTTCCCTCGAGGGTTCGCGAAAATTGTTCATAGAGACTATGAGAGTAGTGTCAGATTCTTAATTCACCACCACTAAACCACATTTCGATACAGATTGGAGGTAACTGCGAATAAGATAAATCTTATCAATCAATTTTTTGTTTCTATAATGAACTTAAAACTTTTGGCAGGTTACTTTCCATTGGAAGAAGGCTGTCATTTAAAAGTGATTTAATCAATTTATTAAAAAGCGTATGAGAAGGCTACAATCCGCTGTGCGAATCATTGAATACCCTATCCCATCCTTAAAATGAATGTACCCAAAAGTAGGAGGCCTAAAAATTTAACGTGGATGATAGGTAGAAAATTAAATTGTCACAACATCTTATTCAGGTAGTTTCTCTAAATCTTTTCTGATTCAACATTTATCTTATGGATATGCTACCGGATATGCTTTACAAATCGTTTTTCTAAAATAAAGCTCCCAAAAAAGTTAGCGTGGGCTAAAATGATCTTTAGGCGAAATTTTAATCGAAATATTTTCATCGAATTAAATTTCGAATTTTCCTAAAATTATACCGAAAAATTCTATTCTAAGAAAACGGCCCTAAAAAGTCGGCGTTGCAAATAACTTTATATGAACGAAATATAGATATTTATATGGTCCAAATATGGTATTCATACACTTTTTCAAAGTACTTAACCGTTTAGCCAAAAACAATGTTCTACTAGAAAAGGGCGTGCCAGTATGCGGATTTTGAAAATGTTTACATATGTTTACTGACATATCTAGATCCGCTCAGCTAGCGATTCTGGGTCGATCCATACGTTGGGGCATACCTATCGAAATTATGTTGCAAATATAATGTCCAAACTAATATACCCTTATGTGGTAGAATATAAAAATTTAATGAAAAAGCCTAAAATCCAATTAAATCTTCTTAAAATTGTAGATATTACTGTGGCAGCGCTGCTGTATAAATTAAACCTATTACAACTTACTATAAATTATCCATATTTGTTTTTATTATAGGTGATCACAAGATACGGGCAGGTGATATCATGATTTCATTTTTACCACTAGCACACATGTTCGAAAGGTGTTGTGAAAATGGGATGTACTATGTAGGGGGAGCTGTAGGATTTTATTCCGGTGATGTTAAAGAACTAACAAACGATCTGAAAGCTCTGAGGCCAACGGTGATGCCGGCAGTACCAAGACTGCTAAACAGAGTTTATGATAAAATTCAAAATGATATTAAAAATTCGTCAATTAAACGAACGTTGTTCCGAATGGCCTTAAATTCCAAAGAGGGTGAGATTCGTAGAGGGATATTAAGGCGAAATGGATTCTGGGACAAAATAGCTTTTAAGAAAGTACACCAAGGTCAAGTACAACAATTTATAAAATTGAATTTTTTTTAAATTGTGTTTCAATTTAAATATATATAGCTTTCGGGGGGAACTTACGACTCATGGTTGTTGGATCAGCTCCACTTGCTGGTAATGTACTGACATTTATGCGATGTGCTTTAGGATGCCTCGTTGTAGAAGGTTATGGCCAAACTGAATGTACAGGTGCTATTACTTTAACAGTTCAAGGGGATTTCGTGCCAGATCATGTTGGTCCTCCAGTATCCTGTAATGCTGTGAAAGTAAGTTTTCTATTTTACAATTGGATTGCTTCATATACTTAAAATATAAATAAGCTTGTAGACGTTCCAGAAATGGAATATTTTGCTAGTCAAAATACAGGCGAAGTATGTGTTCGAGGGTCAAACGTGTTTCATGGGTGAGTTGAATGCAATCATAATATGTTCACTCAATGTAAAACCAAGATTTCAGATACTACAAAGATCCTCAAAAAACAAGTGAAGCAATCGATTCTGATGGATGGCATCATACCGGAGACGTTGGAAAATGGTTAACGAACGGAACGCTTAAGATTATTGATAGGAGAAAGCACATTTTCAAACTAAGCCAAGGAGAATATATCGTGCCGGAAAAAATTGAAAATATTTACACAACCAGTCAATATGTAAATCAAGTGTTTGTTTACGGTGAAAGTTTAAAGGTAATTAAACAAAACTTGTATATTATAAAACATTACCCGAATGGTTAATGCAAGTAGATTGCTTTAATGAATAAGGTGTATGTGCGTCCATTAGAGTAATTGCTTATAAGTGGCATATTTTTGTGTCAAGTGAGGTTCTTAACTCAAACTGACATTTCATTGTTTGAGCTGTTTTTGCCAACGTGCGTTTATCAATGTCTCTTGAAGTCTTCATAGAACTATTTCAAAAGGGTTTTTTTTTTTTAACAGAGCTGTATCGTGGCTGTGGTTGTTCCTGATGTAGACGTTCTAAAGGCGTGGGCACAAGAAAATGCCATTAAGGGAACCTTGTCAGTGTTGTGCAATAACTCAGCTGTCAAACAATTGATTATGAGCGACATGATATCTTGGGGCAAACAAGGTGGACTCAAATCATTTGAACAGGTATGTAAACACATTTTCATATATCAATATAAAGCTTAGCATGTAAGACCCGGCATCTAAACACAGTTACTCAAATTATGTTTGTTCATCTGCAAAATTAAAAATCTGCTAGATTCAACCTAGGCAGAAGGTTAGCTATAGTAGAAAAAATATAAAAATAAAGAAATCTTATTAGATGCTATTACGGCCATTAAAATGCCCATATAAAAAGTGATTACTATTTCTTAGCAACGATTTCTAATAAAGTCAGGACAAAATACGAGTATTAATTCACATAAATTGAAATTAAAAAAGCAAGTGTCTAAAACTCCGATTAAAAATGTGTCGAAACCAAAGCAGACTATAATAAAAAACCCAACAACAACAAATTTCAACAAATTACGCGGTCATCAGAAATCCGTTCGGATCCTGTACATGCAAAACTAAATGTACAAACGTATGCTCAGCTGTAGTATCCGATAAATATCAAACAAATATCTCACCCGACCCAGTTACAAATGTATTTTCGATTATTCTTTCAAAACTTAAGGAACAAAGCAAAACGAATAAACGTATTTTTGACTGGCTAGTTAAGCTCGAAAATAGTATTCGCAACAAACGTACCCCACCTTCGACATGAATAGATTTCTTAAAATTCTTACTTGGAATGCCAATGACCTTTGACAAAAACTTGGAGAACATAAATTGAAACCTCTTGATCAATTGCAGGACCGAAACTTCACCGACTGGGGTCTGCAAAAATTAGATGAAAGTCCTGAATATCATCGAAAAATCATCTTCAATAAAGAGCTTTGTCAATAAACAAAATATACATTAATGGACAGCAGCAAACTTACAAGTGCATCAAATAAATAAACAAAGTGACCAAGTGGGGTGAACTTCATGCCCAATGCGTGATTGATCAATAAAATTTGCTATCGTGCAATTTTTAAGAAGACAATTTTAAGACATTTATAAATTGTTGTTTTGACATCTCTGATGTGGCGCTAACAAGATGGTGCCACGTGCCATACAGCTAAGAAGCTGTAATTAAACGAAATATTAATACCGATCTAAAAAATCAGTAAAGGAGAATACTAATTTGTCGTTTTTGGCCTAACAAATGTTTGCGCCAAGAAGAGCTATGAACCAAGAACCAGAAATTAAATTTCATTCAACTAAACAATACTTTTAGCTGGAAATTTACGATTTTAGTGAAAGAAAACGAGTGATTTTTAGTATTTTCTCGAAAAAAAATCTGAGTAGGCAGTAAATATTAATTTCAATATTTCTGTAACTTGCTATCAAATTCGAAAGCCTAACCGCTGGAAAAGAGTCGAATTATTCACTTTGGAAAGCAATTAAAGTCATAAAACGGTCAAAAAAACGCTATGCCACCAATTAGGATAACAAAAGACGTTTGTGCAAACGCGATTAGGAAAGAGCAGAAGTTTTCGCCGCACATCTTGAGGAAACATTTAAACCATTTGATGGTCCAGAAAACATTTATTTATTCGAGACTACAACCGATAGTAATCAAGTTAGATATTCAAGTATTGCCGAGCGTAAACGGGAAATGCAGAAACTAAAGCCTAAAAAAGCTCCGGATTATGACCTGATTGCAGGAGAACTTCTTAAATTGTTGCCACGAAAAGCATTAACTAAACTCCTCTACATTTTAAATGCAGCAATTAGATTAGAATACATACCAAGACAGTGGAAAGTCGCAGAAGTGATTATTGTTCTCAAACAATAAAAATCACCGAATGAAATAAAATCTGACAGACCTATTTCACTTCTTCCAATATTTTCAAAAGTTTTTAAAAAGGTTTAATCGGTCGCTTACACACCATTATTGATCAAAAACGCCTTTTACCTAACCACCAATTTGGGTTTAGAAGTAAACATTCGACTGTTGACTAAGTTCATCGAATTAGTCACGTTTAGCGGTTTAGCTGAAATTTTTTTTCATTATAATTTTTGAACTTCAGATTTTCATTGACTCATACGTTTTAAGAACAGGCGAACCCAAAAAAGTGGATCCCACGACTTCGTCCATCCCGTTTGTCATCTTGTTAGCACCACATATCACTGATGTGAAAACAACAATTTATAAATGTCTTAAAATTGTCTTCTTAGACGTTGCACGATAGCAAACTTTGTTGATCAATCACGCATTGGTCATGAAGTTCATCCCACTTGGTTACTTTTTGTGAATACAATGGATTTATTTGATGCACTTTTAGGTTTTCTGCTGTCCATTAATGTATATTTTGTTTATTGCCAAAGCGCTCCATTGAATATGATTTTTCGATGATATTCAGAACTTTCATCTAATTTTTGCAGATCCTAGTCGGTGAAGTTTCGGTCCTGCAATTGATCGAGAGGTTTCATTTCATTTAGATTTCTTATTTGGGGTAGAATAACACTGCCCTAGCGTACCCTTGTTACATATACATAGGAATAGTTTTATAGACCAAATTTAAAATCCTTTCCTAACCCGTAGCGATATTATATAGTTTGTGATAACTTTAGAATAAATTCCTACCCTTAAAAAATTGTAAATTGCAATTGCAGATGCATAGGCATAATTTTTGGTACAGTATGTTTTAATGTGTGTCTTTTAATCTCCTATATTCTAACTTATCTGAATTAATAAATAAATTTAATTAATTTTAGGTTAAAGATATATACCTACACCCGGACCCATTTTCTGTACAAAACGGATTGCTAACTCCTACGTTTAAATCGAAAAGGCCTCAACTGAAAAGCTATTTCAAACCCCAATTGGAAGATATGTATAAGAACTTGGACTAAATATCAAATTTTTTTTAAGAATTGCAACACAAAAATTCATCTTATACTATCACAAATTATGTTAAAATAAAAATAATAAATTAGTAAAAGAATTGACCATTTTGGTGAATATAAATAGACATAGTGAACAAAAATTATAAAAGTCCAAAAAAGTGATTCAATAAAAATGCAATGTTATTTAATAGTAGGTGCTATTCAAAATTATAAACCAAAGCAAATTAACTTAAACAATATGTTCGAATCCAACTTAAATTATTTTTCTAATTTTGGCTATTGGCCACTATTTTATGTAGACACTGATCACTAATAGATTTTAGTTAAACATTAAATAAATAAAATTCCTTCTAAAATATAGTTGCACAATTTTATAATTCTCAGCACATTTAATTAGGTACCATGGTATTAAGTTACTTCAGAACTCAATGTAAGTATCATTATTAACAATAAGCATTTGTTTACAGAAGAACGATGACTTATGAATATTAATTTAGTAATACAGGTACGCATTGATTCAAACTGCTTATGAGTTCATACACTAGACTTACGTTACACTATCACAAGAAGTTTAAGAATTTGCGTTGTTTAACGCAGATAAAGAAAAACTAAAAAAAAAATTGAATTGCATGTCATCTTGGGGGCGCTACCGAGCTTTGAAGATCTATAAATTTAATTTCATAATTTCAATAAAATCTATAGCAGAAAAGGTCATTTTTGGTAGTTTATATATTTTGAGTTTGGTGCTTATATATTCTGCGTTTGGTGATACTTTCAGCTTCTCTAGTTTTTTTATTCTCCGCAATGTCAGCTCCCGAATGTGGTCTCTTTCATAAAACAACATACTGATAAGAAGGTTTTTTGGGTGCGCAAAAAAGGAATTTATTTATATTATATACTCCAAAGCAGATCTTAAATTTTCGGGTAAATATCGATAGTACACTATTAGATGGAAAATATGTTTGGCTCCATCCTCAAAAGATGTCTTTTGCATGATTTGGAACCTAATTGGAGCATATACTTTAACGACGTAGTTAACAAGCAAAAGCAAATTTTCTGATGGATTGAGAGAACTAACATACAGTCTGAGAATACGATTAGCAGAAGTTAGTCGGCTTGAGTGAGCCATTTTTGCAGGTTGACGTTTTCCCAGCTCAGGAGTATAAAAACCAGTTGATACACTTGACATATCTGATAAAGATATTTTTGATCCATACTTTTTTCATCAACCACATTTTTCGGCAAATCAGGCATATTACCAGCCACCGCACTAAAGCTCACGGTGGTTTTTTTCGCAACCAGCTAATTGTTTTCCAACAGGTCCTGAATATTTTCTAGGACCCCAAGCGCAACCAACGTCAAGAATAAATGACGAAGAGGTAACTCATTGGCATAGAAATACATCACTGTAGCGGTCTCTTCAAAAACTCCTCTAAATATTGGATCACGACTCCCTTCCAACCAGTGTTAGTTGCAGTTCCGTAATATCCAATGAAAATCGCGTCATCTAAATTCCAAAATTGACCCTCTAATAAGGTGTGATCGATGTAAAAATTCCCTTTGCGGTGCCACGACTTGGCGTTGTGGGTCCCAAATAAATTGATCCAGGCTCTACCAAAATTGAGATGTGCTCTGTGCTCTGTTAGTTACAGTTCCGTCACATCCAATTCAAACCACTTTTTATCTAAATTCCAACCCTGACGCTCTAATAAGATTGTAAACGAAGTAAAAATTCCATTTGCGAAGCCACGACTTGGCGTTGTGTGTCCCAAATAAATTGTGTACTCCAAATATATTGATCTAGGTTCTGCCGAAATTGAGATGTGCTCTTCAAAAACTTCATGCGATGTTAACGCGCCGCTATTTTTTCATTTATCAGGGTCTTGTCTTTTCATCCATCAAAGCAAATACTTTTTCTGGCAATACCTCCAATATCTTTAAAAGCTTCAGTACGTAATTTAGATACAGCTCTGTGGCCAGATTCACAACTATTCAATTAGTTAGTTAAGTGGCGCTACAGTCCGGAATGAACCTGGGCCTCAACCAACATGCCTCTCCAATTAGCCTGGTCCTTAGCTAACTGCCTCCAGTTGCGCACTCCAAGTTGGTTGAGGTCGATTTCTACTTGTGCGCGCCACTTAAGAAGAGGTCTGCCTCTGCTGCGTCCGACGTCTGGCTGGGAACCTAAGACACTTTTCATCCATTCCATTCCATTCCATTCGTTCTACATGTCCTAGCCATCTTAAACGTCCAATGCGGAGTTTTTTTTGACCAGGGTCATGTCGCTGTACAGTTCTTGGTTGATTCTTCGTCTCCATAGCCCGTCAACGCAAACGGGACCGAAGATTTTTCGAAGAATTTTCCTCTCAAATCGACTAAGGATTTCTTCATCCGCTATTGAGACGGTCCTTGCTTCAGCGTCGTAGAGCAGGACTGGGATAATTAGGGTCTTATATAAGACCTCCTTAGTAGTTCGACTGGGGGCTTTACTACTGAATTGCCTTCTTAGTCCGAAGAAACAGCGGTTGGCAAGAGTAATTCTTCGTTTAATTTCTGACGAAATTTTGTTGTCAGAGTTAATAGCGGAGCCGAGATAGATAAAGTCTACCTCAAAGTTATATCTGTCGATGGTGACGCCCTGTCCCATTCCTCGATGCTGTGTTACCTTTCGTGTTGACAGCATATAATTCGTCTTGCCCTTATTTACTGCTAAACCCGTTTCTGCCGCTTCCTTCTCTATACTAGCAAACGTGGCTATGACATCACGTTGGGTCCTACCAATGATGTCAATATCGTCGACGGCGTATGCTAGTAGTTGTACAGATTTTTGGAAAATTGTGCCACTGGTGTTGGCTCGTGAGTTTTGCACAATCCTCTCAAGAATCAGATAGAAGAAGTCACATGACAGCGCATCGCCTTGCCTAAATCCTTTTTTGGTATCGAATGTGTCAGTGAGGTCGTTTCCGACCCTGATGGAGCAGCAAGAATTCTCCATCGTCATCCTACAAAAACGGACGAGTTTGGGCGGTATACCAAAACTAGACATGGCTCTGTATAGTTCGTCTCTATAAATGCTGTTTTATGCGGCTTTCAAATCGATGAATAGGTGGTGGGTACCGATTTGGGATTCTTGGAATTTTTCCACGATCTGCCGGCGGGATGGCTGTCGTTTCCGGCAGCCTTATTGAGCTTCATTTTAGATATTGCTATCCTCACTTCACTAAGGTCGGGTGGTTGGCAGTTTTCGCTGTCGTTGCCAATATTGAATGGTTCGTTCTGCCTGAAAGCTATTCAATTGCCAGAGTTAAATATTGGGTAGAAACGAAGCCGATATCAGCCTTAGATAGTGGCAACATCGATGCATTCCGATTAGCTCTTGAAGTCGATGGTTTCTTTGTTGAAGGAGTGTTTTTTGGTGATGCTTCTGTTATCGGATACGATTCTGCAGAAGACTCACGCACTTTACTCAACCCGTTGAGGATATCGAATACAATCTAAGGATTTCAAAGTCTGGCTTTTATATAAGATCCTTGTAATTCAGGTCGACAAATTATGGAGTTTGACAACCCATTAAGTCATAAACAAGTGGGAAATGAAAAACATCTACGTATCCTCAACAAACAACAATGTGGTTTTCCCACATTTGTCCACAAAACGCCCACTTTTCAAATATTGGGGGTATTTTCAGATTGAAACCTTATAAATTTATTGCTGCATGCGAACTGAAACGTCAAATGTGTTCTACATCTAATAAGATCGAAAAGTGCATATTTTTTATAATACAAAGTTGTGAAGGTGCCAAAATTAAGAAGTTTGGTGAGATTGACTGTTACGAGCAATGATGACTGTTACGAAGCAACCACCTGCTAATCGAAAACAACCTTCGTATCTGCATCTGGAATGTGAGAATATTCCGTCTAAGCAGAAGCGGGACTAGCTGGATTCGCTGGACATCACCGAATGGATTGCGAGGTCCTCGACAAAACTATGAGGTCTTCGACAAAACGGACCTTATGATGTACAATGTTAAAATTGGGCAGGGATATTGTAATGTCATGTTGAAAATAGATGAAACTTGTAGTCATATTGCCAAAAAATACAGCCTATACCAAACCACGTCTTCAACATTTTTTTTTTAAGAAATGTAGGAATTGAAGATATAGAGAGCTGCCACTCCAGGAATGATGTTGATACCAGGAAACCGACCTTAATGAAACGAGTATTACAATATATTAAGGCAAATGTGTTTAAATTTTAGTCGATATTAGTGTGGTGAATATAGACTTCCAATTTTTAACCTGCTTTGGAGCTCGCTAAAACTGAAGATTGAAGGATAAAGCTCACTCTTGTTCCTCATTTGCAGTGTTCATGTGTGGGCGGTGCAAAGTTTATGTGGGTGAAATATAGATATTGAGGTTCAGACACTTTTTCAACAAAAAATGTACCGATTGACCAAAAACATCGTTTTTCGACTCAGCTAGGGATTCTTAGTTTATCCATATATTGGAAGGTTTATCTATCTAAATTGGTTTTCTATGTTAAAAAGTATATTTCAAAACTAGGACAGGGTATAAAAACACAAGTTTGAGCTTGAAAGGTCTTACATGAGATCGTATGAGCGCTATCAAGACATTGGAGTAAAGTTGTAAATTCGGATGAAGAGAAGGAAACAAGTAAGGAAGTTATCGTTCCTAGATTTATGTGAAATGGGTTACTAAATGGTTTAGATGGATGCAATTCGTAAGTTTATCTGGTTGATCAATTCTTACTTCCTTGAGTGGCGCTACAGTCCGGAATGAACCTCGGACTCAACAAACATGACTCTCTTATAGTTCTTGGTTGAATCTTCGTCTCCATATACCATCAACGTAAACGGGACAGAAGAATTTTACTCTCGAATCGACCAAGGATTTGTTTATCAGCTTTCAGCGCCGTAGAGCAGGACTGGGATGATCAGGGTCTCATATAGGATCTCATGAGTAGTTCGAGTGAATGTTTTACTACTGAATTGCCTTCTTAGCTCGAAGAAACAGCGGTTGGCAAGAGTAATTCTTCGTTTTATTTCTGACGAGATATTGTTGTCAGAGTTAACAGCGGATCTGAGGTATACAAAGTCCAGTATTACCTCAAAGCTATATCTGTCAATGGAGTAGTTCTATCCTATTCATCGATGTTTTGTGTCCTTTTGTGTTGACAGCATATACTTAGTCTTACTACCATTTACGTAATAGCAATCGTAGCTATGCCATCACGTTGAGTCCTGGTAATGATGTCAATATCGTCGGCGGATGATAGTAGTTTTACCGATTTTTGGAAGCTTGTGCTTTTGATGTTGGCTCGGTGGTTTCGCACAATCCTCTCAAGAATTAAATCAAATTAAGAAGTCCCATTACAGCGCATCGCCTTGCCTTAGCAGGATCTACCGGAGTGTGAAAATTTGAGCGGTTGAGGACTTTCCTGGCCTAAAACCGCACTGATAAAGGCCGATCAGGTTGTTGGTAAACGGTTTCAGGCATTCACATATTACGGCAGATAGGATCTTGTAGGCGATGCTGAGGAGACTTTTGAATTTGAAGTTGGCGCAGTTCAGATGGTCTCCTTTTTTTCGGATCAAGCATTCCATTCTTCAGGCATACTTTCATCCGAACAGATTTGGATTATGAGTTGGTGGATGTTACTTACCAAGTCATCTCCGCCGGCTTAATAAACGAGAAGGTCGTCATTAACGGCAGCCTTATTAGCTTGAGTTTAGATACTTCACTCAGGTAGATTGGTTGGCAGTTTACGCTGTGGTTGCGTATATTGAATCGTTTGTTCTGCCTGGCAGCGGAATATTGTTCGTCATCGGCGTTTAACAGTCTGCAGAAGTGGTTCTTCAATATCCTCAGCATCGACTGTGTCTTAACTACGAATTTCCTTCGTTTCCGACATTAACATTAATTTGTTTGGGGATTAGACCGATTTATTGCGAATGTCATTGTCATTGTTGGGGTTGTTGACAGCTTTGAGATTTACTGCCATTTAATATATCTTTTACGATGTTTCAGGGCTACCCTAGGAGCATGTAAACTTTTTAACACTTTAGCTATAAAAATGGATCAGAAATCGGGTAGGATTCCAGTGCACAAGATTGTACCGTCTTCGAGGGTGACGGCGAATGATGTGCCATCCATCTGATTTAAGGTCGTAGCCGTAGGTATGTTGCGTTGTTGGTATTTCATTTTTTGTATTTGGCTAGCTTCATTATAATTGATTCTGTTTTATAAATATGGAAAATATTTTTTAGTGTGTTTTTTCGATTGTGAATTGTCCTTGTCGGTTATAGATTACTGAAGAAAGCCAGTTTGGTGATTAATTTCAAAGAAATAATATTTTTTCTTTCTTCATAGGAAAGCCCAGCTTCTGCTAAGATGGGTTACCTAGTAGGATGGGCGTTAATACTTCTTCTTGTTGCGTCATGATATATGGGTTCGATGACTTTCAAAGTTGTTTTTGGGCAATTCCCGTATTAAGTATATTTTATACATAATATATTTTGCTTTAAATTAACATTTTTTAACATTCAATTGTTAAAAAAACCTGCGTGAAATATTGAAGTGCAATGTTATATGTTAGCGTAAAAGATGTTTGAGTAAAAGAGTATCCTCATGTAAAAGTAAAAAGTATCACAGTTAATAAATACAACTTCCACGTAAGAGAGTGGTGTTTTAAATATTAACATAAAGAGAGCGAATTGAGTTGAGTGGAATCTGCGCTTGGGAGTCATTCTTGGAAAGATGGTTAACCAAGAAGGTTGCAGAACCGTGTTGTTAAAAACCTTATCATCAGAAGTTTGATATTTCACGTAAGTAATTATCGTCGGTCAGTGTGTCTTTTGAAACGAAAATAAACAAGATGATTTTCGAACTAGAAATTAAGTGAGAAAGGGGAAAAATAAAATAAAAGTGTAGCAATGAAAAATTAAAGGAATTGAAATAAAACAGTGTGTGACGGGATAATTCGTGAGTGAAATTTTTCAATCTTGTAAAATCACGTTCGTCGTATGGTAAAAGACCGTTGGTCGTGTTATCGGTTCAGTCAAATCCATCTGCTTGTCTCGTAGGTACACATAGGGACAAAGGTAAAGTAGAGTTGCAAAGACAGAAATGACTGACAAGGAAGTGTTACCGTTTGTCGGATGAAGGAGGATCGGTTGAGGCTGAAGGTGGTCGAAAGTCAATCCGAAATGAACATCCTGCATATGGTCACGAGAAAAGAAAATAACGTTCCTGACTTGGTCGGATTTTCAAACTTTGATCCAGATCATTCCGTTTCGAAATAGTTAAGTGGTGTTCTGATATCAACATAAGGGTGGAAAGAGACAATTTAAAAGATTTTGATACAGTTCCTCGTTGTTAGGACTGGCAATGACATGGTATGAGAAATATGATTTGCGACTATCTTTGACACAAGCTTTTCCAAATACCAAGAGTAACAATTTTGACTCTTACACTGACTTTGTTATGGAGAAAGTGTCGCAAATAAATCGTCTACCCTTTGACAAACCCGAAGACATTAAAATCGTGATTGGGTGTATAACAGATGTCTTTGTAATTCATATACTTTCGTTATGCTTCCAACTGTTCAGAGTCTGGTTAATAATTTGTCGACGTATAAGAAAATTTCAGAATCATCATGAGAATAATACGCAAGTGGGACTTATTTTCCTATGTTACAAACTTATTTTCAAAACTAATATACCGCTATGGAATATGGTATAACTATGATCAATTTATTGTCAAGGGAAAGTAGTACCCCACAGCTGAAGTGAAGTGTGGATCACTTGATATACGGCTTATTAATGTTGTAAATGTCAACTACAAACCATACCTGTTGTTAATTTATTAGCGACAGGTCGTAAGTAAGTTAGTAGATGACTTATTAAAGCACAAGAGTTGAATCTTCGTCTCCATAGCCCATCAACGCAAACGGGACCAGATTTTTCGTCGATGTTGTGTGTCCTTTGGTGTTGACAGCATATATTTCGTCTTGCCCTCCTTTACTGCTAAGCCCATTTTTGCGTGGCTATGACATCGAGTTGGGTCGGACAAACGATGTGGATCGGACAAACGATGCTGAGGTTCCATTCCAGGCATACTTTCTTTCGACCAGATTTGGCTTATGAGTTGGTGGATGTTTCCTACCAAGTCATCTCCGCCGGCTTTATAAAACTCGGCGGGAAGGCCGTCATTTACGGCAGCCTTATTAAGCTTGAGTTCAGATTTTGCTATCCTCACTTCACTCAGGTCGGGTGGTTGTGGCATACGTGGATCTTCCATATCCTCAGCATCTCCACAGGATTCCGTGGCTTTGACGTTTTACACTTTGGTAAAATTTGCGAATATCATTCCGGGAGTGGCACTTTTCTATATCCACGATCGCGTGCTTTTCTTCTTTCTGAAAAGCCGGTGTTATTACCCTCTTCTCTACCGATAGAGCTCAACGGCAGCTTTCGTCTTCACCTGCAGCTTAGCCTTGTAGGCCTCGTTCTTGGCTGCGAGCATCTGTCGGCATTCCTCATCACACCAGGGGTTTCGCATTCTTACCTTGGCTGCAACATAGTAGTGGTCCGAATCGATGTTAGCTCCTCGGAATGTTCGGACATCCAAAATACTGGATGCGTGCCTCTTGTCAATCGCAAGATGATTAATTCGGTTGACCGTTCGTTGATCTGGAGACCGCCATGACCCCTTATGGATATCGAGGTGAGGAAACCGTGTGCTGGCTATAGTGGCATTCCGTTCCGTAGCGAACGTGTTGTCGTGTAGGCTATGTTTTCCGACAATACTGCTTAAGATGTCTTCTCTTCCTACCTTTGCGTTAAAATCAACCAGCACGATTTTAACATCGTGCTTCGGTAGTCTCTCATAGGTATGGTCAAGAAGCTCATAGAAGCAATCCTTAGCAATCCTTTATCATCTTTTTCCCCTGTTGCTGCGTAAGCGCATATAAGGCTTATGTTGGCAAATTTGGCCTTGATGCGGATTGTTACAATGCGTTCGCTAATGTCTTGGAAGCATAAGACTTCTTGCCTAAGTTTGGCACTTTTAACAAATCCGCATACGAATAGCCGCTGTTTTTGCTCACTATAACACGGTCCGTAGTAGATGTCAACAATAAAATCATTCCTTTGCTTCGTAACCATTAGTTTTTCCATGGTTGGGTAGTTTACCCAAAGCACGACCCCCAACCTGGAGGCCCAGTTCCAATATATTAGATACCCCTAGGACCATCACGGGGCCATCAGTATCCACTACGGGATTGAGCCATGTCCCCTTATAGATATCGACTAGAGGAAACCGTGTGCTGGCTATATATGCATTCCGTTCCGCGCCCATCGTTTTGTAAGTCAAATCCGTTTGGATGAGACCAGTACCCGATGGTTACCACTTGGAGGTTAAAATTAAGTACTTGATGTGTTGTCAGAGTTACAACCACAGGGCATTGCCAAGTTAAAGCCAATCAGCCAATGATTTTGCATCAAATTTTTTTTTTGAAATGTTTAAAATCTTACCGAAAAACGTTATTTACTGCAAACCCCCTTAAAAAGTGGGCGTGGCAAAAAAAAAGTTCTACAGAAAAACTATAGACATTAGAATTGACTAGATATCTTCCTCAGACACTTTTTCAAAATCTCTAATGGTTTTTCCTACAACTACGTTTTTATAAAAAGGGGTCGTGGCAGTGTGTATATTTCAAAAATGTTTTACACTTGTTCTGCTTTGTCGGATAGAAAGTCTATATACCAAATTTCAAAACTCTTGCTCAAAATTTAAGACGTAAAAATCGATGACACATAGACAGACAGACAGACATGGCTAGATCGACTCAGCTAGCGATTCTGATATATGTTGTTCAGACAATATGTTGTTCAGACAGTCTATCAAAAACGTTTATGCTTCGATAAAAACCAAAGGTTTTCGCCTGGTTATGCTCCTATGTAATGTATACAAGTGGTTTTTGTTTGAAAACGCCTCCAAAAAGTGGGCGTATGTGGAAATGATATATAAAGGAAATGTTTATAATACCATAATCAATGATATTGCAACAAAAAGTGGGCGTTGGAAAAAAACAATATATAAACAAAATATAGACATTCAGGTTGGCTACATATAATGTTCAGACAATTTTTCAAAATTAACTACCGTTTGGCCAAAATTAACGTTTTTCTCCAAAGTGGGCGTGGCAGTGGGTGGATTTTGAATTTGTTTCAAACAGCACGTACAAGGATCACATATAATAAATTTCATTATCCTAGCTCAAGTTTTAAGGCCCAAAAACCGGTTAACTACAGACGAACGGACGGACAAACAGACATGGCTTAATCGACTCATCTAGCGATTCTGAGTCGATCCATATATTTTTAGGTATACCTAGCTAAATTATTTCACTATGTTACAAACTATGTATAAAAATTATTAATATACCACTATGCTATAGGGTATGATAGCAATAGTTTCATTTTTATCTTCGTTTGTACAAAGTTTTTTTCCACTCCCACTTTTTGGGATAGTTTTCATTAAACAACTTCCTTGGTAAAATTTTAAACATTTCGAAAAAATGTTGATGCAAAACCATTGGTTATATTAACATACACATTTCTTCTATATATCATTTTAACCCACGCCCACTTTTTGGAGGCGTATTAATACAAATACCATTTGTATACACTACCTCACAGCATAACCAGGCGAAAAACGTTGTTTTTTTGTCGAACCATACAAGATTTTGATAAATTGTCTGAACAATATGTTGTGACAATGACATTTTCTATATTTCATCGCCATAAAGCCCACATTTCGGGGATATTTATTTTAAGGATGAGATGGCATAGGATATTAAACGATCCACACAGCGGTTTGTTGTCTTCTCATATGCTTTTTTGTATGGGAAGTACCATGCCCACTTTTTCGATCACGCCCATTCGTTAGATCACCCAAAACTGTAAGTATATACATACTTGGACAAAGTTAGAAGCCTCTGGCTATTAGAAAGTTTAAGATTTTTGTTAATCATTATTTTTCATGTATGGGAGGTGCCCACTCTTTCGATCCCGCTCAATCTGTGTAATGCTTCTGACATTATGGCTTATCTAAGTATCTAGTGTATATAAGAATTTATGTCATCAATTCTTAGATATTTACATTCCAAATACTGGGAATTTGTACTCTAGGACTTTGTTAATATTATATTGTTGTTAATATTATATATTATACATTAACATTGCTGCTTTATTGTTTTCCCAAGGCTCTAAGTGAGGCTTTTGTTCCCAGAATTATATTTTGTTGACTATTAAATAATTTTTCACACAAAACGAAGAGTTCACCTTTAAAATTTAATAATTTTTCCGAAATGTTTATTGATATGAAATCAGCTGGTTAAGTGTCACCTTAATATAAATGACGAGTTCGTCCTACATTTGTTTTTGGGCACATTTATTTGGTTAATACACAAGACATTCCGGTTCGCAACCGAACATTTTTTCCCGAACCATATAATATTTGCGATGGCTGGAATGACGCTGAACATGTCATTTGCTTCAAGTTGTTGTTAGGCTTAGCTTTTATATTCAATTTATATGCTACGGGGTCATGATTGTGGGTCAACGGAGATCTGTGAACTCCATGTTTTTCTTCAATTATTTTAGTGGCTACAACCCATATAATCGTACTTTGGTAGAAATGGCTAGGTGTATGGTTTAAGGCAGAAACAATATGTTCTGCGAGCTATGTGAGAAATCGTTGTCTATCAAGAAGTCTAAATGACAAAACACCTTTTGAGTTATGGGAAGGTAAGATCCCGAATTTAAAGAATCTTCAAATATACGGTTGCAGAGTGTTCATGATGAATAAAGAACCAAATATAGACAAATTTGGAGCTCGTTCGACTGGGGGTACATTTGTGGGGTACTCAGATGAGGTAAAAGCCTATCGAATTTGGATGCCATCTGCAAAAAAAATTGCGATCACAAGAGATGTAAGGTTCATTGATATATCCCAAAATATCTCAGATAATGGCGAGAGAAATGTTATCTCAATTTGTAATGAAAATTGTGGCATTGTCGAGTTGCTTGAGAAACGTTGTGATAAAGATGATGGTGGTGGAGCTGTACAACCGTGCGTGATCAAAAACCTGATGTGGCTTTGAAGATAAACATCACTGATCAGGTTGGCTTCAATCATTTCGCGACGGAAAACAGATGTTGTACTATAAAAAGGCTTTATATGGCTTGAAGCCAAGGACTGGATAAATTCCATAAACGTAGTCTAAAGGAATACTTTGAAGAAAACAATTTTGGAGAGGCAAAATATTTCTTCGGAATCGAAATAATTCTAGATTCAAAATACATATCTATATGTCAAAAGGGAAACATCCGCAACTTGCTGCAGAGATTTAATATGAACCATACCAAATTACTATTCCTATGCAATCTGATTCACGACTTGTTAAAAATGAAAACTCGTCTGCGAGGCGCCCATGCAAGGAATTGGTTGGATAATCGATGTGTAGTGCTGTTTGTTCCCGAGCTGAAATTCCGACTTACAGTTTTTCTTCTACAAGGCATACATTTCCAATTTCAAGAAGCAATTACGATTCTTGGTATAAGGCTTCTAAGAAGTTTCTAGGGATGTGTGTACATATGACTGTTGAAAATATATTTTGGTAGGGCTATCGCCGAATCAATATAGAAGCATGATATGTATAGAGCTTGTGACTTAAAGCTTATATCAGGTGTGACTACTAATTTGTATAACCTATCCCATAGGGGTATATTAGTTTTGATACACAGTATTTAACTAAGAGAAATAATTGAGACTTAACGTAGAAGCTAGATATAGCTTCAATATTATGTAATTTTTTTCAAAAAATTGTTTTTCAACAAAAGGTAAACGAGGATATATCTCTTATTATAGACTTATCTTAAAATTTCCTTGCATTCCTAAGCTATTATAACATATTATTTGTGATAAATTAGTGTCCCTTTGTCGACATCATCTGTGAAGAACAGCGTGGCTTTGTAAATCATCGATCCACTGTCACGAATCTCTTAACTTTTATGCATCAATGTTTCAATAGCTCAGAAAAAAAAACTGAAGTCGATTGTAAATACACTAAACACTCCAATGCCAGTTACCACATAATATCATAATTTTCAACTTAAGGCCTATTGATTCCCTCCAGGATTCAAAAATTGTGTAAAATCATGTCTCTCATTGATAACTTACTAAGTAAAACTTAGAGGTTCCAAGTCCGTTGCTAACACATTTAATACAGTGTGTTACGTTTTGCAATAACATTTTTTTGTGAATGGCAGCACTGTTTCGCATTTTCTTAGTCCTTATGCACATAATCGATTGTTTCATAAATGTTCGTCAAGTCCTGCGCACATCTCCATACAAATATGCGAACAGTACTTCGACGACATTGTAAACCACGTGAATCCTTAATCTCACCACCCTTCGTTAACAAGAATGAAGTAATGTTCGTTGAAATTAAAATAAAGTCCTCCACTTCCATCGTTGAATTGCATAGTACGTTTTTTCTTCAGTAGTATAGATGGGTGTAATTTTTCAACAATACGTATTAGCAACTTACTCGATTTTGTTGTACAAGTAGTTTAAAGTATTTTTGTGGACGTGTTGATATATTTGATAGCATCATTAAAAACTGTTACATAAATTGTTTTAATAAAAATAGATTAAAAATGTATGGTCTTGTAGGATTCTGTCCACTCCAATTAATATCTATATGTGGGTTAAAAAAATCGATGAATATGTATCTCAATGGAACTGACGATGAATCTTTTTTTATTCTAGTCACCGTTATCAGTTTTTGTCAAGGTTTGCAATTAAGTGCTTTTACCACGAAGACTCCACGGGTGACTAAATATACCACAAAATCTCCAGCAGTAAGTTCATTCTTTAAGTTATTTATCTTTAATCAAACAAATGCGAATTTTCAGGCATCGTCGACTGTTTCAACAACTTCGTTATACAGGTTAAATGCAACAAACGATATTACTTGTATACTTGTTAGTACAGATGGTCTGATAAGCATAAGATACCGGAATAAATTAAATGAGGATGTGGAAGCAGACCTTTATTTGCCTGATGATCCAGTTCTCACAGGAGAGTGTGTCGAATCTAACTCGGAACTATTCACAATGGCCTTCAAGGGATTTACGTTGAGTATAATATTTAAGAAGGTATGTGGTCGATATTACTCAATTAAATGTTCGCTTTTGGTTGCTTAGTGCATGATGACATATGCTTAAAGAAAAATAGATTAAGTAATTGTGTATGTGTTTGTGCTTTCAATCTTAATGATTTTTTTAAAATGTTTGAACGTTATGTGATGTTATAAAAATAGTTTTTTTAATTAAATTCTCTGTAAACGAATTGCATACTTATACATTCATGAACATTATATTTCGAATTTATGTTATTTTAAAAAGTGTATCATGAGTTTTAACTTTAATTTATTGATGACAATAACATGCCACGCCTGTTTGAATGAAAATGAGCATGTTAAAACCCGCACAGGCTTAATATCTAACTCAAATATTACGAATCTAAAACAGTAACTTCCTTCTTTAAAAATCTATAGGATTAGCGCAGTTAGGATAGTTTTTTTTTAAGAACAGAAAGTGGTCACTTAAACAAACCTAAATTCAAGAATTTTAGATATTTTTAGTTTTGGAATTTTGAGCTGATAGTCTAGCTTTTGGGCATGAATTCGTATTTGGTTTAGTTTACGTCAAATTGCACAGCACTTTCCATAGTATTGAGAGGGGTCCCATCTTTGCTGTACTCGTTCTTCCGGAAATTATCTAATTTGAAAATTTCTTGAAAAATAACAATTTAAATTTGAATTTTCAAATTTAAATTTGCTTCTCAAATTATATGTAACTAAAAAAATGTTTTTTTTGAGTTAAGATTTAAACATTTTCTAATCAAAACTGATATAAAATTAATAATAACATATTAATTTTCATCTAGACATCTGGTGGCGAACGATGGTACATAAACCACGTTGAATTATCATATTCCTCTTCAAATCCACTCTTCGAACATATCGATCGACCTAATTTGGATGTCAGACTTACATCTCCGGCCAGAACGCCTATGTATTTCCCCACCCCAGTTGGGAAGTCATATGTTTGTGATAAGGAGCAACAAATTGTAATGTACGCTCCTGACAAATCGGATGATAAATCAGGACATATAGCCAAATTGTATTTACGCCAACTTCGGATGCAAAGTTTTATGTTCAAGGATAGTGGTAAATGGGGTCCACCATTTCACTGCAGTGCAACTGGCTCTTATCGTGATGAGACGGCTCCATTAGCTGTTGGCACTGCTCTAGCAGTTGCTGTGCTATTAACGATTGCAGGATATGGCGGATGGAGGTAAGTTTATAAATTATGTATTCTGAAAGTATAATATACTATATAAGGCCTGCGGGTCCTGTTTCCTACTTTTTGAGAATTTAGCCGTGCGGGACTTGATTTCGCAATGTTTATTGCACTCCACCTAATTTTACAAAATTTGATCAACGGTCACTACATATTAAGTTTTTTTTCCTACACTTTGTTTACTGGGAAAAAAACTAACATTTGACAGATTCATGTATGTTTATCGTACGTTTGTCATTAAGGGTACATCACTGTTTGTTAATACGATGATTATGATGAATAATATGAAGAAGTCAGATTTATAAACATTCGCTGGTTGCTCTTGAAAGATAGTCGTTAAATATTATTTTATCATTCATTCAATTATTTTTGGCATACGGTCGTAGCAAATATGATCTTAAAGGACACACTTCGTCACCAATCTATTTAAATGACGGTTCCATATCTTACGCATGCAACAAACGGGTCTCGAGGACGTTTAATTTACCAGTTCCAACAAGATCATGATGATTCAAAAATACCACCACAAAAAAAATTATCATTTTTAGTCAACGAATTGTCTAGTCTTTTGTCAATATAACATTAATTTCACAATGTTTTTTGATTAGTATTTTGATTAGTACTTCAAGAAACTATTTTCTAACAAAAATTGTTATTCATAAAACGACAATGACACGATAAAACTTTTCCAAATAACAACGATTCAAACTCGAATACTTAGCAGTACTTCCCGCAGGCAGATAAATGATTCGTTCCCACTACATACGACTATTTGGATAGATAAATTCGCTTACTTTGCTTGAGTAAACTCGCAAGCACCGAAAACATTCCATTCTCACGAATATGCGTGAGTTTATTCGCTTACATTCGCTAAGATCGTGCAAGTAAAATTAATTTTTAATTTTTTAAAAAAATATTTAAAAATATAAAAATAAATATAATTATTTATAAATAATTAAAATTAGGTATAATTAAACTTTAATAATTTATAAATTCGCTTGCACCGGAACCGAAGTCAATGCTAAAGGCTGAACTATAAGAGAAGATGGTTGCGGACGACCACTTCCGTAACTGTGCTGACACATGCAGTTTGTATCGAACGACCATAATAGCTTTTCGCTGCTATTCGTTCTTTCTCTTTTTTTTGAAATCTCATACAAAAAATTTACATTTCACTTCCACAGCTGTATACATTTATTTTTGTAAGTTAATAAGCAACATATTTTTTTTGGAAAACGACTTCCACTCTGACAATCGCTTTCATTCACAAAAGTCTATCATGGGCAACTTGAGTAATTGACAGTACTGAAGAAAACTTAACATAGAATTTTGACATTAGCTTCCGATTGTTCCGACTATAATAGTTCAGCCTTAAGTTTATTGATCATGTCCTTTTCCCTGTACATCTAGGAAAGTTCGTCGTTAAATTTTTGTTATCAAATACGATGGGACCACGATAATTTAAACTATTTTTAGGTTGCATTTTTTTTATTCGCTTTGCTACTTATACCTTTTTCCATAGGGCTATATCAGATTGTATAAAGAAACCAGAATCGCTGAGTCGATCATGTCAAATCTTTCTGTCCATCCGTCCGTAAGTACGTCAGTACAAGTCCACACATTTTAAAAATCCACCAACTGCCACAACATTATGAGAAACTATGATCATACTTATACAATGTGATTTCCTATATTTCATCCATATATTTATATTTTCTGGTCACGAAAACTTTTTGTGACCGATTTATTAAAAAACTAATTTTGTTAAAGGTTTCGGGAAATCTGTTTTCCAAAAAATATTTAGGAAATTCGGAAAAGCTTTCGATGAAAATGGATCGATAATATTGCTATCAAAAATTTGTCTATATTTTCCTCTAAACGCTCCTTATAACATATTTCATAACTTCTGACAAAGGTCATAAAGGTACCTATATATTGGTCGGTCTGAAAATGTTGAGGCAGGATAATGAAATTTGGTAGGTATACAAATTCTTTGGTCATGATTCATGAACAGAAGTTAATATCTATTTTAAAATGTCGCCCATGTGCATGCCCATTTTAAGAACGAAACATCGATGTTGGTCAATTTTGGAAATTTTCTTCGAAAGATGGTGGTTTTAAAAATTATCCACCAAACTTTTTTTTATTGAGTTGCTTTAAATGTTGGAACTCAAGAGTCGAACGTATTTCCACTTCTGTAAGTTTTTTCTTAATGGAAATATATGATCCATATTTCAGTACCTGAGAGTAGGACTGGTATGATCGGAATCTTATATGGAATCAGATTTTTTAATTCGAGCAAGGGCACGGTCCAATAAGCATACTGGCTGAAATCCACACCTCATTGACACTTTGTGTATAAAAAATAGTATCTTGAGGCTCATGTGGGTATGCTGATCTCCATTATCCAATAATTCATATGTTGCTGCACATAAAAATGATCTTTATTGCTTAAAATATTGTTTGAACGGACTAAAATATCCTTGTGACCCATGCATGTGCTTTATAAATGTTTTTTGTTTTATAGGAAAACGTCTCAAAATAGTGGGCGTGGATTAAAAGTAGGTCATATTAATAAGGGTTATCGGAAATTCTTTTTCCCAAAGATTTTTTTTACCGTTCAGCAATCAGTTGGCATTACCTAATGGGAAAAATTAATTGAGAAAAAGAATTCCCGATAAACCTAAATATAACTTATTTGTAAGGACCGTTTTCTTCGATAATTTTTTTGAATTTACTAAAACCCGTTTTTACCGAAATCGCCCCAAAACGTATAAATAGCAAAAAATAAAAATAAAATAATATCGATATTAAGAGTATCTTAACATCTTTCCGATTTGAACAAAAAACAAAGATTTTCTGAAAATCGCCGTGACAACAGGCGGGATTTGGAAGTTTGTTGTTACTTGTTCTGAGCAAAAAATAATACGTGTTTCATTATTCTAGCTCAACATTAAAATTCTAACACAATATTTTTCTGTGTAGTATAAAAACTTAACTAATTAAAAACGTTAACCTAACTTAAGCTAAGTCAGAGTGGCAAGCACTTAACAGCATTCAACGCATCTTGGTGGTGTTCCATGATAGCTGGCCACGTCCACCTAGCGTTAACCACCTAAAAAAACTTAAAGCTTTCAATAACTCCTGAGGAAGTGCAGAAAAACCTTCACAATTATTACCTTACTTAATAAATTAATTAAATTAAAGTGGCGCTGCAGTCCGCAATGAACCTGGACCTCAACCATCATGCCTCTTCAATCAGCCCGGTCATTAGCTAACTGCCTCCAACTGCGCCCCCAAGTTGGTTGAGGTCGGTTTCTACTTGTGCACGCCACTTAAGGCGAGGTCTTTCTCTACTGCGTCCGACGTTTGGCTGGGAATCGAAGACTATGCGAGTCGGAGTATTGGTGTCCATTATTTCTATATGTCCTAGCCATCTTAAACGCCCAATGCGGGCAACGAGATGTTGTTGTCAGAGTTAATAGCGGAGCCGAGGTAGACAAATTCCCGTACTATCTAATATTTTAGTTTAGACCTCTTGGATTTTTCCAGGATCTGCTGAAGTGTGAAAATTTGATCGGTTGTGGACTTTCCTGCCCTACAACCACACTGATTAGAGCCGATCAGGTTGATGTTAAACTGTTTCAGGCGTTCGTCTTTTTCATCCGTCGAAACGTGAGCGCAAATAAGGCACATGTTGGCGAATTTAGCCCGACGTGCATTGTTACAATGCGCTCGCTAATGTCTTCGAAACATAATACATTTCCTAGATGGCAATGTCTGCCTTGTAGCAGTTTAGGGCTTCCGCTAGTTGTTCACTTGCACCACTCTTGTTCAATGTTTTCACATTCCATGTGGAGATAAGAACGTCGTTGTCCTTTTTGGTTTAGCATGGTCATCAACAATTAATTCCGTCCTTTCCGAGACTATTCGTTGCTTCGTAACAATGTTTTTATTTAAATGGGTAGTTAACCCTAAGCACAACCCCCAAACTAGAGTCCAAGTTCCAATTTATTAGATACCCCTAGGACACGGGGACAGCAGTATCCACTACGGGATTGAGCGATGCCGTTCGCCTTTCGGTTCATCCGCCACTATCTCTCTTCAAGTGGACTGACTAACCCTTGAAATTGCTAGACAACCTGTTGCCCGAATATATCTAAGCAGCTTGTCTAGGTTCGCCTGGGACAGCAGGCCGTGTATTTATTCCCTGCCACTCTCATCAGACTGTTGATAGTTTTACTGTTTTTCGTCTTGTTATCAACACTCGTACTTATCGTTTAGCAAGTCAAATCCGGTTGGATGAGACCAGTACCCGATGGTTACCAATTGGAAGTTAAAAATAAGCACATATAATGTGTAGTCAGAGCAGAGTTACAACCACTGGGCATTGTCAAGTTAAATCCAATCAGATTCTACCCTCGTTCTATAACAACTAATTATTACCTAGCCATTAAAATGCAATTCGGTGTCTTTCTCTGCCGATTTCATCGCGATTCGATGTCGCCACTCTAAACTGGAGGAGCTTTAGAGAATTGTCTACGAACCCGCTGTATACGGTTGTATACTACCGTGCACGCAAATTCGAAATGTAGATTTTAAGAAATGTAAATTTTTTTGTTTTTAAAGAAGTCCCATATCTCCATCCAGGAGAGTTTTCCTCGGAAATGAAAATAGGCGATTGAAAAAAATCTATATTTCATCTAAGTGACTATTAGCAGTTTGAACTATGCTCACATTATATTTACAAATACAGTAAAGGTTGTTCGAGTCGTATCAAACCATTCCTCAATGAAATGTATTAAATAAATATAAACATGATATTACATTTTAATATTTACATTTATGTTTTGTTTTTCAGATATTTCAAAATTAAGAAAGTTCAATATGGTACAATGGAGTAATCAAACATAGTGCATGATAAGCGATAACACGCAGTTTTTGCTTTGGTATATATATTAGGATAATGATATTGTTTCGAAAATATGTATTATTTACAAAAAAAAACAAACAATTCGCAAAACATCAACATCAACATCGTAAGCACTTAATTTAATCATTAAAATCTTAAAAAAATGTATATACATATATACATTTATATATAAGATTTTGCATTTTAATACAATTATTTCGAATCACAAAAATATTTTTTGCTGAATGTGATAAAACTGGCGATTATTGTTTAAAACTTATGTTATTTCGTAAGAATTGAGAATCTTAGTTTAATAGCCAATTTAATCATAACATATTAAATATAAATATTTTAAAAGGGCAGTAAGAATATTTTTTTTTATATTGTTGCATTTCCAAATATGTACTGAAAAATATTATGTGGACTAAGAATATTATCAATTTTATCATTTGTTAACTAACACAGCAACAAGATAGGCATGTTTTACTGTAGGAAATGTGAAATTTAGATTGTTTTAGACCCTAGTCCCGAAACACATCCTACACATAACACACTTTTCTCAATTAAAAAAAAGCTGTCTAAAGCTGCCCATGATTTAACAGAAACATTTTTTTAGAAACACACCCTAGCTTAGCTCTTTCGTTTTCTGCTTCTGAGAGAACGTTTATTTTTAATGTTTAATTTAATTTTTAATTAAATGGACATTCTTATACATTCATTGCTTTAGTAGTATTGTATGACTATATATTTAATATTTTTTTATTGAATAGTATTTGAGACGTTGACTAGTTTGTGATTTTTTATGTAACACTTTTGTTATCGAATATTTGGTATGTAAGCAGTTTTTTTTTATTTCAAAAGTTTTGGACTTATAAATGTTTATTTAAATGTCTCAAGAAGTACGGTTATATTACATTTTTCTTTAACTACAATTTGTTGGCTAAAATTTTTATACGAAAAATATCATGCCTCCTATTGATTTTTACATCGGCGCTTAACTACACGGTTTTACACAAATTATTTCTTTTGAGTTTTAAATTCGAAAAGGAAGCTGGATATTCTTCACGGACTACATTAAATGATAAATTATTGATAGAAACATTTCGACATAATGTGACCTCCGCATACTGAATATTCGATTTTGCCAATGCCTCGATCCGATTGCCAAGACATCTTAACATATTATTCTCTCCTATATTTTTCAAATAATTTTTTGAACATTGTGACTATTTTTTATTGAACTTATAAATTTGTGAGCTGTTCTAAGTACATATAAAAATATACGACACGTAAATACATTAATTATAACAAATGTTTGAATATAAATATTATTACAATAGAAATATATTACATTTACTAAAGTTGAAAAATGTCTTCCATATTATGAATAAAGTAAAATAAATTGTATTTATGAAAATATTAAATCCAAAGTAGTATATACATATTAGTATACACATATTAAGTAGAAATAACTTAAAATGATTTGGATTGTAGTTATTTTAAGGAATGAAAACATGACTATTTATTTAAGGAACAATTTTAAAAATTACTTATTTAAAAACTCCTACATATTTATGTAATTTTATCATAATGATAATCAAATGATATCTATATTTATTAACCAACAATCTAGATGTTTATCTTATATTTTTAAACAACACTCTCATGTCTTAGTGTACATTGTCGAAAGAAAATATATTAATGCATTTTTGCTTTGTCAATATTTTGTCTCCTTTAAAAAATTATCAGAACCACTTGAAACGTACACTCTTCTCTTATTTAAAATAGCGCGATATTTGTATAACATAACTAATACTTATATTAAACCAATGACACAAAAGAAATATTCATAAATACAGAGTTTGTTTTAAATAAATTTTAACAATTTAATATATGAACATATTTTGTTTCTCTTTATATAGCTAAGTTAATAATTCTTAGCAATTCTTGACTAACATTTCCTTAGTAGGTAACAACTATTTGAATACGAATGCCTGCAAATGCATTCGAAATGTCGTTTTTATGAAGAGGGGCTGTCAAGTTAGTTTAGCGCTCCATGACACTATTGTATTTTAGGTCTGTTGTTGGAGAATTTGTTACTCTAACTCTAACTACTAATAACTGGAATTAAAATGTGCACGTAATGCACAAGGAACTTGAAATCTCTTGAAAGGAAAGGTCAGGTATAATCTATATGTAGTGCTTGTTGTGCTACACTACAAATCAAGTGCTTTTTTTTAACCTCCAAGCGGTAACCATCGGGTACTGGTCTCATTCAACCGGATTTGATAACACAACGAAAAACAGCGACGCTATTAACAGCCGGAATGAATTACCGGCCTGCTGTCCCAGGCGAACCTAGACAAACTGCTTAGATATATTCGGACAACAAGTTGTCTAGAAATTTCGAGGACTATTCAGGCCCCTTGAACAAAGATGGTGGCGGATGAGCCGAAAGGCCAGCGACAGCGCTCAATTCCGTAGTGGATACTAATGGAACTGGCCCTCCAGGTTGGGGGTTGTGCTTTGGGTTAACTGCCCAACTATGGAAAGGACTGATTTTATTATTGACTACCCTGCTTAACGAAAAAAGAACAACGACGTTCGTATTTGCAACTGAAATGGGAGAACATTAAACGTGGAAGGCGCAAGCGAACAGCTAGCGGAAGCCCAAAACTGATATTAATGAAATACGATGGGATGAGCAGTGCAAAAAGAGAATGAAAAACTGTGACATCTACTAAGGACCGTGTTATAGTGAGCATAAACAGCGACTATTCGGATGCGGATTTGTTATAAGTGCCAGACTTTGGCAAGAAGTCTTATGTTTTCAAAACATAAGCCTTATATTTCCTCACGCCTCAACGGAGTAAAAAGGTGATATAGCTAAGGACGGCTTCTATGAGCTCCTTGACAAAACCTATGAGCGACTACCGAAGTACGATGTTAAAATTTAACACAAAGGTAGGAAGAGAAGACATCTTTAGCGGTACTGTCGGTAAACAGAGCCTACACGACAACACGTCTGGTTTCCTCATGTCGATATCCATAAGGGGACATGGCTGTCTCCAGATCAACGAACGGTCAACCAAATTGATCTTATTGCGATAGACAAGAGGCACACATCCAGAATTTTGGATATCCGAACATTCCGAGGAGCTAACATCGACTCGGACAACTACCTTTTTGCAGCCAAGCTGAGAATGCGGATATCCACCACGACACAACAATCCAGAAATACTGTGAAAAAATTTAATGTCGAAAGACAGCGATACGCTGCAACTGATGTGCTAGGCTTCTCGCGCCCACCAAAAAGAAACCCCCTGTTTGATTAGAAATACCGACAGATGCTCGCAGCCAAAAACTAGGCCTACAAGGTTAAGCTGCAGGTGAAGACGAGAGCTGCCATTGAGTTTAATATGCAGAGAAGAAGCGAAGAACAACGGCTTTCGAGAAAGAAAAAAAAGGAGCAAGAAAAGCGTGCGATCGAGGATATAGAGAGGTGTCACTCCAGGAACGTTGTTCGCAAGTTTAAACAAGAGGTTAAAACGTCAAAGCCAAGGACACAAGGCTCGAACCGAATCCTGACGAGATGAACATGGAAATATCGAAGTTGAGATACAGTCGATGTTGAGGATATGGAAGAACCACTTCTGCAGACTGTCAAACGGCGATGACAAGCTGCACTCCGCTGTCAGTGCACCACCTGACCACAGTGAGATGAGGATAGCAATATATAAACTCAAGCTTAATAAGACTGCCGGAAATGACGGCCTTCTCGCAGAGCTTTATAAAGCCGGTGGAGATAACTTGGAAAGTAACATCCACCAACTCATAAGCCAAATCTGGTCGGAAGAAAGTATGCCAGAGAATGGAACCTCAGCATCGTTTGCCGATCCACAAAAAAGGAGACCCTCTAGACTGCGCCAACTACAGATCCTATCTGCCGTTATATGTGAACGCTTGAAACTGTTTACCAACAACCTGATCGGCACTTATCATTGTGGTTTTATCCCAGGAAAGTCCAAAACTGATTTTCACAATTCGGCAGATCCTGGCACAAAACCAAGAAGTCCAAATCGATACCCACCACGTATTAATCGATTTCAAAGCCGCATACGACAGCATTTATATAGACGAACTAGTTTTGGTATAACGCCCAAACTCGTCCGTTAGTGTAGGATGACGAAGGAGAATTCTCGCTGCTCCAGCAGGGTCGGAAACGACCTCACCGACTCGTTAGATACCAAAACAAGAATAAGGCAAGTCGATGCGCTGTCATGTGGCTTCTTTAATTTGATTCTTGAGAGGATTGTGCAAAACTCACGAGCCAACACCAGAGGCATAATTATTCTAAAATCGGTGCAACTACTATCATACGCCGACGATATTGATATCATTGGTAGGACGTGATGTCATAGCCACGTTTGCTAGTATAGAAAAAGAAGCGGCGCAAATGGGTATAGCAGTAAATGGCGGTAAGACTAAGTGTATGATGTCAACACGAAAGGACACACAACATCGACGAATTGAACAGGACATCACCACTGACAGATATAACTTTGAGGTAGTACGGGACTTTGTCTACCTCGGCTCCGCTATCAACTCTGACAACAACATCTTGTCAGAAATTAAACGAAGAAATACTCTTGCCAACCGCTTTCTTCGGGCTAAGAAGGCAATTTAGTAGTGAAACACTCACTCGAACTACTAACGAGATCCTATATAAGACTCTGATCATCCCAGTCCTGCTCTCCGGCGCTGAACCATGGACCGTCTCAAAAGCGGATGAAGAAATCCTTGGTCGATTCGAGAGGAAATTTTTTTTAAAATCTTTGGTTCCGTTTGCTTTGACGGGCTTTGTCCCTGGTAAAAAAAAACTCCGCATTGGACGTTTAGGACATGTAGAACGAATGGACACCAATACTCAGGGTCTCAGAGTCTTCGATTCCCAGACAGACGTCGGACACATTAGGGGAAGACGCGCACAAGTAAAAACAAACCTAAGCCAACTTGGAGGCATTTGGCTAAGGACCGGGCTAATTGGAGAGGCATTTTGGTTGAGGGCAAGGTTCATTCTTGAGTGTAGCGCCACTTAAGAAAGTAAGTAAGTAAAACGACGTTTCATGAACACTGTTAAAAATGTACCACTAAATAATGTGGTTGACCACTGAATTCAATCTCGTTTCAAATATTTTTTGTGTAAACAGAAACTTTTCCTTTTGTTCTCTTTTAGTTGTCGATTCTTTTCAGCTTAGCGTATATATTTAATGTGTGGAATTAATTGATTAAATGCCAAAATAGCTTTTCATAAGTTCAAATCGTTTTTTCATGTGAGCTTACACACCCAATTCTTGTGCGAAATTTCCGATTTTGCCGTTATTTATTTCCCATACAACAGTTAACAGTTCATTTACCACGTCATAACTTTACCGCGTTTACAAATTTTACGGCGACTTTTCAAAGCCCCTTTTGTCTAAATATCTTTTTCAGACTTATTTCTTTTTCCTAAATCCGTAATAGTTTATATTATATTTTCTAAAAAGTGGGCGTAGAAGTGGGCGTATTTTGAAAATGTTTACACTTATTTGAAGAGCACCGACAAGGATGGCATATGTTAAGTTGCACAAAATGTGAGACCAAAATCGGTGACCTACAGACTGACGGATGGATGGACAGACAGACATGGCTTAATCGATTCTGAGTTGATCCATATTCCATATCCTTTAAGATAAATATAGCTAAACTATTTCTCTTTGTTAAAAATTGTGTATCAAAACAATTATATATAAGGGTGTAAACACGCCATGTATATATTAATGTTTTCAATGAAAAAAATCATAAATCCGAAAAAGAAAAGTAAACATGTATACCTTTTTAGTTATTTTTTAATTTTTAATTTTCACAACAGACGGATGAGAACATCTTCATCAGAATATTGGAGCACAAGAATTCTTCAAACTGACAGTTTGTCAATATCTGCTTTCCATACGTATTCTAATTATATAATAAGTATAATTTACTATATGTGTTATTAGAAACCTAACATAAAACACATTAATTTATATTTGAACATGGAAATATTTAATTTGTGGTATTCATTGATTAACATGTTTGTTTACAGCTCAATTAACAAATAAAATTTTACTATAATTAATTACGTTAAGATAAAATCAGCTTACAACTTTCAGTACATCTGAAAAAGTACAATAATTTTCACTTTAATCAGCCTACCCTTAATATTTTGCTGATAATTTGTTTATTTTATAGGAAAGCGAATTTAATTACACAACAAAAAGAATCGATTAAATAATAAGATGTAATTTCGTTCTTGTAATACTATGTACATTAAAGAATGATCGGATTCATAAACACAACTAAATTCCTTAAACATTATTCGTACAAAAATTAAGAAAGAGGAATTATTTAATTTCTTTATCATTGAATAGTGCTTTGTGGTGGAGTCAGCGGAGTCCAATTCTCAGTTCTTTGATTTTGTGGTGGTGTTTCAATCTTTGCCGAGTTCTTCAAGCTCGAACATTCTAAAGTTAATACTGACCCTTCTTCTGATTCTTTGTAAATAGATGGATTTTCTTCGATCGATTTAGGAACCTCAACTGGTTCTAGTGGGTGGTTGTAAGTGCTGCAAAGCGAAAGTAGGTAAATTAAAATTTCATATATTTTGCATATGAGTATCCATACCTCATTTCCGACACTAATGGAATATACTCAGGCTGGTATGCATAGGCATTTTGATATAGTCCGTATTCAGTTGCATTGTAATATGAGCCAGTGGGGTAAGTTAGGCTGGTAGGTGTATTCAGGACATTTGTGTATAACTGATGCGATGGAGATGCTGGAGTTGGGTGGTAAATTTGATGAGCACCTGTAGCATACGATTGTGGAGATGTACCTGTACCGTTTTGATACAAATCTGGTGGATTGCCAGGAGCGCTGTATTGAGCATGCGAAGTTAAATGATGTATTGTGTATCCAGGGGATGGGCTTGTATAATTAGGTGAACCATTTGATGGCGTCGGCGATGCATTTGAGGCTAAAAACAAATTGTATTTATTAGCAAAATGTAGCAAAATAAATATTTAATGAGGTAAATATACTTATTGGAGAACTTGGATTTGGTGGTGTACTCCAATAGCCACCATTGGTTTGCCAACTTGTCGGGTATGAAAAGACCGTAGTTGTTGTCGATTCTACAGGAAGAAACCCAGACTGCGAATGAGATGTTGTTGGTGTAGTTGGCGGCGGTGTTCCAGCATTGCTCGGTGAACCTGATACAATACGGGGCCTTGTATATGGAGCCGGTCGTGCAGTTCTAGGAGGCTGACGAGTATAGCGGTCGCAAGTATTGGTTGGTATTTGCGAATGTGTAGAAGGGTAATGTGTAGGCGGTGGGATGAACCAGCCGTAGTGAGCATCATGGCTATAAATAGAATCTGGTCTCTCCTTTTTAAATAAAAAAATATATAGCATTATAACAAAATAATAATGTTTAAACAAAACAATACATACCTTAGCGTCTAAGAAAGCTTTAGCGAACGGATTGTACTTAATTTTTAGTGAGGTCACTTCTTCATTTTGGTATGCTGTTACTGCTATAAATTGCGTCTCTGGGAATGGGTATGTAACTACATGCCTCTGCTCTGAACCAACTCGTACCAAATGAACACGGGGTTCATATTTATGAAGGGAATTGAGCATTATCTGTTTTCAAGAAAATACAAAAATATTTGGTCATGTTATTTTGTTTAAAATTATACATATGCCTATGACGAAAGAGTATGTAAATAATTGAAAATAATTAAACTAAGTTTATAGATTATAATATTATATTTTATTATTTCGGCTTATTAAATTTGTAATAACTTTTGAATTCGTGTATTAAATATACCAGCACTAACAAAAACTTGGAGGTTCATCGCCCGAATATATCGTCACAAATAAATATTCATTATTAAAGATCAAAGCGATATTACTTGTATTTTCTTATTATTATTATTTTTTAACTTCCTCTTAAAAAGAGAAAAGTATTGTTTTCCTAACAATGTTTGACCTCGAGATTTTGATTGATTCTAATATTACAATGATATCGGAACTCAACAAAGAGTTTTTTTTTAATTCCGTTCCTCTGTCATGGCCTCTGCAGCCTAAATGGCTTGACCGATTTTCTTCAAACTTTGTACCAACGTTTGTTTTGGTCATGGCCTAGAAGCCATTTTTAATTTACTTTCAGCCATTTTATTATTTCTTTTTTCTAAATTTGGTCTAAACACAAAAAGTTTGTTATTAATTATTTTCTGCGATAATTTTGATCGCTGTTTATTCTAAACATATAAAACAACAATAAAATATACAGTAGTTTTAAATTTTTCAATATTACCGTTATCAGTACTACAGCCATTTTCTCTTCGATGTGATATCTCAAAATCATTTGTTTCCCATTAAATATAGAATATTTAAACACACTTTAAGCTGAACAACAGTAAATTAATCACCCAAATAGTTGTTAATAAGATTTCGATCATTAATTCTGGTCCCAAAAAAAAAAATTATTCAATTGGCATATGCCATTGACTTATTATATATGGACTCTTAGTAGCCAACTTTACGACTACATACACGCCATTGTTTCACTGCGGACATCTAAGTAAGCAAAAAATCATTTGCTCATCACATTGGAAAAAAAAAACTTTATGTAAATGACCATAAAACGTTAGGAAGAAATAAATTTACAAAACTTGTTCAGTTTATGGATCAATAAGTAAAGAAATGTATTGTTATTGCAAAATTTGTTTGTAATCACACTTTGTAATTTTGCAATTTTGATCTCTTGACACAAGATGTCGCTCTTTTGTTAGCATGGTCCTCTTGACGACTGAAGGCAAACACCTGGTGGCAAATTTTCGTATCGACTAAGTGCTATCAATTTTGAAAGCTAACGCACATTTGTATGGGAAATCATCAAGTAAATAATGCAAATAAGGAAAAAATAATAAGTAATAATAATAACTTAGTAGATTGAAGCGGAATTCAATTGACGATTGTAAAAACAATATATAAATACAAAGTCTTAAGTATTCGAAAATTGTTAAAGTGATTTTCAAAGGTTTTGCTCCTAATTTGGAAACTAAATTACTATTTTTATACATATTTATTTACTGCAGAACGATTAATAAAGCGATCGTTATACTAAAACACAAAAAATGTATCTTACAGCTGTTTTTGTAAACATTGAATAATACATAAAGGATCGTTTCAAACTTGTTTTTTTTTTTACGTTTCAAACAATTTGTTTTAACACATATTATGTCGAATAATCAGATCATAAATTTACAAATTCAATTTATTTTTATTGCAATTAGTTACTTTTTACACATAAAATCCCTTATTTGTTTACCTGAAAATTATCGCACTCCTTATGGATTTTCTTTACAAAAAGCAGTAGCTCTCAAATTGAATAGCACTACGTACATTCTTTTTTTTTTGTCACTAGGTGTCGCATTTGACATTTTCCAATCGTTATGACAACTGAAGGCAAACACCTGGTGACAAATTTTCGCATCGGCTAAGTGCTATGTATTTTGAAAGCTAACGCATATTTGTATGGGAAATCATCAAGTAAATAATTCAAATAATTAAATATTAAAAATAATTCGTCGTAAAGCTTACATTTCCATTGACGATTGGAAAAGTTAAATTGCGACACCTGGTGACCAAAAAAAGAATGTACGTAGTGCTATACAATTTCAGAGCTACTGCAATTTGTGAAGAATATTCATAAGAAGTGTGATAATTTTCAGGTAAATAAATTAAGGATTTTGTGTGTAAAAAGTAACTAATTGCATTAAAATAAATTGAATTTGTAAATTTATGATTTGATTATTCGACATATGTGTTAAAACAAATCGTTTGAAACGTAAAACAAACAAAAAACACGATCCAAACAATCATTTATGTATTATTCAATGTTCACAAAAATAGCTGTAAGATACATTTTTTTGCGAATAACGATCGCTTAATTAATCGTTTTGCAGTAAATAGATATGTATAAAAATAATAATTTAATTTTCAAATAAGGAGCAAAATCTTTGGAAATCACTTTAACAATTTTTGAAGACTTTAGACTTTGTATTTATATATTGTTTGTACAATCGTCAATTAAATTCAGCTCTAATCCGCTCAATTATTATTATTATTTATTATTTTTTCCTTATTTGAATTGTTCACTTGAAGATTTCCCATATCATCAATAGCCTATGCCTTTTTCTAATGCTGGTCTGTCAAACTTTCGAGTAAAAGTCAAATAATTTAATAGCCGTGTTCCAGATTTTAGATTACAACTGAAAAATGAGGTAAGCAACGTAAATTTCTTACTGAATGGTAATGTAAATGTCAAACTATTTCAACCCTTATTTTGTAATTTGATTTTTGAATATTTATTTATTTCTATTAACTTTTATCTACTCAAATTAAATAAAACTATAATATTGTGTAATTTTACGAAAATCAAAAATAAATAACAGCTGTTTCACTCATATGTAAAGGCCCATGTGTAAATTATCAACTGGTTTCGTCGGTCATTGCGCCTCTAATGTCACGTGATTAAAATGTTCGATTGACCAATGAGAACAGGGCATCGGCAAAGTTAACTTGGTAAAACTAAGACCCGGAACACGGCCAATTTTCATTCAGTTTGTTTCAAGCAAACTAATAATCGATTAAAATTTGAAACAAACAAAAGTTATTAAGTTATGAGAGATAAAAAGGAAGTCGTCACCTAACGAACTGTTAAAATATCATAAAACCGGTCGAAGGACAATAAATTTTATTAAATAATTCGTAAAACTGAAAAGAGAGAACAGCAGTTTAAAAATAATTTGTACTTATTTGTAGAAACTCTTAAAATAGACACGCTACCGCCAAGGCGTTACGGAATGTTAAGAAGGTTCAGACAATATTCAATGTTGTGTAGTAGCAGTGGTGGTTAAAGGTCTTCCGAATATTGACAGTTGATAGCGGCCATATTGTTACCAAAAATCAACTATTAATCAACGTTAGGTTGCTTTGCGGTTATTTGGAACTGCAAACCAAAATTTCCGGAAAACTCTACTGATATTTTCAAAACTGAAAAGGATTTTTTGGTACTATTGACGGTACTCATTTTGTATGTATTTATTTTTAGTTTTTCTATTTATTTATTTATTTTTGGAATATGTATTGTATTTTAAGGTAAGCTTGATGCAGACATTTTTCAAAACAGAAAAAGTTATTTTTCTATAAACGGATCTATAGATATATCAAGTCATGATGCAAAGATTTTCAATACATAGTTGTAAACAAAAAAAATACATATGCAACATAATACATTTTCAATTTTAACTTCGTAAGCATGAATTGACCTAAGATGTATTCTGTTACTTTGCTAAGTTCCACATACATTTTAACGTGAAACATAAATTAATTTAGGTATGTCTAACTTAAGAGTTATGTGGAACTAAACTATTAACAGGACTTATGATTTGAATCAGCGAACGGACATGAAGTCCGTATCAAGGCGAAATTCGTTAACATAAGCAATATGTGAACTCAGGCTATGCTTCGACGGATGAAAAAGATGACACAGCAAAAAAACTGTTTTTTCGAGCTACTTGGCAAAACTTATGAGCGACTACCGAAGTACGATGTTTAAATCAAGCTGGGAGATTAGAACGCAAAGATGTACAAAGGTTCTCGCGCCCGCATCAGCAAGAAACCTTTGGTTTGATGAAGACGATGATGGTAGCCAAGGACGAGGCGTATAAGACAATACTGCAGGTGAAGATGGGAGATGCCTATGAGCTTTTGTCGCCAACAACGCCACGAAAGAGGGCTTCCAAGTCCCCTAACGTTTCTGGTTTGTTGGTGTAAACGAGTGACTTCACATATCCCCATAAAAAATAATCCAATGGTGTCAAATCACACGATCTTGGTGGCCAATTGACAGGTCCATTCCTCGAAATTATGCGCTCATCGAATGTTTTCTTCAATAAATCGATTGTGACGTGGCATGCAGCGCCTTCTTATCACATCTCATCCACATTCATGCCACCCGATTCCGGAACAAAATAATCGATTATCATGGCCTTATACCGGTCTCCATTTACGGTAACTGACTCTCCAGCATCGATCCGGAAGAAGTATGCCTCCACCAGCCCATAGAGCACACCAAACAGTCAGTTTGTTCAGCTCTCAAAGGTCTCATGTGGATTCTTACACTCCAAATGCGGCAATTTTGCTTGTTGACGAAGCCATTCAACCAAAAATGAGCCTCATCTTGTCAGGTCGTCAGCCAAGATTTTTGCGCAAAATCAAAAAAAAATGGACAAAGATCCAATTGCACTGCACGGTGGCGAATCGATTCATTCGGGTCCTCTTCAACACGTTGCTCTACAGCTGCAATTGTTTCTTCGGTGCGCACTGTTCGACGTCTCTGCGGATGCGTATTATCACAAAGAGTAAACGTAGTGCGAAAACAATCCATGGTTAACCGAATTACTTGCTCTAATGGACGATTATGTCGACCATAAAATAGACGGAGCTGCGGTAAACTTCGTGAACTGAACCATTTTCGAAATAAATTTGCACGATTTGCAGGCGTTCTTCATTTGTCAACCTGTTCACGATAAATGAATGGTTGTGGGAAAGCTGGGGTCTGGGAACTAACGAGCATGTTGCGATAAAAATTGGTTTGTATTTGTTTGTGTTGTTGCAGGATTGTGAAATTGGACTCATGGCACTAAAATTAATGGTTGCTCCCATATAAAGGTTTTCGTTCAACACGATTGTGTTAAAATCGACTTTAAGGATTTTGATTAAAATCTATACCTGAAATACTGGAGATGGATGTAACAATATTGTATACCCAGTATTTTACTAAAAATTCTTATAACGGTATTTCAATGTAATGATTTCTCAGATATGAAACAAAATTTAACGAAATGTTGTAGTTTGCATGATGGGCAAATAAGGGGAATCGCAATAAATGCCCATTTTGACAAATGACTTGGCGCTACTGCCCGGAATGAAAATGAACCTCAACCAACATTCTTCTCAAACTAGCACGGTCCATACCTTACTGCTTCTAGCAGCTCACTTCAAGTTGGTTGAGGTCGGTTCCTACTTGTGCGCGACATGGCGATGTATTCCTCTACTACATCCGATGTCTGGCTGGGAATCGAAGAACCTGCATTGATGTCTATTCGCATATGGCCTAGCTTTTCAGAGAGGAGTAACAAAAGGAGGAAAAGTGGGCAATCGAAAGAAACAAGACTTGCCAAGACAGCAAAATCTACTCATAAGCCAAATTTGGGCCGATGAAAGTACGACTGAAGAATGAAACCTGAAAATCGTTTGCCCGATCCGCACAAAAGGAGATCTTCTAACCTGCGCCAACCACAGAGGCATAACTCTACTTAACATCTCTAACAATATCCTATCTTGTGAACGTCTAAAACCGTTTACCAGCAACCTAATCGACCCTCATAGGGCAAAGAAAGTCCACAACTGATGTAATCTTTACACTTCGGAAGAAAACACCCATGTATTCCCAATCGATACCCACCAGAGATTCATCGATTTCAAAGCCGAATAAGACTGCATTTTTAGAGACGAACTATACAGAGCCATATCTAGTTATGAAATATAGCCCAAACATGTCTGTTTATGCAGAATGACTAGGGAAAATTCTCGCTGCTCAATCAGGGCCGTTGGTATGAAATGTTTCATTGAGGTCGGAACTCACCGAAATATTCGATACCAAAACACGAGTTAGGCAAGATGACTGATGATTGTCATGTGAATTCTATAACATTATTCCTAAGAGGATTGTGCAAAGCTCCGAGGCCAACACTAGAGGAAAAAATGTGTTATAAATCGGTGCAATTACTAACTATTGACATCATAAGTCAGACTCGACGTGATGTCATAACATCGACAAATTGGACAGAACATTTCCGTTGACAAATACAACTTACGGGCCTCTGTTTACCTCGACTTCTCTATTAACTACGACATCATCTTGTCAAAAATAAAACGATAAATTACTCTTGCCAACCATTGTTCTTCGGGATAAGAAGGCAATTTAGTCGTTAGGCCCTCATTGGAACTACTAAGGACATCCTATACAAGCCCCTCTGAAAAATCTACGAAGATTCAACTAACAACGAACTATAGGCACTATTGAACGTTTATGATGGCAAGGCCATATGCGAATAGACATCAATGCAGGTTCTTCGATTCCCAGCCAGACATCGGATGCAGTAGAGGAATACATCCCCGTGTCGCGCACAAGTAGGAACCGACCTCAATCAACTTGAAGTGAGCTGCTAGAAGCAGTTAGGTATGGACCAGGCTAATTGGAGAAGCATGTTGGTTGAGGTCCATTTTCATTCCGGGCAGTAGCGCCCAGTCATTTGGCAAAATAGGCATTTATTTCGATTCCCGTTATTTGCCCATCATGCACACTACAACATTTCGTTAAATTTTGTTGCATTTCCGAGAAATCATTACATTGAAATACCGTTATAGAATTTTAAGTAAAATACTGGGTACACAATATTGTTACATCCATCTCCACTATTTCAGGTATAGATTTTAATCAAAATCCTTAAAGTCGATTTTAACACAATCGTGTTGAACAAAATCCGTTATATGGGAAGAACAATTCATTTTAGTGCTATGAGTCCAATTTCAGAATCCTGCAACAACACAAACAAACACAAACCAATTTTTTATCGCAACATGCTCGTTAGTACCCAGACCCAGGCTTTCCCACAACCATTCATTTATCGTGAGCAGGTTGACAAATAAAAAGCGCTTGCAAATCGTGCAAATTTATTTCGAAAATAATGGTTCAGTTCACGAAGTTTACCGCAGCTCCGTCTATTTTATGGTCGACATAATCGTCCGTCAGAGCAATTAATTCGGTTAACCATGGATTGTTTTCGCACTACGTTTACTCTATGTGATAATACGCATCCGCAGAGACGTCGAACAGTGCGCACCGAAGAAACAATTGCCGCTGTAGAAGTGTAGAGCAACGTGTGGAAGAGGGCCCCGAATGAATCGATTCGCCACCGTGCAGAGCATACAATAAATGTATGGGTCGAAAGTGAAGTATCTCGATGCTGATTTTCATCGCAAAATTTTGTTCAGTGATGAGGCTAATTTTTGGTTTAATGGCTACATAAACAAGCAAAATTGCCGCATTTGGAGTGATATGAATCCTCTATGGGCTGGTGGAGGCATACTTCTTCCGGAACGATGCTGGAGAGTCAGTTACCGTAAATGGAGACAGGTATAGAGCCATGATAATCGACTATTTTGTTCCCGAATTGGATGGCACGAATGTGGATGAGATGTGATAAAAAGGCGCTGCATGCCACATAGCGCACGTCACAATTGATTTATTGAAGGAAACATTCGATGGACCTGTCAATTGGCCACCAAGATTGTGTGATTTGACACCATTGGATTATTTTCTATGGGGATATGTGAAGTCCCTCGTCTACACCAACAAACCAGAAACGTTAGGGGACTTGGAAGCCCACATTCGTGGCGTTATTGCCGACATACTGCCCCAAATGCTCGAAAAAGTGGTTGAGATTTGGACCTCTCGACTTGGCTTGATTGGAACCAACCGCGGCGGCCATATGCCCGAAATCATATTTAAACATTAATGGCATAAATTTATCCTTCTATAATAAAGCTAAATTGAAAACGATTTTTTAGTGTATTTTTTCAATTTAAAGCTCTATAGGTCTAAAAAAACACTCTTAACAATTACTCCAATGCACGAAAAACTATTTTTGTTAATATTATTATTTACCTGGCCATTTCCGTTCGTTTTATTTGTTAGTTTTACTTTGGCGAAGGAGATCGGTTCCTTCATCCAATGCGCACCGAAATTTGGTGATTCAGGATGAACGTATATAGGGTTCGATGGTGGAACTTCTGCTTTACCGCCCGGAACCTTAATAAAATTTTATATTTATTTTGTTGTTTATTAGCTAATAAGTGTGTTTTCATACCCATTCTCCATTCACATATTTCCATCGGTGACTATCTACTTGTACAAACTCAAGTAGTATAGTATACATTGCCGCAGGATCTAGCCCCGTCGTGGTGACCTTAACCACAGGAAACATTCTCCTGTAAAATAAATGATCGTTAATATCAGATGTCGAAATACCTATTTCAGTAAAAAATAAATAATGAATACTATTAATTACAAATAATATTATGGGTATCACTATAATTCAATAATAACCCATAAACATCTTATTCACGGTTTTAATTCTGGTAAATAAAAAAAATACTTATCGCTAATGTGAAGTCTAAAGCATTCTTATGACCAAATTCTGTCCAAAATTCCAGAAATTGGGGCTCTTTTTTCTGACAAAAAATGACAAAATAAAGCGTGCTGTTGATAGGTATGGGACAGCTTTATAAACAATATATGAGGTAATAAATCCAGCTTGAAGGGAATAAATACATTGATATCAGACCAGAATATGTTTAAGTATTACAAGGGATTTTTATAGACAAAAAAATTTACATTACTCTGCCAGGAGTCAGAAGTTCATTTAAAAGAGAGTTGAAAAAAAACAGAAACCCAATGGTAATTAATGTTGATTACCGCAAATAAAATCCAATGAATATTGAAATATTCCAAGAGACCATTTGAATAAACTAGATGAGACTACCATCATTTACTGTTCACATATAGTGCAGATGTTTCTTTGAACAATCTGCTCAAACTTAACGTGTATATATAAGCATTATGTAAACATTCATGTCAAAACTGTATTTACATCGTACGGAAAATATATCTATATTTATATTTATATGCATGCTGTAAAACCTGATTACAAGTATTCTGATGCAACAGTAAGGTTCGCAGAATGTATCTACATTCATAGGATTCTCTGCTCAATCAATTAACGCCTTGTATGTTAGCTGAGTTAACAAATAATCTCTAACTACTTTAGTGTTCATTGTACAACGTACTGTATACGCATTCATAATTAAATGGTGTGATCGTATTTTTCATCAAAATTCTATTTCACATTTACATTTTAACACCTTCCGGAAATTAAGACCAGAGCATTTTAAATTCTATTTAAGTAGCCATACAAATGTCTTACCTTCCGTTTTTTGTGACAATCATTTCATTTGTTAAATTTTGAAATCTTAGCCATAAGTCTCGATCGTCCAAAACCAGATGAAGATTCCTATCAACTCCGGGACTACGTCCTTGTGCACTATTGTTACTGCCATTTGTTGAGGTTTGAATTGAATTTCCAAGAACTACAGGATCAACTGCCGAAAGTATGTGAGATGTAGCCATATCTTCTGTAAATAAATGAAACTGTTCAAATTGGGAACTAAAACAAACTCAATATATAAGAAATATCTAAAAACGGAAAGATTTTTTTTTGTCCTTTTGAATGGTAGCTATAATAGCTATTATGTAAATCGTTTTAAAAAAAAGTGGTAGACAAGACCTACTCTCTTATCGATGGATCAGATACAACCACATCATTCTATAAGCTTTGTTTTGAAATAAGCCCAGCCAACAAAAGTGAGAATAAAAATAAAAATGGCATCCTCTAAATAAGGAATTTTAGAAATTGGCTAACGTATCGATGGCCATTCTTTATGTAATACCTTGAAATGTTGAATTATTAGATACAAAATCAAAGCAAGTGAACGACTTATTTGGTTGAATAATTACAAAAATCAAAACGCATCAGAACAAACAAATTCGTTCTATAAGCTTGGACCTGCAAAAGTTCCTATGTATTTTTCCCTTAATAAATGTCAAAAGACTTTATTTGAAGGTCACGAAAGGTTGATAGTTTTGAGGTCGCTCGAGTCCAAAGAAGTATTTTTTTTTAATGTATGTCTGCCATCCGGGCTTAGTGGCGCGATGGTTAGTGCGATAAACTGCCGCGCAGAAGGTCTGGGTTAGATTCCAAGCCGTAGCAACACCTAAATGATTTTTCACTAGCCCTCCTCTCGTGATGATCTCACGAGAGGAGATCATCACGAGAGGAGATCATGTCAAGAGTCAATTGATCATTTGTTCGGAGTCGGCATAAAACAGGAGGTCCCACTATCGTGCAAGAAGTACACACGCAAACATGAGAATGGTTGTGAGAAAGCTCGGCCCTGGGTACTAACGAGCCTGTTACGCCAAATTTGTATTTTTTTGTCTGCCATCCGGAGTCTGGAGTCTTTCATCTGTAGCCTCTTATTCATACTGCAGCCCAATACATATCTTCTCAATTGACTGAAATGTTATGTATGTGTGGTGGGGTTTTTGGAATTGCATTCCTAATGTTAGCGGTACCTCCCACATAATTGTATTCTTTGAACACCATTATATCGATAACAGCTCTAACCATGTTAATAAAAATGAATAACTATGCTTCTGGATTCTAGTATCAAGATTAGGATGACATAAGCAGTTCTCCATAAAAATGATTAGAACGGTAATTCATAAATTTAATGATTTCTTGAAACTAGAACATAGGATTTTAACCAAATTTTGTGAACTGCTTAGCGGGGTCCTTTCAAACATGTCTACACAACTTCAAAATTGCACTCTTCTCAAAAATAGTAACCGAACTTAGTTTAAACACTGAACCTGATTTTTTGAAACAAATTTGTATGACCGAACGAAGAATCCACACTAGATCCATGAAACGCCAATGCATGACCAAAACCGTCATCGTGTCATTTTTCTTCAGAGATGGCGAAATGAGTTTCTGCGTCGAAAATCTCTCTGGACGTATGCTGTCAAAAATGGCGACATTAACTGTTCACCCAGATCTTCAGATTTTGCCACTCCGGAATATTTTTTTGCGGTTATTTGAAAAACAAAGTGTACGCAAGTAAGTAACAAAGTTTACGCAAGTCTTAGGCCATTGATAAGCTTAAGGCAAACATTGTGCCGAAATTATCGCTCTACCGATCGAGGTGCTCAAAATTGTTCCGCAACTGTTCGAACATATGAAATTGCTTAAATAACTAAATAAGTGGTTTTACTTGGCCTTTTAAATAATTTGTTTCGCGGTATTACGAGCAAAATTTAGCTACTTCTTACAAATAATCATGTGCTTCAAATCGTCTTAATATTACATCACAACATTTTTAACTCCGAAAATCAAATTGGGGAGTACCGTCGTTTTATCAGAAGAATCAACGCATCTGCTATAAATCAAGATGTATCATGTCAACAACGTGTAAGACCGTTAAATAAAATAAGAATAATCGAACATACATAATCGAATATACATAAGCATCAATCCTTCTTATCTATAAAGCACAAGTATGAACAAGTATTGAATAATGCTTTTGCGTTTAAACTTCGATCCCAAAATATGCAATGAATTTACTTATTTACTTTGTGCAAAGGATAGCAACCTACCTTTTAAACAATTTTTCCCTTATTTAAACCCTTAACATTTGGTTCAGTGAAGACAAAGCAGATCTTTCCCTTACTATGTTCGAAGACACTTGAAAGTGCTTAGTGAATCATCCCTAACATTCATTTTTGTTACCATAAATACTCTGAAACGAACTTCCAGGACATATTTCCCCTAATGTTACATATAAAACAATTCAAGAGTTAAAAACAACAACATAAAAAAAAATTATTTATTTTTTTCTTAGTAACTAACCAATTTCATATTATTTAATTTACAGATTGTTATTTCTATTCAAATTAGATTGCTTATAATGTTCAAATTATACAAACTACTTACTTACTTACTTAAGTGGCGCTACAGTCCGGAATGACACTGGGCCTCAACCAACATGCCTATCCAATTAGCCCGGTCCTTAGCTTTTCGAAGAATTTTGCTCTCAAATCGACCAAGAATTTCTTCATCCGCTTTTGAAACGGTCCATGCTTTAGCGCCGTCGAGCAGGACTGGGATGATCAGGGTCTTATATAGGATCTCCTTAGTAGTTCGAATGAGGGCTTTACTACTTTACTAATTGCCTTCTTAGCCCGAAGAGATGTTGTTGTCAGAGTTAATAGCGGAGCCGAGATGGACAAAGTCCCGTACTACCTCAAAGTTATATCTGTCAGCGGTGACGTTCCGTCCAATTCGTCGATGTTGCGTACTTTCGTGTTGACAGCATATATTTCGTCTTGCCCTCATTTACTGCTAAACCCATTTTTGTGGTCCTATGGGTCCTACCAATGATGTCAATATCTTCGGCGTATGCGAGCAGTTGTACCGAATTTTAAAAATTGTGCTCCTGGTGTTGGCTCGTGAGTTTTTCACAATCCTCTCAAGAATCAAATTGAAAATGTCACCTGACAGCGCATCGCCTTGCCTAAATACATTTTTGATATCGAATGTGTCGGTGAGGTCGTTTCCGAACCTGATGGAGCAGCGAGAATTTTCCACCGTCATCCTACACAAACTGACGAGTTTGGGCGGTATACCAAAACTAGAAATGGCTCTTTATAGTTCATCTCTATAGATGCTGTCGTTTGCGGCTTTGAAATCGATGAATAGGTGGTGGGTATCAATTTGGACTTCTTGGGTTTTTTTCAAGACCTGCCGAAGTGTGAAAATTTGATCGGTTGTGGACTATCCTGACCTAAAACCACTCATAAGGGCCGATCAGGTTGTTGGTTAACGGTTCCACGCGTTCACATTATGTGGCAGATAGGCTCTTGTAGGCAATGTCTGGGAGACTTATGCCTCTGTAGTTTGCGCAGTTTAGAGGGTCTCCTTTTTTGTGGATCGGGCAAACGATGCAGAGGTTCCATTCTTCAGGCATACTATCTTCCGACCAGATTTGGCTTATGAGTTGGTGGATGTTTCCTTACAAGTCTTCTCCGCCGGTATTATCAGTGGGAAGGCCGTCATTTCCCGCAGCTTTATTAAGCTTGAGATAAGATATTGCTATCCTCTCTTCACTAAGGTCGAGTGGTTGGCAGCTTGCGATGTCGTTGCCAATATTGAATGATTCGTTCTGCCTGACAGCGGAAAGTTGCTCGTCATCGCCGTTTAACAGTTTGCAGATGTGGTTCTTCCATATTCACAGCTTCGACTGTGTCTCAACTACGATATTTCCTTGTTCATCTCGACAGCATTCTGTTCGATCCTTGTCTCCTTGGCTTTGACGTTTTACACTTTGGTAAAACTTGCGAACATCGTTCCTGGAGTGACACCTCTCTATATCCTCGATCGCGCGCTTTTCTTGTTCGTTTTTCTTTTTTCTGAAAAGCCGATGTTCTTCCCTTATTTTCTGCCTCTAGAGCTCAACGGCAGTTCTCGTCTTCACCTGCAGCTTAGCCATGTAGGCCTCGTTCCTTGCTGCGAGCATCTGTCGGTATTCCTCATCAAACCAGGAAACCTAGCACATCATTTGCGGCTGATCTAATGGCTTGTTGGCATCGTTGCCATTGTTCTTCGACATTCGATACTGGTGGTATTGTGTTAATCGAGAGGTTTAGGGATACGCGTTGCGCGAAGGTCTTGGCGGTCTCTTGCGATTGCAGTCTTTCGACATTAAATTTTTGCATAGAATTTCCTTATTTTTGTGGCGTGTAGAATATACGCATTCTTACCTTTGTTGCAACAAGGTAATGGTCCGATTCGATGTTAGCTCCTTTGAATGTTCGGACATCCAAAATACTTTACGCGTTCCTCTTGTCTATCGCAATGTGATCAAGTTGGTTGACCGTTCGTTGATCTGGAGCCGCCATGTCTCCTTATGAACATCGCAGTGAGGAAACCGTGTGCTAGCTATAGTGGCATTTCGTTCCGTAGCGAAGTCAATTAGTCCGTTTCTACGTGTTGTCGTGTAGGCTATGTTTTCCGCCAATACTGCTGAAGATGTATTCTCTTCCTACCTTTGCGTTAATGTCTCCCAGCACAATTTTGACATCAGACTTCGGTAGTTGCTCAAAGGCGTTGTCAAGAAGCGCATAGAAGCAATCCTTAGCTATATCATCTTTTTCCTCCGTTGTCTTGGAAACATAAGTCTTGTTGTCTAAGTCTGGCACTTATAACAAATCCGCATCCGATAAGTCGCTGTTTCTGCTCACTATAACACGGTCCGTAGTAGATGTCACCGTTTTTCATCATCTTTTTGCGCGACCCATCCCATCTTATTTTCTGGATGGCAGTAAAGTCTGCTTTGCTGCTGTTTTGCAGTTAAGGGCTTCTGCTAGTTGTGCTAGGTTGCACCTCTCCTGTTTAATGTTCTCACATTCCAGGCGCAGATACCAACGTCGTTTTCCTTTTTTCGTTTAGCACAACTAGACCCCTTATATGATTGTCAAATTTTGTGCATTCAATGTGAAAGGAAAGTTCGCACATAACCTGTGTGAACTGTTAAGACAGAGTTGGAACGAAAAATTCACTATGAAGTTATTATAGAAAAATTTAAAATGAAAAACAATTATATGTACCATTAAAAAAAAACTTTCTAACCATCAGGATGAAAAACACAGATTTCTGAAAATTAAATAAATGCCTTTAATACTCAATTAATGTTGTTCTATCTATACCCGAATTCAGCGTCCATTGCTTATCATTAAATTCCTTCTGTGTATTCAAGAAAATCACTTTTAATTCATTTTCACATTACCTTAGGAAGTATGGAAGTTGGTTTATATTGTTCGGTAATGCATTTTTTGTACCTCAGCAAATATTAATTGCTTACAACTGCAAGATACATACCTTGAAAAGCACTAAGGCAGAACCATTATCTACATATTTCATAAAATTATATTTAGTAGGTACAACTGCTTGCATACATTTGTTTCCCTAGGTAAAATGTTTAATTCAACCAATCGTATCGTACACCATGCTTCCTGTGACTGCAGGTAAGATTCCAGTTTATCATAAATACCAAGTGGTACATAGGTATGTTTTTGTTTAAAAAATACAACATTTTATTGACATTAGCTTCCAGGAGAAATACAGGTCAATCAAACAATCCTCCTAATACAATTGTTCATAGCTTACTTGGATGATATAAAGTAATAAAAACCAGAAGATCCGAATAATACACAAAATAAATGTTACCTATCCCAAACACTTTCAAAAAATGTTACATCCAATTTGTTCAAAAGAAAATGATTGGGAATTTATTAGACTAAGGCAATATAAACACTTATCCTTCTACCAAATGCAGGGTTCATCGCAGTTATACCGATTTTATTGTGTGCAATAAATCAATAAAATTATGATCACAACGCCCGCTTTTTGCGGTCTTCTTTGATGCATTGCTGGCTAACATTCCGTGGGCTACTAATACGTCAAATGTGCCGACATCTTATTCAATTTCATTAAAACTCATAGTGCTCCTCAAGGGATTCGGTCAATGGCCATTTCCTTCGCAATGTGTTGTTGACTTATAGCTAGAGCGAATAGGTTTTATGCGTAATTGGGTTAGGTTTCTAACTCATGATATTCAACAAAAAAAAAACGAGTTTGTTAGTCATTCTTCATCGTTGTTATTTGTATTTTATTATTTTTATAAGTATATGCGTATAAGAAAAAAATATATATAAATATATATAAAAGCACATGACCGCCAATACGTTCACAAATCAATCGAGGAAATCAATCAATTGTTGGCAATAAAATATCATTGGTTTTTGGATATACGAACTAAGAACTTTAGTGAAAAGAAATTACAGGTTATAAATGAAGGTAGAAATATAGGTACACATGTACATAAACAACAAATATTGAAGTCACGAAATGAAACCAGCATGGAGTCCGAAGCATCTGAATAGATTTTATGTAAACACATTTCGAATGGAATTTGATTGATCTCAGTCAGTGTTGAATGTTGCTACCCAAATGCTTGTATTTGTATTTGTATGAGGCAACCTGTAATTGTTGTTTGTTTAAGGAAAAGCACACACTTTAATCAATAGAACACGAACTTAAACACCATGTTTGTTTTTTTTTTAATTCGAACACAAGGTGAGTAAATGAACCTCAAATATATATATATATGAAAGTTCGACGTGCATGTATTAAATGTGCATAAATTTATATTAGATACAAATTTGACAGTATTCACGTAGTTTAAAACAAAGATTTTTTTCGAATATGCCACTTGAAAATGTTTCCTATAATCGTACTATGTACCTTTTCACAATAGATTTTTTTCTCAAATTTAGGATCAGCAAATCGATTTGTTTCAAATTAGGTTTTCTTTTGAACATCGATAAACTTGACTACGATCACTTCGTATTGTATTTACAATAGAGATAACACATTTCGAACTCATAACTATGAGATTTTTTAGTCACAAACCGTATTTGTATTTTGCAGGATGTTAACGGTCCCAAGCATAATATTTAAAAATGCACACAAACTTTTTGATTTTGCAATCCACCTAAAACAATTCATTACTTCTTCAACCTCCAACAATTAGCTCAGTAAAGAGCTGTATCGTATCTTTCTCTTTAGTATTGTGGTACTGGAATCCATTCAGAAGTGCTTTGTGAATCATCCTTAGATTTGATGAATGTTTTTTTTTTTTGTTGTTACCAAACTTTGAAAGCAACTTCCAATGCATAGGCATTTCCACTTATGTATCATATAGTCAAAAAATATAATACAAGCTTTCGACATAGTATGGCATAAAGGATTGATCCATAAATTACAAAAGCAACTGCCGAAGCTGTATTGAAAAATACTAGAGTCGACAGCGATTTTTCAGAATTAAACAAGAAACAACGTAATACACATTAAAAGAAATTTAGGCTGGTGTACGTCAAGGTAGTGTACTACGCCCTTCAAAAGGCAGTAAACAAATATTCATGGAATATTCAAATTTAGCCAAATATTTAGGAATGAATCTAGACGCCGAACTGCACTGGAAAGCATATTTAAAGAAAAAAAAATGACCTCAAAATCCGCTCCAGTTGTGGGCAAGCACATCAAAGACAAACATACTAAGAATACAAACCTTCCAAAACAAAGTACTACGGAGCATAGTTAACGCACCATAGTACATAAGTAACACCGATCTACATAGAGATCTATATATTGAAATGGTTGAAGATGAAGCTAAAAAAGTAGCTCTAAGAAACAGAGATAGGCTTCTCTGCCATGTTAATTTAGAAATATCACAGCTATTAAGAGCAAACAATATAGTCAAGGGATTAAGACGGGTTAAACCTCCGGATATATGTAGCTGAAGATATAAAATAAATATACTAAGCAAAGAAAACACATAGAAATCCGACCATCGGTGGCGTTTCTTTGAAATATTATATTTTTATAAAATATAACACTTTTGACTTACGACTTACGACTAGAAGACATAAAAAGTCAGTCTTTAGGAGTCTTGAACGATTATTCTTCGTTCAAGCGAACCTCCACAAAAAAATATATATAGTCAAAAAACATCGACAAGCATCAACATTGCTTCCAAAAACAAAAAATATATATGCTTTTCTGGGTAACTACTAAAAAAGAATCTAGGCAAGGCGATGCGCTGTCACGTGACTTCTGCAATTTGATTTTTGAGAGGATTGTGCAAAACTATCAAGCCAACACCAGAGGCACAATTTTCCTAAAATTGGTGCAACTATACTAGCATATTACGACAATATTGACATCCTTAGTAGGACTCAACGTATGACATCATGTTGAGCCACGTTTGCTAGTATAGAGAAGGAAGAGCCAAAAATGGGCTTAGCTGTAAATGAGGAGACGAAGTTTATGCTGTAAACACGTCACTATTGACAGATATAACTCTGACAACAACGTCTCTCAGAAATTAAACGAAGAATTACTCTTGCCAACCGTGGTTTCTTTGGGATAATGGGACAACCCACCGTACAACCGAACCCGAAACTTTGTTTTTCTTTATATTGTTAACTGTTTATGTCTTTCACTTCGCTGGTTTTTTCAGTTAAAAATACTTCTTAAATAAAAAATATGATTTAACCACACTAATCCAATTTATTTTATTTTTTTAAAATGTTTTTATTTTCATATAAAACGATTTTACATTTTTTTCTGTACCGAAATTCTACTTTTTCATTTTGCAGTTTTGCATTTGTTCGTACCGAAACTTGCAACTTTTTTTCCATCGTTGTTAAATTTGTTTGCCGAAGATCGAAGACGTCACTTTTCCTACTTTTTCAATATTTTGTTTATTTTTCTTTACTATTTTCGGTGGGAATGAAATGACAAAACCGTACAGAAAATAAAAGAAAGTTTCGGTTTCGGTTGCTCGGTAGGTTTGGCCCTTAAGAAGACAATGCAGTAGTAAAGCCCTCATTCGAACTACTAAGGAGATCCTATATAAGACTATGATCTTCCCAGTCCTGCTCTACGGCTCTGAAACATGGATCGTCTTAAAGGCAGATGAAGATAACCTTGATCGATTCGAGAGGAAAATTCTTTGAAATTTCGTTTGCGTTGACTGGCTATGGAGACGAAAATTCAACCAAGACCTATACGAGTTGTACAGCGACATGCCGCTGGTCAAAAAACTCCGCATTGGACGTTTAAGATGGCTAGGACATGTGGAACGAATGGACACCAATACTCCGGCTCGCAGAGTCTTCGATTCCCAGCCAGATGTCAGACGCAATATAGGAAGACCGCGCCTTAAATGGCGCGCATAAGTAGAGACCGACCTTAACCAACTTGGAATGCGCAACTGGAGGCAGTTAGCTGAGGATCGGGTTTATTGGAGAGGCATGTTGGTTGAAGTCAAGGTTCATTCCGGACTGTAGCTCCACATAAGTAAGTAAGAGTAACTTGGTTATTCAATTTACAAATTGCTATTTAGATTCAAATTTGTTTGCCTATATTGTTCAAATTACAAACTTAACCCCACATGCTTGCCATCAGGGTGAGTTTAGACATTGAAAATATATGCAAAAATATTGACTAATTAAAAAAAACATAAGGTTGCGATATTAAAATAAATGTAGTTAGTTATTTCAAATTTATCCAACGGTGATCTCATTTTAAAGAAAATGCAACTTGAAGTGCACTTATATATAAAACAAAAAAATATTTTGTGTTAAAATAGATTAATGCTTATATATCAAAAAAATTCTCGTTATTATTTAAATATTATATATAATTAAAATTGCTACACGAATCTTAAAATCCTTTCATATCATACAGCATTTCTTAAATTGCATTTGAAGAATTTGAAAAGTATTTTAATCCTTGTAGACATAAGTATAAATGTCTAATAGGACGTATCCTAACAATTTCAACTTTTAAAAGAAATTATATGCATTATAATGGTATATACATCTTTATGGAGAAGTATGAAAACTCATTACTTGTATCAAAAATATATCAAGCGGTTACCCGTTTTGTTAATTTATCCTTGATATATACGAAATGTATGGTGTTTCGTTATTTTTAAATCACAAAAATGCATTCGGAGGATCTTCAACAACATCATATAAATCATAAGAGACATAAGCACTTATCCAAAGTACAAACACTACCACACTAACTGAACTTAAATTATTATCAGAATCGTTAAAGACTTTTTTGAAAATAATGTATATTTTGGCAAAGCAAATTGTATTGTAAATTTGTAACTAATTTCAATTAGAATATTCATCAGTTTCTCACAAATTTCTAAGTTCATTCCAGAGATATATGTTATTTTGGATGGAATAAAAGCATATGAGAAAGCTACAATCTGCTAAACTATATAATCTTTATATGAGTGAAATTGAGACAATATTTTGTTCAATTATCGTATTCAGGTAACTTTTTAAAACTCCTAATTGTTTGACCGAAAACTTCTCTTTGTTTGAAAGTGACCGTGGCATTCTATGAAAAATCTTCAAACAATTGAAAAAATAAAGGAAATATCTGGCATTAACGACCCATATAGGGCCTCAAACCTAGCTTCTCCCTTCATTTGTGTATGCGAAATTAGTATTTCTACCACAAAGATGATAACCTCATGACAATATTACTCTTGGATGTTCGTCAGACTTTCGCAGGAGGTGAAGTGAAAAAATAATGTGTTGGCACTCTCGGGATTTAAGCCAGGGACCCCACGCTTAGTTGTTCAACGTACTAAACACTCCAGTATACTTCCCCCCTTCACCCAACGTTTGATATCCAATGATACCAAATAGGCCATAACCAATTTGTAGCAATGAAAATATATGGGCTATATAGCTGAGAGTTTACGTGGCGAACGTAAGGTTAATTTCGGCATTGTCCTCAACAGCTTGCACTTTCGTATTTTTTGTAAGGCCCATGGCTTAAGAGCATATAAGGCTCAAATCGTGCAAGAACGGAATAGGGGGACTTTCCGATAGATAAACGGATACGTCAATAAGCAAAATTGCCTTATTTCGACTGGTGTGAGAACTCGAAGAGGGAGATTTCAGAGCTTGCATTACACTTTATGAGTTGAATCGGTTCACATATCTTTTAAAATGAGGACGGTCAAAACGTAACCGACATTAATACAAATATATTTCAAGCGGAGTTCCAATAACCGGGTTGAGTTTAATGTGACAAAAACCCAGTACAGTCTCACACCTCTGAAGCGAGATACAAACGCGGCTTTTCTTAAAATTGAAGAAGTTGAAGTTGAGAAAATTTACAACCAAGTCTTATTTTTATTTTGTTCCCAAAAACCAGTGGACCGACGGGATGAGATCATAGAACATATGAAAATTTTGACATTTTCAACGACTGAGCGAAAAATGGCACTATTCGGATTCGAACAGATTTAGACAAGAAGTATTAAGCTTCAAAGATGTGACAAACTCGCCAATCTAAGGATATTTTTACCTTACGCCTTGGCGGTGAAGGATTGCTAAGAATTGTTTCTTCGAGCTCCTGAACAGTACAATAATAAACAAAGTCTATGACCTAGCCTAAGTGTCTTGGCAGCGGACCGAATTGGCGCTAAGCCAGAACATGGTTTGCTAACCTTAATATCGGTAGTGGGACATGAAGGCCTCCAGATCAACAAACGGTTCATCAAATTTATTACATTACGGTTGACAAGAGGTACGCATCCAGTATTTTGGATATTTGAACACTTCGACGGTCTAACATCGACTCGGTCTACTTACTACCTTGTTGCAGGAATACTAAGAATGCGGATATCCATTACGCCAAAAAAGCGAAATACTACAACAAAATTTAACGTCAAAGACTGCACACTTAACCTTAACCAATAGATTAACACCATACCACCAGAATTGAATGTCAATGACGCAAAAGGCCAACATATGCTTGTAGACCAAAATGAAGCATAGGTACAAGGCAGTGGGTGAAGACGAGAGCTTTTTTAACATGAGCTTAACAGGTCTGCCGAAATTGCCTATATACAGCCGGACCTACCGACCGGGGTATTTATTGTGCTTATGTTTATTTCGGACTTCACATTTACATTTACATGTACATTTTTGTTAGGCCACTCTACCAATATGGTATGGATGCTGTAAAGTTGGGGTATATAATCGATTTATCTGGATTATAATCATGACAAAGAGTATAAAGACAAAAGAGCTGGACTATATATTTCCGGCACAAGTTGAATGATCATATCACGAGGCTAAGCAATGAGTGATAGCATTTTTCAAAACGTAATTTTTGGTCAAACGATTATGAATTTTACAAGAGTGTCTGTACAAGATATTTAAACAATTTTAATTTCTATATTTCGTTCATATAAAAGTTTTTCTTTAAAAAAAGACAGTTTTCGGCAAATATTTAAGAAAATTTGAATAAAAAATGTTCGATGCTATAAAAAATATACAAAATGTTAGCATTTCTTTCACAAATCATTTTAACCCTCGCCCACTTGAGGGTGCATTTTCTTACAAAAACCATTCGAATACCTTACCCCATATAACACCAGTTAACAAATTTACATAATCGTTAAGGTTGTTATTTAATGTACAGAAAGATACATCTAAGTCATATAGAAGGTAGTGCTAAAGTTGTGTATTAAGCCTCATTTTGTAGATATATAATGTGAATTTTGTTTATTGTTTGTTTTATTTTAAGTTGTGGATCATAAACCTAAAAGAAATCGTTCAAGCAATTGGAAACATGAGGTGAAAAAGCTTCTTGTCTCATTAGTAAGACCATCGGTTAAAGTACTCGACAGTAAAATACACAATACTGCGATGATTTCTAAGAAAATGGAGGCCTGGGAACAAATGTAGTCAGGTATTTCAAAGACAACATTTGTTTGTTCTGACAACAGAATTGAAAAAAAATAACAAAAAATTGTTTTGACAGTTTATTTGATTGTAGCAGAATTAATCGGTTTGAGTTTGAGTTGAGTTTACTTAGTTAGTTAGTTACTGGTTGTGATTATTCTCAGAGTTCTAATAAAACTGTACACTATACATTAATCTAGTAACTTACTAATGTCATCTACCAACGGGTTGTCGCCTTGCCGTTCCAGAAGGGCTTGTAGAAGTCTACGAGTCATGTTGGAGGCGTAATCAACAGAGGGTCGATGGCAAAGCCAACCCCTGAATGAGTCCAGCTACCTAGTTGCTTTTAGAACGAAACTAAGAGCAACCCAACCTTTTTTCATGAGGTTCCGAGAGTAAACACCATTCCAAATCCCAAAGACAAAGGGTCGAGGCACCCGTGCTGATGGCTGTATGGCCAGTAAGGTCGGTTGTATAAGTGCTTTGTCTTGGTAAGGCGGCTCTGGTAGGAACGACAATTTCTTCCGGTTCTACTCGTGGGCACATTGCCTTAGCGAGAGCGTTGCTAAGATTATCGACACGATGACATTCCTGCTATTGATAAATAGTGAGTGCCTGGTGGCTCTCGAGAAGGCAGATTTCAAATTTTGGTTTGGTATAAGGCATGCCAAGCTTAAGAGTTTGTCCTCATCTGGTCCTGAAGACTATTTGGACATCGTCGAAACCGACAAGCTGTTGGAGGACCTCATGATCGGGGAAAAAATCGCATCAAAGGAAAATGCTGAAGGTCATTCAGATTAAACTGAGGTACTCAAGGTGTGACTCTGATAATCTGATCGTTTTTCGAAGGGGGGAAAACTTGGACACCGGCATTATCCAGTTCACATAGAGACCAGAGACCGACCTACACATTAAATATACCGCTTCGTGCAGCTAAGCAAAACTTAAGAAGTCAGAATGCTGGACTTCAAGGTCGGTTCGTCACAGTAATATCCATTAAGGTCATAAACTCGAATACCATATCCTCCAAGCTGGTACAGGAATGCCGGAACGAACTTGGTCATCTGGGCCCACGCTTTAGGGTCACACTTCTCTGGGTTCCATGGCACAGTGATATTGAAGTAAACGAGCGTGCTGATGAGCTGGCCAGACAAGGCTAAGCTCTACACACTCACTTGCGGCAAGGGTCCATTTATCGCTAGGTGCGGTTAAGGCATCAGTCTACTCATACTTCCTGAAGAAGGCCGACTCCAAATGGAGAAAGTTAACAAATTTCTTCGTACCGATGAAGATATGGCCTTCTTACAATAAGATATCCCAGATATCGCAAGAATTACGGCGATAGCCACGGGGCACTGGCCAATTGGAGAACATATGGCCAAACTAGAGATCCCATGCAACCCCAATGCCGCAGTTGCGGGAACAGAAATGAGAGAGAAACCATCTTTAATCATTTAGCCTAAATCGGTTGCCAGACGTGTTGTCGTGTAAGCTGTTTTCCGCCAATACTGCTAAAGATGTCTTCTGTTCCTACCTTTGCGTCGAAACTGAAAAAAACTTTCCATGCTCGTTGGAACGACCACATATTTGAAATCGCTAAAAAATGCAGCAAAATGTCTAGGTTTCCTTAACCGGTGCATAAAATATTTCACCCCATCTGATCTGGCCTCAATATGTAAAGCGCACATACGCGCCAACTTCTTCTAGATAGGATACAAAAGCGTGCAATAAAGTAAATAGGAGATCCAACAATAGCGAACTTCACGGTCTTGCTCGAACATATTCCTACGATGTCTGCTGCTTTACGTTCCTTTACCGCCACCACAACAACAAATAGTTCATCTTCAAGCTTATCTTCGGATGGTCTATGAAATATAGAGATTCATTCCTAAGCCGAAGATGCATGTAAATACCTCACCAAATTCAGTATTTCCTCTTCATTGCAATCTACAGAAATTCAAAAACAACGCACATCGGTATCTTCTCTTTTCTACTCGTCTATTTCCTTAATGCCCGCGCTGTACTCAAACGCAATAAGGGTATTCATAATCCCTTTAGCGCGTCCCAGGACGATTTTAACGTGAACTTATGTTGGCGAAATCGATCTTGATGCGAGTTGTTACAATGCGTTCAAGAATGTCTTGTAAAGTATGGCACTTATAAGAAATCCGCATCCGAATAATCGCTGTGTCTGCTCACTATAGAACGGTCCGTAGTAGATGTAGTTTTTCTTCCTCTTTTTGCCCGGTCCATCCCATCGTATTTCCTAGATGGCAGTAATGTCTGCTTTGTAGACGCTTAGGCTTTACTTGCGTGCACCAAAAGAACAAGCCCCTAGAACACGGGGCACAAGTATCCAGCACGGGATTGAGCGCTGTTGTTGGCTTTCGGTTCATCCGCTACAATTTTGGTTCAAGTTGCCTGACTTACCTTTGAGATTCTTAAATAACCCAGTTTCGTGAACCTGGTATAGCGGGCCGGGTATTCCGTGCCATTCTGACTATTTTTTTATAGATGTTTTTCGTCTTGTTTTTAACACTTGCACTTATCGTTTAGGAAAATCCGTTTGGATTTAACCAGTACTACCAATTGGAAGTAAAAATTAGCACTATTGATGAGTAGTCAGATTTATATCCACTGGACATTGCCAAGTTAAAGGCAAATAGAGTCTACTCTCATTCTACAACATCCAACCATGCAAAATTATTGGTTATGTGTAACCATCCGTGCATTAGACATACACCCAAATTGAACAACTTGCACATATAAGAATTACCTACAGTTTAAATATCACGCAATCTTGTTACGCATTCAACAAGGAGTGTGGTGCAATTGAATAATCAAATCGCATTGCATTCGGATATGATCCAGACATCGAAAACTGTGCACATTCGAAAATTCGAAAATTGGTTACCTACATACTTGTAGTCACTCTCACTGCAAAAAAAGGGGGTTTCTTCTTTTGAATGCTCCAGGCAAACACAAATTGATACTTCTTGTTATTTCACGTCCCACCTATGCAGATAAAATAAATTACCAATTTAAAGCTTCATCATAGTGAATCAGTTGTCACAAAATGATTCAACTGCTGTGCCATTGTCAAAGCAATCGCTTGATATTGGAGAAGACAAAATCTATATCCAATAATCCAGACAACCAAGTAACCAGATAGTTCTTGCATCATTGTGCCATCTATAGACGTATTGAATTCCAATCTGGAAAATTTCCGGTCGATAAGTCTCCTTCCGAGTATCAGCAAGGTTTTCGAAAAAATTTACAATCGAGCACTGTTAAAGTGGTCTGAGGACAAAAATGGTTTCAAGGCGGGACATGACTGTATTCATGCCGCCTCCAAACTCGTCTCTGATGTACAATGGAACAAAGCCAAAAAACAGTGCACGAGTGCATGTCTGGTGGCTTTTGACACCGTATGGTTAGAGGGCATCTATCTAAAGCTGACGAGACTTGCCATAATGCTTCATGACATGCTGACTGGTAGAACGTTTGTTGACAAAAATGGCACCGGTTCTCTTCAGCATTTACACCAGTGATATGATAGGTAGTCATACTCAGGCAATTGCAGAACAGAACACCCCCCACTGTCGTAGTCATTCGAACTCTTTTGCAGCGGGACTTAGACAAGATCCAGAGATGTTGTAATGACTGGAAGTTGAAAATCAACTTTCAGAAATCAAAAACAATCCTGTTTAGGACACTGTTGCCTAGGGCCTCTAGGGGTACAAGAAAGAACTGGTGAAAGCTGGTGATCGTTGAACCAAACGGACCGCCACTGGCGAGTAAAAGTGAAGTATAATACCTTGGCATCTGTTTAGATCAGTGTCTATATTTGCTACATGGCCCTCATTAGGCCGATGATATCCTATGAGTACCCGGTGTGTTTCAACGTTGCCCCTGCCTATACAACGGGGCCAACATAAATAGAATAGACAATTTTCTGGTGAAACTCATTCGGTTTCAAGCTGCAAGAGCGACGGCTTCGAACAATAGTCTAGTCTTTTGGCCTTCTACCCGAATGAAGAATTTTTTGAGAGCGCGCGTTTAAGCGGCTTTATTTCCTCCCGAAGCTTTCCTATATTTGGATAGTCGAGGGCTGATACAGGATAGATCGTTGGCTCCTATACGATCGAGACGTCGTCGCTCAGGGCGGAGGAGAGCGCCTGCGGTTCAGAAGGAGTATGTCCGAATGGGATCGTCGGAGTAGGTTACAACATTAGAACCTGTTGTGGTGGTTAAATTAGTTAAAGATAGTTGACTTAAAATTGTTATTTTATGGCCGACTTACATAGTTTTAGTCTTAAGGTTTAGCTAAGAAACAGTAATGGTAAATAAAAAAAAAAGACAAGGAACCAAGTTTTCTTCAGAAGTTTCTTGGTAAACATTGTATTACTATTAGATCTACATATTAGATAATAGGCCGAAAAGCATTAAAATTAAGTTGTTATCATTTAATTTAGGGCGTCCGCATAGGGCCAGTAAGATAGTTAAGTAGTTGATAAGTAGGCTAGTTTTTTCATGAATTTTTGTCTAGCATGTAAGTTAGTTTTAAGAGGATTTTAAAAAAATACGTATTGAATCAATCGTAGCTGGTTAAACGAAAAAGCTAGTTTAGTACTTTATTAGCCAATCGCTTTTAGTTCCAAATACAAAAAATTATTTCCACATTACATATTGGCTTTACTTAAAAATGTACTATTATTTATTTACTTGGTTCAAAGGTGCATTTTATTGAAACGATATTAAAATCAAAAACAAAATTTGATAAATACTACATTAAATCACCGAGTGCTTAAAAATAGTCAGGAAAGCGAATGGAGGGGAAGATATGTACAATTGTACAAACGCGAAATTTATTAACTGTAACAAGAGGTGGATGTAGTACAAAAGGTAAAAAAACGCAGACAACATTGGCTCGGCCAATTCGAGCGAATAGACAATAATGCTCCACCCAAATGAATCTGCGAATACCATTCTTCAGGTTCAAGGCCATAAGGAAGACTGAACCGGATTAAGGATCGATCAATCTTGGGTGCCAGATGGCATGGACTTAATAACTAGTTGCAACGTGCCCAGGATCGAAGAGGATGGAAGGCTACCTTGTCTCAGGCAGAGATCTTCAATGGATCAAAGTAAGACAAAATTAAGTTATGAATACTGATTCACGTTTTAATTAAAAAAATCCTAAGGTATGTAACTAGTTGAAATACATTTCAAATCAAATCTTGGAATAAAATAATTATTTTTGGCTCAATTATTGAATCTGAATAATCAAGTTGTGCGTGCACATATTTCGGTATCTTGTCGCATAAATTTCACTGTTGATGCCGTTTATTATGTTGACTGTGATAGTATTAATTCCTTATCGCTTATGCGCATATCTATACTTCTACAAGTGATACATCGCACAAAAAGTTCTTGAGATAGCTTTTATACGAATTCGCTGAAAGGTCAAGTTTTTCCCGTAAGGTACGGCTTGGCTTTTAATTCAGAAATAATATTTTGGCAAATGCTCTAGCAAAAACTAGATCATAAACTATGTTTCCAATAATTCACCTTTCATTGCAATGTAATATTTGGCTATTAGAGCTATCTGAGGCAAGTATTTGTGTATATTTAAAATAATAGATAAACTAAGAAAGGGTCGACTTGGGGTGTAAAAATTAAAAATTCGACCGAATTATTCATTTTACTTCCCAAATCAATTTCAACTCGCTTTAAGATAACTTAACATTAAGAGTTATTATATGAGAGTGGGATCTGAACATCAGATGAGGGAACGGTAGGAAATCCATTAAAAAATATCTCCATTGGACAAAATCCCCAAAAATATAATCCAACTGGACATCTCCAAAGAAAAAATATACCCAAATCTCTAAATCTTGCGATTCTTTCTTTAGTAATGTGAAAAGTTTTATTTATACACAAAAAATACAAAATTCGTAGAAAATAGAGAAATTGTTTTTTTTTTAAATAATTAATAAATTTCTTATCTTCTTTAATTGCTATAACATCTTACTTTTAATGTGAAATGAAATTGAAAAAGAAAAGAAAAATGCAAATACATTTACTTTGTGTATAACATTTCGCTATATTAATAAATGTAATCCAAATATGCGCTGACTTACAATCAATCATAATCTTACTGATAGACATCACGTTAGCTACACCATAGGTGTTATCACTGGTTCCACTCTAATTGACAAGCATCCACAATGACTTGGCCTTGAAAGAAGTATATAAACTTTAAAGCCCAAACGACAATTCTTCAATACCGACTGAAATGGTAGCAAGTGACCCTTAAAGTCTAGTGTTCTACAGATAACCAATTTTTGTACTAAAAATCCCATATAAATTTAACCACTGTTCGCTTTTCATTATGTTTTTTGAGAACAGGAGCATAGAGCATAGGATGCAAATTGATTTGTTAATTTCATTTTAAATTATAAAACTTCATTATTTGTTTCCCATATATAACAGTTTTGAATATCCATCCTTTGCTGGTTCAATATTAACAAAGAAACAAGACATATAACTTTCGAGCATGATGTTTATAGCATAAATGAATTACTATTTCAAAGAAATAAAAACTCTGAAGGTGGTTAGCTCACTTCATTTTATTTAAAAAAAAATGTAAACACAAAAAGCGGAACCTCCAGTTTAGCACCGACTCCAGGCTGCAAATTTATAAGAGCTTCTTATGACAGTTTTATACTCTTTAATTTTTATCAAAATTTCGCAAGAGGTGGGGTAGTGAAAAAAACTTAGGTATTGTCAATTTGAACGAGCGACCCCTTCGCATAGTAGAGTCACATAACACTCGTCTCCTTGTTTTGAAAAGTTCAGATGAGCTGCTTCAAAACAGAACATTACAGCGTGTATTTAAATTTTCACTAGAGGTACTCACTTTTAATACACCCAGCTATTGGGACACGCAGATATCATTGACCGCTCCCAAAGTACCGTTGTAGAAGCATTTGAGGCAATTGATGAAAGTACTGTATTACCTTGGACTAAATGTCACTATTGAGAGGAACAACTCACAAGTAATGAAATCTACCACGGAAACATCAACACAATTTATGAAATTGTAGTAGAGCTACGCAGACTACATAGGTAATGAAACCGATGCTATGTTAGGCACATTCAAACTAAACAATTTTCGTCAAAATGCGGGAACTGTATAAATGGAAGGCTAATGGTGGAGATGATAATACTGATTACTTTAGGGCTGAACGAAGATGTAGATGTAGGACAAAAGTTCAATACTCGTCTACTTTACGAAACCGAAAGAATGAACGTCAATGCTCCAATCAAAAGAATCATCAAACTTCAGCCTTCAATTTGGAAACAAACAAGGAAGACCTAAACTGCGGTTCAATGATCGCGGATATCAGGATCAAAGAGAATCTAATTCCACCTTCGGTAGAGCCCATGCAGTAAGTAAGTATAATGTAGAGTCCATGTTTCGAATTTAAAAAGAGTTAACATAATTAATAATGCAGTTTTTTTTAAATATATACTTACGCATTTTATGACAACAATGGCTAAGGTTGAATTATTTGTTTTATATTATATTTACAACTCTCGATAGCTGCTGATTTTTTTTCACAATTTACACAAAATTAATAATTTCAATCTCATAAAACTGAGTTAATACATTATCTGATTATTATGAATTGCATTCTAGTACCAAATATTAAATTCTTTAAACAAACCGTAATTAATTAGTATACTTCTGTCAAATGATTAATAAATAAAAGGTGTTATCACAGGTATATTCACTCGGTTATATGCTCTATTCACAAATAAAAATGCCGGTACTTCAGTTGTTTTAATTTTCATGCTTCATAATATCCAAAATTTATAAGTAGATATTTTTTTTTATCAACCTCACTTTTTTAATAAGTTACCATTTAAATAAGCACACAAATTTAAAGAAAATAATATTCACAATTACAAAATACAAAAAAAAAAACAATTGTATTAATTAACCACTTTTTTTCTTAAAAATTAACACAGAAAATATTGTTACACTTTGTTAGGCTTAGAAAAAAAAATCTCCGAGATTCAAAAGGTGTCGCACACCCTGCTGCCAACTTTGCAAAACATGTTATGGTACTAAATTTAAAAATTACAAAAAGATTGATTTCTTCAGAGAGACGTCTTTCCTTCGATCCCACCTTCGGTCGAATGCTGTTGTGTTAGTTCAACCAATCAATAAGTCGTTTCGTTTCTCTTTGGGGTTGTCGTTTATCCCTCCTCTTTTAAAGATCAGGTAGCGAAGCCATGAGATGAGATATCGGCCATCTAGAGTCAGGTTTCAGGTAGTGTTTGCTTAATAGGAATGACCAACACATCAAATGTAAAAAAAACTGCGCGACATCCATGCGGTAGTCAATAGATAGATTTGGGTTGTCTGCTTTGGTTAGCTAGAGTTGTCTAGAGGAAAGCAAAATATCAGAAGTTACAACCAGCTTTTATTAAGAACTTGACCATTTATCTGATGCTACATCTCTGAAGAAAAAAATCTCTCAAAAATCTCTAAAGGTTTAAGTTTCAATTTGAATTATATTTCACCAATCGGTTCGTAAAATTATTAACTTGTTCTAGATCTAGATTCCAGATTTTATCTCTTCTCCTGAAATGCTAGATATTGTATCGACCGCGTTTTAAGTCATTGTTATAGCTACAATAGAAGACCACCATTGAACATTTTCATTTTTTTTTTAATAAACTGAATCATTTGCGAGTTATTGTTCAAACGAAGCTTAAGAATTTAAAAACAAATTTATTCAAAAAAATTGAATTTCCAATCCAAAAATTAGCAGAAAACCATTTTTTGTTTTTCAATGATCAATGATCAAATAAAACACATTCGTTCCAATGATGTATGTTTACTCCTTCGTTTCTTCCAATATGTCGTTAATCATTTCCATGATCTATTCTTAATGACAGTTATGATTTTAATGTTTTTAACAGCACAGTGCGGGTGTTAAGGAAATTGGGGCAAAAAAAAAGGTACGATGTACATTAGCTGTAATGGGAAGGAAGAACATAGTATGGTAGAGCATTCCATATTAATAATGTTCGACCTTGTTACAATCTGTACACTTTATAGGCTTGATGGTAAACTGATTTGCATTCATAGCGCAAATAACTAGCTGTTTTAGTTGAGCATTGATTTCTGCGATGTTCGAAAATAAGGAGTTCAGTATTCACATGTCTCCTATAAGTTTTTATAGCATATCTCATAGGGGTGAATTATTTTTGATACATAGTTTGTAACATAGAGACAAAATTTAGCAAGATATAACCCAAAGTATATGGATCGACTCAGGTAGGTAGCTGAGTCGATTAAGCCATGTCTGTCTGTACGTCCGTCCGTCTGTACGTAACCGGTTTTTGGGCTGTTCGAACAAGTGTGCAAAATTTCTAAATCCGCCCACTGCCACGTCCACTTTTTAGAAAAACGTTATTTTCATACTAACGGTAGGGAATTTTGAATAAGTGACTGAAAAGCATATGTAGTCTAACCCAATATCTACATTTTGACCGTATAACGTATTTTTCCACTCCTACTTTTTGAGGGCGTTTTTAGTAATAAAACGTTTTTCGGTACAATTTCAAAATATTCGAAAAAACTTTTGATGCAAAATCATTGCGTTTGATAAAACAAATTTTTCGCCCATACATCATTTAAGCCCACAAAAACCATTTGTATACCCTGCGCCATACCACATGCAGGAGAAAAACGCCCACATTTTAGGGATACTAATTTTAATAGGGTATAAAACGATCCACACAGTGGATTGTAGGCTTCTCATATGTTTTTACACACGTTTGACTTATATCTATGCAATGTTGACGTGGGTGTGCTCATATTATTAGGGGTGAATTAGTTAGTTTTTACCTCAATTTAGGAAACCTAGACATTTCGCTAAGTTTTTGGCAAACTTCTAATGTGTGGACCGTCCAACCTAAGTTATTACTAGCGCAAATACTGAGCATGGAAAGCTCGTAGACTTCAGTTTTGCTCTAATGACATGAGACAGCATTGGTTTTTGGAAGGATTGAGTTCTATTCTACACCAACCGATACTGCTTTCAATGCTAAACATATTTTGCCGTTTAGAGTCCACGTCCGAAGATGAGGGAAGTGGATCTGAAAACGAATATGAGAAGCTAAGGGTACTGTCTTATAAGTCTTAGAGGTCATTTATAAAAAACAGAGAGAGTATCGGAGACCAAACAGAGCCATTAGCATTTATTTAGTCAGTTGCAGACTTGAAAGATGTTCTTCATCGATTCCAATAGTCTTGTTTTCTTCACTATTGTGGATTGGTTTTCGAAGTTTTTGTGTTTCGAGATATTTTATATGCTGAAGATCTGATTTATCAGCGTTTTCTTTATAGAAGAAGGTTAAAGAAGTCTTTTTGGGAACACGCTAAGCAATTAAGGTTTTGAATTTGCTCGGAAACAGTCCTGATGAGCATGAAGGATGAGGAACCTCTTCAATAATAGCTACAACTATAGGTTCTAATACAAAGATAATAAAAAGATGTTGTTCAACACGTTTCAGGAACAAATCAACGAAACATCTTTGATTGGATTTTGTAACATGTTGTGGTATATTTTGAAGTGCATCGAAAAAACTCTAGCCGATGAAATTTATTTTTCGAATTCAAAAAAATAAGCGTAAGCGGACTGAAATAAGCCCACATGTGCTTTAAGATAAATTCAAAAAGTACCTGTGTGGTGCGGACTTAAGGTCGGACGTGTGATTGGGACGTATTTTTATACATCTATGAAAATGACAGCCATGCTACAATGGAGTTTAAATGAACAAGATCGAATTTCATACTAAAATTTACAATACGGTATGTAGTACGTATTGTAAATTTTAGTATACACTGGAACTGGGCTGTCCCAGTCCCACTAACAAACGGAAAAATCAACTTGGAAGACTTCAAAAATGATATGAAAATAATATTCGACTGGGTGTATCGCTTAGATATTCATTGAAACTTGAAGTCGCGGTTGACTCCTTTATCGATACCGTTCAAAAAGCATCATCGAATAATACTCCTCAACATCGCAAAATAATAAGTTATAGTAATATAAAGTACCCACAGGAAATAAAAGATTTGGTTAGACAAAAAAGGAAAGCTCGAGAAAGATGGCACCAAACTCATGCCCCGCAAAATAAAACATCTTAATCGTATGAGTAACTTGCTATCAAATCCGATTAAAAACTTAAAAAATGCAATAGAAACTTATCTGCAAAGCCTAACCGCTGGAAAAGAATCGCATTATTCACTTTGTAAAGCAATTATAGGCATGAAACGGCTAAAAAACGCTGTGATATCAACTAGAGTAACTAAAGACGTTTGGGCAAAAAGCGATAAGGAAAAAGCAGCCGTTTTCGGCGCAGATCTTGAGGAAAAATTTAAACCATTTGATGGTCCAGAAATCTTTCGAGACTACAACCGATCATAATATAATAAGATATGCAAGTATTGCCGAGCTTAAAGGTTAAACACAGAAACTTAAGCCTAAAAAAGATCCGTGTTATGACCAGATTACAGGAGAACTTCATTAACTAAACTCCTCTACATTGTGGAAAGTCGCGGAAATGATTATGGTTCTCAAACCAGGAAAATCATCACTGAATGAAGTAAAATCTTACAGACATATTTCACTTCTTCCAATAATTTCAAAAGTTTTTGTATTGATTAGAAACGCCTTTTACCTGATCATCAATTTGGGTTTAGAAGTAAGCATTCGACTGTGTCGTATCTTGAGCATAGACTCTTCCGTGTAAAAATCGGAAACGGATAATCGGAGTTCAGAGAAATATTGGCAGGAGTACCCCAAGGAAGCGTACTTAGACCACTCTCGTACCTCTTATTTACACGTGATATCCCACAAACAAACGATACAATAGTTGCCACGTTTGCTGTCGACACAGCTGTACTAGCAGTTGTCACAACATTAGAGGAAACAAATATGAAACAAATATATATTACAAAACGCTCTTAATGAGGTTACTGAATGGACAAAATCCGGGCGGATTGCACTTAGCGAAAGCAAATGGATTCATGTAGATATTTTGTATAAACAGACAAACAATTTGCCAGTATTTCTCAATACGGTTCGAGTCCCTTTTGCAAATGAAGCGAAATATCTCGGAATGTCACTCGATGCAAAATTAAAATGGAAGTCGCATGTAAAAAAACAAATGCGAAGAACTAAAAAATAAATACATAGAACTGTACTGGTTACTCGGAAAATATTCGAAGCTTAACCTTGATAAAAAGCTGCTGTTATACAAGCAAGTGCTAAAGCCAGTTTGGAGATATTGTATACAACTATGGGGTTGTACCAGTGAAACGAATCTAAACTTTCTACAAACTTTTGAAAACAAAATGTTAAGATCATACTTTAATGCGCCGTGGTATATAAGGAATGAAGATCTACGCAGAGATCTGGGTATTCCCGCGGCTAAAGATGAAATGAACAATTTTGCACGCAAACATAAAAAAACGTTTATTGGATGTTAACACAACCGTCCTCCAAATTTATTACGGCGTCTTCAAGGCACTAAGCCCTTAGATTTGGTCCGATAATAACAAGCCGCGTTATAAATTGCGGAAAAAGCAGGAAATCTTATTTGCAATACAAATACAAAAAGGATGGTGGTTCTAGTGAGTTATAGTCTCACACTACCTTGGGCACGTGCTCATTATGTCTATTAAGATTTTCACCAGCCCACAAAAAAAAACTAGAACTGGGACTTCAGACCAATATCTGCATAGCTCTGTGTTTTGCTTTAATACAAAGTTGGTATATCTATATTGAAAAAATTATAAGTGGTGTTCGCATCGTTGCCTGTCGCGTTGGTTGGTTCAAGTGTCACAAGCCTTGGAATCATTTTCCTAACATCTTTCAAACGTTTTCCGTTAAAATTTCTGTAATAAAGAACTATTTTTACATCAAGTTGTATTAGCATCAACAACAATCGTTTAGTATATCAAATCAAATGAGTATTTTCGTGTAAGAAATAACAATATATTATGTTTAAAAGTCTTTGTTAAGAAAATTAACTTAGTGAGATAACTTACTTCTTCATGTTCCCATAAGCTCAACGTGTTTTGGTAATCTAACGAATAGCCTTTTGTGCCGCATTCATCGCTTGCATCGAGGCTGCCTTGGAAGCCCGGAAGTTAACTTAAGCTGTATCCATTTATCAGCTCGTTGCTTTTCTGATCACTACACTTTAGTGTCTTTAGGGGATGTAGTGGTTTATTGATTAGTGCGTTAAAATAACTGTGAGAAGATAGAGTTTAGTTTTTTGAGTCCTAAGGGGTAATTTTAAGTTACAAAATATATCAAAGTTTTCCTTCCAAATAGTTCACCCTACGCCTATGGTTTAATTTATATTACATTCACAGCGTAAACCACGAATATCATAGGTCTTATATACTTAAGTTGCGCTACAGTCCGGAATGAACTTGGGCCTTAACCAACAAGCCTCTCCAATTAGCCCGGTCCTTATCTAACTGCCTCCAGTTGCGCACTTCAAGTTGGTTGAGGTCGGTTTCTACTTGTGCGCGCCACTTAAGGCGAAGGGTTCTTCTACTGTGTCCGAAGTCTGGCTGTAAGTCGAAGACTCTGTGAGCCGGAGTATTGATGTCCATTCGTTCTGCATGTCCTAGCCATCTTGAAAGTCCAATGCGGAGTTTTTTGACCAGGGGCATATCGATGTACAGCTCGTATAGTTCTTGGTTGAAACTTCGTCTCCATAGCCCGTCAAAGCAAACGGGACCGAAGATTTTTCGAAGAATTTTCCAATCAAATCGACCAAGGATTTCTTCATACGCTTTTGAGAAGGTCCATGCTTCAGCACCGTAAAGCAGGACTGGGATGATCAGGGTCTTATATAGGATCTCTTTCGTAGTTCGAGTGAGGGTTTTACTACTGAATTGCCTTCTTAGCCAGAAGAAACAGAAGAAACGGCGAAGAAGCATATATCTATTGTTAATAATAGTATCAGGAGCTGATATCTGGTTGTCCTGATAATAAGCAACAGTATCCAGGACCTAGTTTTTTTTCAATACCATTTTTCACGGTATCTGGACCAGATATGTGTTATACATAACGGGTGTTATTAAAAAAAAATATTATAAGAAGTTGTGCTTATAATCAATTTAAATAAAGATATTTATTAAGCTTTTTTAACAAATCATTCTAAATATTCTATCTTTAAAATAAACATCCAATAAAACTAGGTGTGGTTAAAATGTTTATTTTTTAAACTTTTATCACAAATCCTTTGCTTAAAGAAAACGCCCCAAAAGTTGGTATGGCTAAAAACATTGAAGCTGAAAAAAGAGAATCACATAGTCATAATATGTAGTCAGTACGGACGTACTGACAGACAGGATTAAGTCGACCCAGCTAGTGATTCCATACTATGTATAAATGTTGATATACCCCTATGAAATAGGGGTGTGTAAACTGTCGAGTTATTTATTTTTCCACTAAAAAATAAGGACCTTCTGTACTATTGGATGTTTGTTAGACTTTCGCATGAGGTAGGTCTTGATGGACTCACGCTAACTCAAACTTATTAAGCTGTGGAACCCTAAACAAGGGCCAAATATATTTCGGAACCCACACTCTTAAAATAAAAGACAACTCATTTCAAAATCCATTTTTTTATTTAAGATCTTTCTAGACTTACCAAGTATCCAGTGATCATATTGCGAATATCTGCTCTGAGCTCATAGCATGTTTCCTTGCAAGAAGTCATGTTAAAATGACACAGTGCATGACAGCTTTAATTAAAAACTCTGCCAGTCTGTATCTTAAGAAGAAAGATTCCTCAGTTGCATTTTCGTTGTCAATTTTTGCAAATGTAGTAAAACCGGACACTATGGGTTCATGCATGTCTTTTTGTTTATGAAAAAAGCTGATCATATTGAAAAATTTGAAGGAGAAAAACACTCCCTCAAATTTTCGTGAACTGTATCGAAATGTCGTTTCAGTTTTGCTGGTGCAAGAGAACTATTAACTAAAATATTTTTACAAACAAGACATAATGCATCAGGTTATTCCGAACTTCAACAGGTATAAATCCAAAAGACAAATAAGAGTCTTCGTATCGGCGTTTTTTTTTTTGTAAAGTCTTCTCATTTACTTGTTTATCTTTTGTTGAACTTAATGCCGCGTTTTTCAATTATATCCAATCATATATGTATGTATATATATACGTATAACTATAAGAATATAATTATAAGAAATCCGCGACAACATTTTTATATAACGAATGCTATCCCTTCTTCACTTCCGGAACAAAGTTGTACCAATATTCCCAATGCTTGCCCAGTTGTGGTGAAATCGGTACTAATCTTCTGTTAAGGATTTTTAAAGAATAGAATAGAGTAAAACAAATGAAACGAGCGGTGGGTGCACGACTGGGTCGTACGCAACTTTCTCTTTCACAGCGAGCTAATTTGACCAAATACATAATAATATTTATTTTGATTGTTGATGCTAAAAATGATATAAATAATTTTGAAATACTATTATACGAACGTTTATTCCTACATTCAAAGTAATCGGTGTCCATGTGAATAATAATGATTTTCCGTTATTGGCCAAAACTAAAAATTCCGTTTGGGGATAATTGAGTCAAAACCAATTATGTGGAACTCATGAAAACAGTAATAGTAGTATACAAATTGAATTTCATTCATTTTGGCCAAAAAGTTTGCGAGAAATTGACAATTTTCTTAATATGGCCTATATGCAAAAATCCGTTGTATGGATTTTCTCCAAAAAACTGAGTATGCAATTTTGTTGGAACTGATGTTCTCAATCGAAATCGTTAGAGCCGTTTTAGCCGGTAATAACATGGCTCAAAGCAAACAAACAAAAATTGTCTAGAATTATGACCAAGCAAACGCTGGATACGAAGTTTGAAGAAAATCGGTCAAATCGTTTAGGCTGGAGAAGCTTCTACGGATAGACGCACCGACGGACGGAGTTCCAAAAACTACTTTTTTGAGTTCCGCTATCATCGTAACGTTAGAATCAATCAAAAGTTCGGGGTTGAAAATTTTCACGAAAATAATATCTTTTTCTTTATAAGAGAAAGTTTTTTTTTTTTTATAATTTACACGTACTCAAGGGGTTATGAATACCCTTTTATATGTTACCATAGTACGAGCGTTAGAGAAGGGGAAGAAAGAAAGGATAGGAAAGATTTTGGATGTAGAGGAGACTTAAACTCCATGGGTGGTGTCCGAACTAGCTTCGGGGAGTCACTTTTTCTTGTGTTCGTTAAATTTGAAGAAATTCAAGATGGTGTGCATACTTTTAGGTATTACACCGACCTTTTATTTCTCTTAAATAAAAGTGACATGGATTTTGGTTGGGATTGAACGCGCAACCTTCCACTCAACAGACGAACACATTACCACTACACCGCGGCCACCCACTGTAGTAGCAAAATAAAAAGCTTGAATGAAAACTCAAATAGAATTTAAATTTTCTTTGAAAGTGGATGTTGCTGTACCATTTTTGTTTGAATGTTTTTCAAATTATGGGCAGCTCACAATTCAACAACAACAAAAACATACACGTCAAACATTTTTTGCGCAAAAATAATTGTAATTGCATGCTTAAAAATAAAATAGTTTTGTATTAAATAGTTTTTTATATATGAAAGTCAAAGTCGCGGAACCCTGAAAACTCTTCTAGGGAAACCCAGTTTAAGAATCGAATTCGAATTCTAAATTTAAGTATTAATCATATTATGGCTCCCTATAACTAATATCAAATTTGAATTAAGTTTGTGTTCAGACTAAATGAATGGAATCTCTATCAAACTATAAATAAGCTGCAACTTCATCTTAACTCTATATGTACATTAACCTGCGCCTGTGCAAAGTCAGCGTAGATACATCTGTAAGCATTTAAAACGAGAAAGTGGTTTGTGGCCACTTTAAGCAATTTATTTTTATTCGTTTAGATTCAGTCTGTATTTTTCTGAATTCTCACAACGTCTATATTCAAACAACACCGTACAATGTTCACCATGTATCATAGTATAGAGGTTACCTATTCAGAGCTATTTATGTACCATGTAAGGTAAAAGTTTCTATGTATTTGGGTAAGGCATATATTAATGTACATCCATTGAATAAGCACCAGAGAATGCATGACCAGCCTCGTTTATTTGTTCATCATAAATAGGTTTGGTCAAACATCATGTTCGTTTTGAGAGTCAACAAGAATTGTTCATAATGTTTATTGTTCAATGAGTTACATGGAAATCCGTGATCAAATTATGCATGTTTAAACAGATTATTCTGATTTACAAAGTATAAATACAATACTTTTGAAATTAGAATACAATGTTTCAACTGGTGAGGTGCAGTGAAATAAAGTAGAAATAAATTATAATCAAATAAATCTACAACAATCAAATACAAGAAATAAAATAAAATAAATAAAACCTATAAATACACGAAACAATGTCGAACCAATGATAAATAAAATTATAAAGTTAGTAATGATGTCGATAAACTTTTCGAAAAAAAAATTATTTTCAACATTATTTCCACACACAAAAACACGCCTTTACATCAACGTACAATTATATGTAGAAAAGCAATATAGAAACATAACATAACATAGCTTATCAAACTTTTTAAAAGTTAGTTAATATAACGTTTTTTTTTAAAGCAACGAAGTTACTCTACAATTATTTGCTTATCTTATTCACGAAACCGTTTCACCCCGTTACGTAGAAGATGGCTAATAAGCAGATTTATAAAAGATTGTTACTCTGGTAACCTTGTAATCGCGGTATTTCTGTGGGGTCGTTAAGACCCTGATGGAGCAGCATAGACAATTCATTGATATCCTGCACAGACGAATGAGCTTAGGCGGTATACCAAAACTAGACATGGCTCTGCATATTTCGTGTCTATAAATGCTATCGTATGCGGTTGCAAATCAATTAAGCGGTAGTGGGCATCCACTTGCGGACCTTCTTGGTCTTAAACCATACAAGAGCTGATCAGGTTGATTGTTAATAGTCTCAGGTATTCGCATAGATATTATGACAGATAGTATCGTATAGCTGATCGCGATGTTGGGTGTATTTTTGCCTATACCTATATCGCTGTTCAGAGGGTCTCTTTTCCGTGGATCGGCAAATTATGCTAAGGTTCCATTCTTCGGGCATACATACATCCAATCAAATTTGTGTAATTAGTTGGTGTAGTTTACTTACCTAATGGGGCTTTATATAGCTCGGCAGGAAAGGCAGTCATTTTCGGCAGTTACATGTAGCTGAGTCGATTTAGCCAGGTCTGTCCGTCCGTACGTCAGCAGTTTTTTGGGCCTTAAATTTTGAGCTAATATGATGAAATTTGGTACACGTGTTTGTTGTCGCTCGCAGCTGAACAAGTGCAAAAAAATTTTCAAAATCTACGCCATTTTTTAGAAAAACCTAGTTTTATTCCAAATCATTACATGTCTAGACAATTGTCATGTCAATATTTCGTCTATACAGAGTTTTTTGCCTAGCCCACTTTTTGGGGGCGTTTTCAGTAACAAAAAAACGTTTTTCGGTAAAATTTTAACATTTCGAAAAAAATGTTGATGAAAAATCATTGGTTATGGTATTACTAAAATACTGGAATACTTTACTGAAGTTGCTAGCAGGGACAAATTGAGTTTGACCAAAACAATTTTATTTCTGAAACGTATTCTTCTTTCTTAAAATTTGGGGATATACGACTGAATAAATGTAACATTTAACATTTAATATATTTAGTTATATTATTCCTATATTTAACAATCTTAAAACGCAATGGGGTCTATAAAAATATCGTCTAAAATAAATAATATGATGGATGAAAAGTAGGTAACCACATAACCCCTTTTTTGTTGACACTTATAAATAGTGAAGTAAGCTGACTCTCTCGTAAGCTGGCTCTCGGAAAAAAAACAAAAAAATAAGATCCGCTGGTTTCAGGTTTGCAATATTTTTAAGTTTGACACTTGCATAAACTTACAGTGACAAGGATAACGAAAGTGATGAGGAAAATAAAACAAATATTTGCTTTGAATAAAAATTATTAGTTTGCAAGATGTATTAAGCAAATACGAGTCTCGATACTCAAAAAATTATCCACACTATAATCCTACTGCAAAACTTATTGCATAATGATATTGTAGATATCTAACTGGTTTACATATAAATTCTTTTTCAATTTAATTAGATGAGCAAACAAAACAGTATGATTGTGTATTTAAATAATCACATTTCTTTCTTAAAAACCAATGATTTTTGAAATAGGCTTGCAGTATGTGGATTTGAATAAAAATGTAAACTTTAACAGTGTATTAATTAAAAATCACTATCCACTATTTAACGCTAACGGATAGTAAACTTATCCGTTTTCTAACTTTTGTTATTAAAATAATATCTCTCACATACAAATCGCAACAGATTTTAGACATTTTTTGTATTAAAAAACGAAACGTCATAATATGTCCGGTCGTTATCAAATTGTGTTTGCTAAGTATTAAAGGTTAACCGATGTGTAGCTGTGGATTACGTTATTCGATATTTTCGATAAAGGGATTTTCTGCTAGCCTTAACAAAGAGCTCGTACTCAAAATTCAAAAGATCTGGCATAAAATTTAAAGCCAAAAACGATATTACATATGTGCATTCTGTCACACAAAGTCAAATATGTAAATGCATTTTTAGATTAGATTAGATTTATTTTATTGAATTTACAGTATAATATATATATACGCAATATGATTTAGAAAAAATAAGAAACTATAAAATTGCGTGTTGCTCCCGTTTGTCTGATTGACTCGCTAAACCGTATTAATTAAAACAGTTCTTAACATATTATTTAAAAAAAAAATTTACTTTCAAAACATGATTTTTTTTATTATTAACTAAATTTTGTTATGATATCATTCTGTTTAAAGTAGGATATACCTTTTGTTATGCTTTCGTCGAGAAATCCATTCCAATTTATTTTCAAAAATGTGTTTTGCGAGATTTGTGGTAGGGTAGGATAGTTATGCACTTTGAATATAGAAATTTAATCGAAATGTTATTTTAGGGTAAAACTGAAAAGATTTGGGTCTAATGGTAAAACTATGTATGTTTTCAGTAGAATGTGGAATAATATTTTTTATAAAAAAAAAATAGAAAAAGAAATTCGACTCAATCATATTGTTGGAATCCCAAGTTTAACAGCTACAACACATAACTGAGCGCATGGCTGCTTCAAACACATGATACTTGAATGAGAATCGGCAAACGCCATCATCGCCGAGCGATGTCTAGTCCCCAGTTAATCGCGAAGGTGGAACTCCGTATCATCTTCGATTCCTCAAGGAAAAAGAAGTTAGCGGGATTCGATGGTATGTCCGACATTGTACTGCGACACTTACCCCCGAACGCACTGAATAATGCATATTATCCAGTGCGGTGGAAGACGGCGGTGGTTCATCCTCTCCCATAAAAGGGAAAGGATGAGTCTAATTCGGCGAAGGTTTTCGAAAATATTCTCAATCGAACTCTATTCAACTGGACTGAGGGCAATTAGATAATACCAACCGTATTCATGTCGCTTTCAAACTCGTCTCTGATATACAATGAAACAAAGCCAAAACGAGTGATGGGTGCACGACTGGGTCGTACGCAACTTTCTCTTTCACAGCGAGTTAATTTGACATTTTTAATAATTTGGCCAAAATATACAATAATTTTTATTTTTATTATACGAACATTTACTCCGTAATCGAAAGGAATGTGAAAGTCCATGTGAATAATTATATTTTCAGTTATTGGCCAAAACTGAAAATTCCATTTATGTATAATTGGAATCAAACCAATTATGTTGAATTTATGAAAATAGTAATAGTAGTTAATAAATTTAATTTGATTCAACTTGGCCAAACAGTTTGCGAGAAATTGAAAATTTCCCTTATATGGCCTATATGCAAAAATCCGTTGTATGGAATTTCTCGAAAAAATGGGTATAAAGTTTTGTTGGAACTGATATCTTGTAGTATATATCAAGTTTAATCAAAATTGTAATAGCCGTTTTCGAGAAAATTGAGGTTATGTATAATTTTTATATGGCAGGTACCGCTAACAACATGGCTAAAAGCAAATAAAAAAAGTGGCCTAGAATTATGACAAATAAAAAACGCTGGATACCAAGTTTGAAGAAAATTGGTAAGGCTGGACAGACCAGTACGGGCAGACGAACCGACGCACGGACGGAAATCCAAAACCACTCTTTGGGTTGCGCTATCATCGTAATGTTAGAATCAATCAAAATCTCGAGGTCGGAAATTTTCACGAAACAATATCTTTCTTTTTGTAAGAGAAAGTTAAAAACAGTGCACGGGTGCATGTTCGGTTGATTTAGAGAAGGCTTTCGACACCGTTTGCTTAGAGCGCCTCTAACTTAAGCTGACCAGACTTGGCATAAGTAAGTAAAGCACTGCTATATATGCTTCATGACATGTTAACTGTCAAAATATGTTAATTGTCAAAAGTGGCAATGTAACTTTAACACAGAATTTTTTATTAAAAATGCAACACCAGTGATACCAGGCAATGCGTATGTGGACGATTTTATCGCGTACAGAGCAGCCCGTACTGTCAAGGTCATTTTTTGCAGCGGGACTTAGGCAAGACCCAGATATACTGTGATGTCTGACTTTCAGAAATTGGAAACTATTTTGTGTAGGACATCATTGTCTAGGACCTCTAGGAATACAAGAAAGAAAGATGCTGGTGATCGTTTGACCAAAGGCAGTGTCACTGGCACTACACAAAATATTATTCTAATAAGGTCCTTTACAACGGGATCAACATGAACAGAATAGAGAAAAATTTTCAGGTGATATTCATTCGGTTTCACGCGGCAAGAGCGATGGCTTCGAGCAATAGTCTCATTTTTTGAGCCTTCTACTCCAGTGATGAATATCTTGAAAGTGGGCGCTTAAGCGCCTAAGGCTTTTCTATATTTGGATAGTCGAAGGCTGATACAGGACAAATCGGCGGTTCCGCTTAGCTATCACGTCTTTCTGACCAACTGTGGATAGGCGACTCCTATACAACCCAGACGTCGCGTCGTCGCTCAAGGCGGAGAGAGCGCCTGCAACTCAGCAGGAGAGTGTCCGATTGGGACAGTCGGAGTAGATGGCAACAGGAAAATACTGTTAAGGTGGCTAAAAGATTAGTTATAGACAGTTGACTGATATATTTATTTGCCGTATGGGTGACTTACATAGTTTAGGGTTTAGGTTAAGTTATATTTAGATAGTTTTAATTATTTCTTAAGCAGTTTTAAATAGTTTTAGTTAGTGTGTAAGTTTAAATAAAAATCATGTGAAATTTTGTCTTAAAACGTTTCTTGGTCTTAAAAAATAGTTGAATTTAAGTAATGACGTTAGATTATAGGCCAAAGGCATTCGAATTAAGTTAACGTTTAATTCAGAGTGGTGCCCGCATATAACCTGTAAGCTAGTTAAGTAGTTGATAAGTGGTTGATAAGTGAACTAATAAAAAAAACCGTGGATGGGATTGGTATTTCATTTCATTTTTATTAACTATATTTTTTACGAAATGTTTAAAAGGCTTTTAGATGCTGACAACTTCCATTCAAGATGATGCATTATTTTCATGTTGAGCTCCAAATGCCGAGATAGTTATAATTATTCTATTGTTTCGCTGTCATAAAACCACTTTTCGTTTTCCCCAAGTTTAGTTTGTCTGTTAGATATGTATCTACGATCTAAGATTTCTCCAAGTTGACTCTCAGATTCCACATTTTGTGGTAGTTATGCATATGTTGATTATTAGTTGTAGGCTATGAATCAATTTCGCTAGTAAAATATATTTATTTGAGAAAGTATCTAATCATGCAATTTGATACAAAATATTAATTAACAAAAGTTGAAAGTAATTATTTTTAATAAATCATTCCTCTGGAAGTACATGACGGAGAAGACAGAAAAAGTGGACCCTGGCATTTTAGTCTTTTATTATTTGTTATAAACATTAAAAAATAATCTTTTAAGAATATTAGGTACTCTTAAAATGTTTAAATGTTTTACATTAATGTTTAGGTTAATGAGATAATCATGAATATAAACAACTAACCAATTATTGCACCCGTGCAAACAAATTTATTTAATACGCGGACGCCTCAACAAGATTATACGATTTTCAAAAAGGGAGAAAGGTCATAAATTAGAGATTATGGGAGGGCTGCGATTCACCCAACACTGTAACCAAATATATACCGATCTTCACAGATGTGAATCGAAATGGAACTTCGACTATCAGATTACTGCACTATAAGCAGCACATTCTGTCCTATCGATACTCGATAGCATTCAGAGGTATAATCAACACTAAGCACACATAGAATTTGGATTACCAGGCACATTGGTGTGATGAAGGAGAACTATCGGTTGTCCATTAATTTGTTTTTGAATAATATAGAGAACCGCGGTTTCACACGGTTTGATGACGAAAACTTGGCAAACGCCATAGTCGCCGAGCGAAGTGGGCCTAGTCCCCGGTTAATCTTGAAGCTGGAACTCAAGTACATCTTCGATTCCGTAAAGAAAAAGAAGTCAGGGGGAGTCGATGGTATATCCAACATTGCACTGCGACACTTACCCCCTGAAGCTGTGGACATTTACGATACGCTGTTCAACAACGCGCGGAATAATACATATTATCCAGTGCGTTGGAAGACGCCGGTGGTTCACCCTCTTCCGAAAAAGAGAAAGGACAACTCCAAACAAATTTCTGGTCGATAAGTCTCCTACCGAGTATCAGTAAGATTTTCGAAAAGATTCTCAATCGGGCTCTGTTCAAGTGGTCTGAGGACAATAATACTATACCAGAGAACCAGTTTGGTTTCAAGACAGGACATGACTGCATTCATTCGTTCATGCTGCATCCAAACTCGTCTCTGATATACAATGGAACAAAAACAAAAAACAGTACACGGGTGCATGTCTGGTTGATTTAGAGAAGGCTTTTGACACCGTATGGTTAAAGGGCCTCTATCTAAAGCTGACAAGACTTGGCATAAGTAAACCACTGCTATATATGCTTCATGACATGTTGACTGGTAGAATTTTTGTTGTCAAAAGTGGCAATGTAACTTCTACCACCGAATTTTTCATAAAAAATGCAACAGGGAGCGGTAAGCTTGCCGATTCTCTTCATCATTTACACCATTGATATGATAGATAGTCTCAGGCAATTGCGTAAACGGACGATCTTATCGCGTACAGAATAGCCCATACTGTCAAGGTCATTCGAACTTTTTTTGCAGCGATACTACGAAAAGATCCAGGGATATTGTGATGACTGGAAGTTGAAAAACAACCTTCAGAAATCGGAAACTATCCTGTTTAGAACGCCGTTGTCAAGGGCCTCTAGGGATAAGAGAAAAAACTGGCGTAAGCTGGTGATCGTTGGACCAAACGGACAGCCACTGGCAAGTAAAAGTGTAGTAAAGTACCTTGGCATCTGGTTAGATCAGTATCTATATTTCGGCAGACATGTAGATGCTGCTCTGGCGAGAGCTAGCTGAGCGTTTGACCTGTCAATACGATTGTTTTACAGCAGTCGTTTGCATAAAATATTGAGAATATGAGGGTTACGCCACCCTGTTCCCAACTCCTAATATATGGATCGACACAGAATCGCTAGCTGAGTTGATTAAGCCATGTCTGTCACCGTCCGTCTGTAGGTCACCAATTTCTAGGCCTTAAATTTTGAGCTAGGATAATGAAATTTGGTATATGCTACCTTTGTACGTGCTGTTCAAAAATGCCCACAAAAAGTGAAAACGTTTACACTTGCATTTTCACTTTTTGGTGGCGTTTTTAGTAAAAAAACGTTTTTTTTTTTAAATAAAAACTTCGTCCATAGGTTATTTTAACCAACGCCTACTTTTGGTGGTGTTTTCCTGCAATATTTTGGGACATTGTCATTTTTCTTTATTCCAACCCAATAAAGCTCACATTTTGTGGATATCAATTTTAAGGATGGGATGCGATAGGGTGTTGAACGATCCGCACAGCGGATTGTAGCATTGTCATATCTTTGTTTTTATACCCTATTCCGTAGGAGTAGGTATATTAGTTTTAACAATAAGTTTGTGAAATAATTTTGATAAACATACTTCAATCTAGACATGTATGTCTGTCCATCTGTCTCTCTGTGTGTTACCGATTGTTAGGGCTTAAATTTTGAGCTAGAGTGATGAAATTTGGTATAAAGATTCTCTGCTCGATGAAGTGTGAAAGTGTGAAAATTGTCTGACCAATACCAACCCCACATTATAGTAAAACATTATCACTTTACCCGTCATTGACAACAAAAATCAAAGTCTCAAGTCTCTTTAGATTAAAGCTAAGTCTTCGTTGTAATCAAAAGGGGTATAAACAGCATATCCAGGAGGTCCAACACAAGTAGTTGCACCATAGTTCGTAGTGTATGACTCGTCATTGATACCTTTATTGGACAACAATAGTGTCATTATCAGATCCAAAAGGTTATAGGTATTAGTACCGGGAATAATTAATTAATAATTAATTTGAAAGTGTCATGGTAAGTTTTTTTTATAATATAATATTGTTTAATTTATTTTTAACTAATTATTTTTAAAATACTTTCTACAGCATTAACTTCCACAAATTAAGTATTAACTGATGATTTTTCTAGAAAAAAAATTAAATTAATCGAATTAAAAAAAAATCAAAATTAGCTGAAAATAAAACTTTCAAAATAAAAAAATTCAAAATTATCTGAAAATAAAACTATTTTTATATCCAAAACTTGAATTACACAATACCATCAACATTTAATTAGACCATGGGCATTCATGGCTTCCGATATAAAATTCGCGCATTCTACAAATTCAGTCTTCCTAACTTAGCCTTTTAATAATCACAAATACAAATATCTTTGTCTTTTTTTTTCGGATAGTATATTTTCTTTTTAGAATCATTACCCTAACTACCGTTTTCTTTCATATTGAACAATTAGTAGTCTGACAATAAAAATATATAATTTATTTTTATTGTAGTGTCGCACAATAGGTATAGACTCAGTAATTTGCTTCACAATCACAACATACTTTGTGTACCTCTTGGTTGCATTTATTGCGTGTAATTTGTAAGAACGGATTCTACCATAAAGTAATAAAATAAAGGGTTTCAAATATTTCTAGGTTAGACAAAACATGTGCTTAGCATTTTAATCTAATATGGGAAAACCCGGCGCCTTTTATTTCTTCAATTGTAAAAAATGTTTATAGAGTCGTCAATGAAAACTATTTTTCATACAGAATTGTCTGAGGAATGAATTACGCGGGATTTGCTTGCTATTAACAAACATATATATATATATATATATATATATTTATTTATATCTGCATGAACGTTTATGTACTTATGAAACTAGTAAGCACACATCAGTGACTACTTCACGCGTAATTTGCACATATAGTTTTACTACCTCTATTTCTAACCCTTTATGCAGTGCAGTTGTTTATTCATTTTCTAATAGAATTACACACGGAGAGCAAACAGTACCTATCTACACTCAAGGCGGCCATATTGTTAGTCAAATAAACGAAGCAGGTAGTGGAAATCAGGGCGGAGTTTAAAATAGAGATGAAAAGGAAAAAAAAAGAAAACAACCTGCTTCGTAGCACTGTTCACTGTGTCTTCAACTTCAACCTAAACACTCCTAGAGTATTTAATACATAATTATAAACTGCATCTATTTAAAATATTGTGTTTGTAATACAACAATGAGGGTACGGTTTATGAAGCCTATATAGATATCGATATCAAAAATATCTACATCGACATTACGGAAACAATTTTTATCGAGAGCTTAAATGTATGGATTGGATATGACATTAAGATATCAACGAACACAGTAGTAAGTTTAGTGTAATTCGTAAATAATTATGTTGCGGTCGATGGTGATTTGATTTTGGTGACAAGATTTTTAAATTTGGTACCCATTGTTGCCAAATTCAAAGTGTAATGCCATTTTCCGTAGGTAGGTACCTACTATGTTATACCTATAGGCAAAATACTTGGCCAACGTTCGATGACGCAGGAGAGGGCTTCGCTTAAGAGAATAAGAAAAGATAAGATTTATCGTGCAGAGGTTTTTATGGTAAAATTTCGATGCGATAAGGAATTTGGGGGCTAACTTTGTTTCTTAGGCCGTGTGTCAATTGTGTTAAAATGGGGGTTAAACTTTATTCACTGAATATTTTTTGACATTCCTACGGTTGTTTTCCGTCTCTGTCACCCCTCAGTAGATATATCAAATGTCAAAAATTAGCCACTGGATACATTTTAGCGAGCTATCGAGCAGGTTAAAATGTTGAAGTCTCTAGTCACCATACAAATTTCAAAATGTATCCACTGGCTAACATTTTAACGCCATTGACACACAGCCTTAATACTAATCCGCAAATGTGCTTCGTCTTAGAATATAATTTTATGGTTTTACATTATGTGGCAGGTAGTGGGGACTCGTTCTTGGGGTTTAATATTTTTTGCACCAGTTTTTATGGATTTTCAAAACTTTTGACCTATAATAATTAAGCCATGAAGCTTTTACTTAGTTAAACTTAGTTTCCAAAAAAAAAATGTATTGTAGCACATGCGAGTTCATATAACAAATTGAAATGGATCCATTATGTACTAGGATCCATAGAAAGTCAGGCGCGTAAGATAGTTATTATTAGGTATTAAATTCTTAATGGAAAAATTCCTTGATAAGATTTGCCTTAGCTGCAGTAACTTATAATTTGTATCGAATGATGGTGGTTTTATTCAGTAAGAATCTGATACTACTCTCATAGTGGGTATGAACGATTTTCACCAAACTATGGCAGAAATGTCATCTTTGGTAAGCTTACGTTTGGATACTGCTGTACTCAATTCATTTAGGCCGGTGATTGATAGCTTATCCGCTGTCGCCGCCAATTGTTTTTTCCGTGTGCTGGTGGGAATCTTTATTGGCACTATGAGGTATTTGCCCCGTCGCACTATGAGGTTCATAATCAATTTCTCAAAATGTAAAGTTAAGAAGTTATTTTTTGTCACGCTGTTGTTAAATACACATGGAATAATTTACCGTAATTATACCCTATCCCATAGGGGTATATTAGTTTTGATACATAGTTTGTAATATAGAGAAATAATTGAGCTAGGTATACCTCAAAGTACATGGATCGACTCCGAATCGATAGCTGAGTCGATTTAGCCATGCCTGTCCGTCCGTCCGTACGTCACCAGTTTTTGGGCCTTAAATTTTGAGCTAGGATGATGAAATTCGGCACACGTGTTTGTTGTTGCTCCCAGCAGAACAAGTGTAAACATTTTTGAAATCCGCCCACTGCCACGTCCTCTTTTTATAAAAACATAGTTTTACGCCAAACCGTTAGAGTTTTTGAAAAAAACGTCTGAACAACATATCTAGACAATCTTTATATCTATATTTCGTCTGTAGAAAGTTTTTTGCAACTCCTACTTTTTGGGGGCCTTTTTCGTAAAAAAAATAAAAAAATAAATAATTAATTTTGGTAAAATAAACATTTCTTTCAAAAATCATTTTTACCCACGCCCATTTTTTGGAGGCGATTTCATAATAAAACCCATTGTATACCCTACGCCATACCATATGCAGAAGAAAAACGTTGTTTTTGGCTGAACGGTTAGAGATTTTGAAAAAGTGTCTTTAGAACATATCTAGACAATCCTAATTTCTAAAATTTCAAATATTTCGAAAAAAATGTTGATTGGTTTTTGTAATATAAACATTTATTCTATATGTCATTTTAACCACGCCAACTTTGTGGAGACGTTTTCATACAAAAACCATTTCTATACATTATATTCATAGCATAACCTTGCGAAAAACTATGTTTTTTGTCGAACCATAAGTGATTTTGATAAATTGTCTGAACAATATGTTCTTACAATGACATTTTTTATATTTCGTCGCCAAAAAGGCGACATTTTGAGGATATTTGTATATGGATCGACTCAAAGTCGCTAGCTGAGTAGATCTAGCCATGTCTGTCCGTCAGTCGTCCGTCAGTCGTCCGTCCATCTGTAGGTAACCGGTATTCGGGCCTTACATTTTGAGCTAAGATAATTAAATTTGGTACATGAGATCCTTGTACGTGCTGTTCGAATAAGTGCAAAATTTTACAAAATCCGCCAACCGCAATGCCCACTTTTTATAAAAAAGTTATTTTTGGCAAAACGGTAGGATAGGTCAACCTGAATTTCGTCTGTAGGTAACCGGTTTTTGGGCCTAAACTTTTGAGCAAGGATAGTGAAATATGGTACATGTGATCCTTATACGTGCTGTTCAAACAAATGTAAACATTTTAGAAATTCGCCCACTGCCATGCCGCCTTTTTAGCAAAACCTAATTTTAGGCCAAGCCGTTTAAAATTTTGAAAAATTGTCAGAACAAGGTATCCTAATGTCTATATTTCGCCTTTACAAATTGTTTTGCCACGCCCACTTTTTGGGGCGCGTTTAGTAAAAGAACGTTTTCCGGTAAAATTTTTAAATTTTTAAACTGTCTGAACAATATTTTGCGACAATTTCAATTTTAATATTAATTTGCAATAAAACCCACATTTAAGGTATATTAATTTAAAGGATGGGATGGGATAGGGTATAAAACGATCTATACAGTGGATTGTAGCCTACTCATATGTTTTTTTAAATGAGCGCCCACTTTTTGGAGGCGTTTTCATACAAATACCAGGCGAAAAACGTTGTTTTTTTTGTCAAACCAGAAGAAATTTTGATAAATTGTCTGAACAATATGTTGTGACAGTGACATTTTCTACATTTAAAAATATAAATCCCACATTTTGCGGATGTTAGTTTTGAGGAAAGGGTATTAAACGATCCGCACAGCGGATTGTAGCATATGTTTTATATGTCTCATATGTTTTTGTATACCATATCCCATAGGGGTATATTAGTTTTGACATTAAGCTTGCAACCTCAACCTGGATATACCTCAAAGTATATGGATCGACTCAGAATAGCTATTTGTGTCGATCTAGCCATGTCTGTCTGTCCGTCCGTCCGTCTGTGTGTCACTGGTTTTTGGGCCTAAAATCCTCTATCCGGCGAAGCAGAACAAGTGAAACCATTTTTGAAATCCGCCTACTGCCACGCCCCTTTTTTTTTAGAAAAACGTAGTTTTAGGCCAAATTATTAGAGATTTTGAAGAAGTTTTTGAGTTTCGTCTATACTTATTTTTGAAAGCGTTTTAGTATAATAACGTCTTTCGGTAAAATTTCAAACATTTCGAAAAAATGTTTGATGCAAAAGCGTTGGTTATGATGATATAAACATTTCTTCTATATATAATTTTAATCACAGCATAACCAGCCGAAAATCATCGTTTTTTGTCGAACCATGACAGACTTTGATAAACTGTCTGAACAATATGTTATGACAATGACATTTTCTATATTTCATCGCCTTTAAGCCGACATTTTGGGGATATATTTTGTATTATGGACCTTTTTTACTGGGTGACATTGGGTAAGATGTTTTACACCGGCTTAGCAGTGAAGATGTCAAAAAGCTTAATGAAACAAAAATGCTGCACATTCTGCCCGCTAGATTTGATTATAAAAAATTAAAATCATCAAATACATTCTTCTGTTTGAATTTTTGTCAGGTTTATGCCTTCTAACTAAAAGACAGTTATATGAAGCTATGAATGAATATAAGAAAAAAAACGTATGAAATCTGCGTGGATCGTTTTATACCCTATCCCATTCCATCCTTGAAATTAATATCCCTTAAATGTCAATTTTATGGCAAGGATATATTAAAATTGAAAATTGAAAATCTTATATGGTACGACCAAAAACAACGTCTTTTTCCTGCATATGACATGGCTTAGGGTTTTAAATGGCTTTTGTATGAAAACGTCACGAAAAAGTGGGCGTGGGTAGAACTGATATTATTTTGCATCAAATTTTTTTCGAAATGTTTAAAATATTACCGAAAAATGTTTTTTTACGGAAAAAGCCCACTTTTTGGAGGCGATTTCTTACAGAAACCATTTGTAAATATGTCGTTTTTTTCTTGAACCAAAAAATATTTATATACTATCTGAACAAGATGTAGTGACAATGAAACTTTCTGTATATTATTCCCATTCAGTTTTAAGTTACGCACATTTTTTGGAATATTCATTTTGGGATGGGATAGGGTATTCAATTATCCGCATAGCGGATTGTAGCCTTCTCATATGACTTTTTTTTGTGTTTTCGTGTAAAATTGTTCCTTTCGTCATTAACCTCTGAATACCTAGATCCCTTCGGAGATCTTCGTTCCTTATGAACCACGGCGCGTTGGAGAAGGATCTTAGCTTCTTTTTTTCAAAGTTTGTAAAATGTTTAATATCGTTTCACTGGTAGAACCCCATATTTGTATATTTGTATGTATATCAGCTTGTTATCAAGGTTAAGCTTCGAATATTTTCCGAGCAACCAGTACAATTCTCTGTATGCACTTTTAAGTTCTTTGTTTCTCCAAAATTGAATGACTCCTTCTGCCTGACAGTGGAAGATTGTTCGTCATCGCTTATAGAGCTCAACGGACGATCTCGTCTTCACTTGCAGCTTAGTTTTGTATAAGGCTAATGTTGGCGAATTTGGTCGTGATGGGGATTGTTACTGTTTACTTACATTAAAAACTGCCGTTTGTGGTTTAAAGGAGTATTATTTTCTGTAAGTAAAATGTTAGATTTACAAGTAAAGACAATTTTTTTACTTTAAATTTGGTCTTAAATTGGCAGGTTACTCGATAATAAGGAATGTCTACGTGACAGTACAAACTTTAGAATTAACAAAATGAAATAAAATACTTTAGGAATGTTTTAGTTTGATTGGGTTTGCAACATCCCACCCTACGTGAATTGCCCTCATGACGAATCACCAACATCCAGTTTTGCTAGCTTGGGGAAAGGTCGTCTAAGTACCCTCGCACTTCTGCTGAACGTACTTACGTCCTGGAAACAGTTCTAAGACCTTTCCACGCCACCAAGAATTTCAAGCTACGAATCACATATTTTGACAAAGTCCATTAGAGCCAGTGGTATTAGCTTTCAATACCATTTAGTCCTTCGTGTTATATCCGGTAAGTATTCGGCAATCCATCGGTGCCAAAAACTGTTTCTGATGGCATGGGCTTCCTCGAACATAAGAGCTTTGTTTCTTCGGGCCCTGGTGTTTGCGTTGAGTTCGCATATCCTAGAATAAAATGGTTAGGTGTAACCTAACCGATGGCAAAAGCCAGTAAGAGGCATTGAATTGACGATATTCTGCGCCTCGAAAAGAACGCTTCTTTAGACACTGAATCTTTCAATAAAACCCTTTTAATGGACCTCTGCAGTGGCTCCCAACAGCCTCCTGCACTTGGATTCGATAGTCCATTAAATAGCCATTGGATTCCTTTCGTTAAGAGATGCGCCTATATCGCTTCATTATCGAACATTTCTAACTGCTCCTTTAGCTCCTTATCTGCCCTGACAAAATTGGTCACCATCGTCACTACGGATGCGAACAAATACTCCTCTTCGGTTGACGATGCTTCTGAGATAGGCCAATAAGTCGTCAGTAGATAAGTCCGTGGCCAAATCCAGATGCATATCTCGTGTCGTTAAACACGTGAATAGAGCAAACCAACGCTTGCTCTACTAATAGCTACCAAGAAAGGTCCCATTCCTGTAAACGTAAAGGATCGCACAAAGTACGTAAGACAATCTTCTGGAAGTTGACCCATTCGTGGCGTGATGGGCTTAGCTGATTGAATCTCTCATTTCTGCCACATTTGCTTTATCTTCTTGGTAAGAATTCTTTGTAAGTGAGGGCGATGGACTTCGCACACGATTGTCTCTAGGTTTTGGTGATAAAAACGTTCATGGAAAAGATGGACAATGAGCTTAGTCAGCCAACAGTCTTGTGGAAGTATAATTGGTCTCCTAGTTTACACAGGCACACATACGACAGAGTTCATACGATCAGACAGTCGAATGACGTTACATTTATCTAAACATGGCGTTAGTTTTTACAAATGGCTCGACTTTTAAGCTTTTGTATAATTCGGCATAAAACGACTTCGTTTTAATGAAGTTCATCGACACATAACGTCTTGCGTGATTTGTGAATCCAACATCGCAAACGAAGCACCCACGGGATGACACTTTTCAGTTTCGGCTTCAAGAAATTCGAAAATTTATTAAGATCAATCCATGAGCTACTTACATGGAAAAGCTCATTTCCGTGTTAATTTCAAAGTTCTTCTTTTACCGCCCGTCCAAACTTACATCCTCGTTGGGACCCAAAGGCTACCGTCTAGGAACAGAAAATCTGGGCCCTTCACCCATATTACTTCCTAGCTGGTAATAAGTTAGATTTTTGGCGAACATCGAACAAACAGTTTTATGGAAACCCATCGCCACTTTCTTATTTCAAACGGGTTATATTTTCGGGGATCGGCAGACTAGATCCAGGTCAGCACTGTTCCTGAGTCACTCCAGAAAATACACTTTACTTACTTACTTAAGTGGCGCTACAGTCTGGAATGAACCTATGCCTCAACCAACATGCCTCTGCAAATAGCTCGGTCCTTAGCTAACTGCCTCTAGTTGCGCACTCCAAGTAGGTTGAGGTCGGTTGTTACTTGTGCGCACCACTTAAGACGAGGTATTCCTGTACTTCGTCCGACGTCTGGCTGGGATTCTAACGCTCTGCCAACCGGAGTATTGGTTTCCATTCGTTTTTTACCAGGGGCATGTCGTTGTACAACTCGTATACTTCTTAGTTGAATCTCCGTCTCCATAGCCCGTCAAAGCAAACCAGACAGAAGATTTTTTTGAAGAACGAAGAATTTCTTCATACTGTAGAATAAAGCCATTCTACTATAATTTATTTAAGCACACTCTTATTTCTAGAATTATATTATTTACAAAACGGTTTCTCGTTTAACAGTTCAATTACGCTTATCAATCAAATACCACAGATTAAATTCGCGCACTATAATCACTTTCAAAAATTCACTTAGGTAATTCACTCAATCAACACTATTTGCTGGTTTTCGCTTTATTTCTATTCATACCACTCCACATATAGACAGAGAAGGCATATTCTCGGAGTAGTACCACTCTGAAGGAGCAGCGAGAATTCTCCATCGTCATCATACACAAACGGACGAGTTTGGGCGGTATACCCAAAACAAGACATGGCTCTGTATAGTTCTTCTCTGTAAATGTTGTGGTATTCGGCTTGGAAATCGGTGAATAGATGCTGGGTACCTATTTGGTCTCCTTGGGTTTTTTCCAGAATCTGCCGAAGTGTGAAAATTTGATCGGTTGTAGACTTTCCTGTTCTAAAACCACACTGAAAAGGGCCAATAGTTTCTTATGTGTGCACGGGCATACCTCCCGCCTGTACCATGAAGCTGATGAACAAAAATTTCTATTTTTTAATACATGCGTCATCTGTATGACTTTATAATCCTAAATGGAGGGCAACTTTATGCAAGAAATGTATCTATTCTTTTGACAGCGATACAAGATACGAGCTACAGATACGCATTCTGGGCGGTTTTTAAGGCTTGCGCTAGTTGTTCGCCTGCACTTCTCCTGTTTTTCGTTAAACATGGTTGACAAAATAAAATCAGTCATTTCCGAGGACCTTGGTTGTTCCGTAATAATGTTTTTTTTTACGTCAGGTGGTAGTTAACCTAAAGCACAACCTTCAACCTACGGGGCCAAACCCATATGTTCACCTGAAGGGAGCTAGGCGGATATACCGTGCCAGTCATTCTGAAGGCTGTTTATAGCGTTGCTGTATCGCATCGCCAAGCTAACGCTGAGAATTTGCACTTGCTCAATAATATCCTAAGATCTGAATATTAATTTAAAAATTAATTTAAAAATAATAGTTTAGTTATAAAAAAAAACATCTGAACAGACCGCAATTTTTTGTGTATTAATAGCGCCATCTTTGTGTGAAGCTAATAACTGAACTGCATTATATGAGCACTGCGTTACCTACCACTATCATGTGTTTTACGGTTGTCAAAATAATTTCGCCGAAGGAACATTCAATTCGATATTACATATTATATGAAATTAATTAAAATTATTTATTTATAAAATAAACAGGTCGGTTTATACACTTCAGAGCAATGGGGAGCTTACAAAAGTCAGCGGACAAAGCGCTAAAAATGCTACGTTCCTTACCGAGGGTGCAAATAGGAAATATTAGACCCAATCCAAACTCAAAGCAAAATGTGTGATGTAAATTAATTGTTACCAAAAATGTATATTAAATTAGATAATTACAGGACAAACGAGGACGCGGTCAACATGGTGGAGATAAACATGGGGCGGGCAACAAAGGATCTGGTCAAAGACAAAACTTTATGCGGTTGGGATACGAGACTGGAAACACACCATTCTATCTTCGTTTTCCATACGAGCCTTACTATAAGGGACACCATCTTCGACGACAGTATCCACCTATTTCAATGACTCAACTACAAACACTTATAGATACGAACAGAATCGATACGAGTCAACCAATTGATATTACGAAACTCTGCAACACGGGTATATTCAAACTTCTCCCTAGCGAAATGCAGTTTGGTTTTCAACTAACCGACGAAGGTGCCGACAATTTCCAATCAAAAATTTGCATTGAAGTGCAGCACGCAAAAGAGTCTGTTATCGCAGCAATTGAACGAAATGGTGGTGTTATCAGAACGGCATACTATGATCCAAAAAGTTTACAAATACTTGTTAACCCCAAAAAATGGTTTGAAAAGTGTGTCCCAATACCTAAGCGTATGTTACCGCCACAGGATTGCACCACTTACTATACATCGGCAAAGAATCGTGGATACCTGGCTAATCCAGAAGAAATCAGTCAAGAACGACTGGTATTAGCACAAAAGTACGGATATGAATTACCAAAGATTGAAGATGATCCTGAATATGAGATGTTGACATCCACTAAGGATGCACGACAAATATTTTTTGGTCTAAACCCGGGATGGGTTGTCAGTGTTCAGGATAAAGCCATAATAAAGCCCAAAACTGAGGTTGTTGCTTAAATAAAATAAAGTTGTAGAATATCTACTTACTTTTAATATCATAAATAGTTTTGTTTTAAATTGTATTTCAATATTATCTAATGCTAGTCTAATGAATGTTACTACTTTCTGAAAGGTGCAGAACACGAATATCAACCAATTGAATTTATTTACATAGAACACGAATATCAACCAATTGAATTTATTTACAAAGTTAAATCGGAAAGCACTTCTGACTTAAACTGAACAAATTTTTAAAAAACGTTCAATTGTAGGTACATGTATTTCTGATGAACACCCTTCTATATATTATAAGAGTTTAGCGATGCACTTCATAAATATTTTTGCAGCAACCATCCTTTAATGGCTTCCGTGAAATAAGTCTGAAAGTTTACACGCAATGGATCCAATCTCGACGTTCGTGATGACATTACTTTTTCAAAATTATCCATTACGAATGCGACAATTGGAATTAAACTCCACTGGCACACTTCCGCTTTAAAACAGACGCATTAAGTTCAGATTGTAAACTCATTAGATCAGCTCACAGTTGCGGAGCTGAAGGCTGAAATGAGTTCCCGGCAGCTTTCCCCTATAGGAGGAAACAGCGATTTATTTATTCTTCTTCAAGACGCAATAATGCAAAATGGTGAAGATGCTAAATCGAGTGTCTTTGATGTCGAAGAGCGTGGTCCAGCTGCGGACCTTTTGCAAAGCATCTCCAATGATAATGAACGCAACTACATCTACAACGCTATCATGAAATCAATTGAGATGCGGTTTGGTGATGACCACATCTTAGAAGTGTATCGAAACTCTTCACCAATTGCAAGCAGATTTGTCATATCCTAATACTGGTGAAGAGATCATCAACCAGATGACAAAGGACGCTTTCACTCGTGCTACAGCTGACTCAAAACTTAAACTAGCAGTACGAATGGCTGGAAAACGCACACTTGCCGAAGCCGCAGCTTATGCTCTGACATTAGAGGCTGCTGATCAAGCATCCTAAGCAGCTCATCGAGTCGGAGAATTGGCCACCAATAAATGCTCTTGTGAGACAATGGAAATTTCGCAAAATAACAATTCTTGAACCCAAATGCGTTGCTGGAACTGCAACAAAACTGGACATCTAATGCGTCAGTACACGAACCTATCAAAGCGCAGCAATTGTCCACATTGCAGCAGTCCACATAGCAGAGAGAAGCATCTGGTAGTGACAAAAATCGACCAGCGGGGCAGAAGTTAGGTTTTGGGATCAGCGCCCCCAGGACCACAGTGCAAGTATCATAAACAAAGAGAGACAACAACAACAGGAGCCTGATAGTAGATGCGACCACCGGCGCAAACGAACTTGCGACTACAATTGATACTGGAGCTACTGCTTTCATTATCCGAAAAGACATCGCCCGTGAGTCGTGGCTGCATAACACCAGCAGCTATTGCCATAACCGAAGTAGAGACTGTTAAACAAGTGCTACCAACTAAACGGATGGACATAACGAGATCGATTCTCAACTCATGCAAGCTGAATCAGAAGCGGCAAATATGTGCGAAAAATCTGACTGAAGAATTTGCTGATGTATTCGCTGCAGATGATGTAAAATATGGCCGCACACACTTGGTGCACCACCAAATCGACACTGGAGATGCTGGACCAAGGCGGTTGCCATTAGCCAAGCAGTCTGAAGTTGCAGAAATGGTTGCAACGATGGAAAGGGACGGGATGATAGAAAACTCCAATAGTCCGTGGGTATCACCAGTGGTACTGGTTAAGAAGAAAGATGGCAGAACCATGTTCTGCGTCGACTATCGGCGGCTCAACGAAGTCACCAAAAAGGACAGTTACCCTCTACCTAGGATTGATGGCACACTTGATACTCTAAGGGGGTCTGAATGGTTTTCCACACTGGATCTGAAGATCGGCTAGTGGCAGGTGCAGATTCACCCTAAGGACAGAGAGAAGACGGCCTTCACCACAGGAAATGGCTTGTGGCAGCTTGAAGTGATGCCATTTGGTTTGTACAAAGCACCTGCAACTTTTGAGCGACTTATGGAGTGCGTTTTGCGCGGATCAACGTGGAATATCTGTCTTGTGTACCTGTATGATGTAATTGTCGTAGGAAAAGAACACCTAGAGAACTTGCAAGAGGTATTCCTAAAACTTCAGAGAGCCCATTTGAAGCTAAATCCAAAGAAGTGTGCACACTTCAGATCTGAAGTTCGATTCCTGGGACACATCATCTCGACCAGTGGAGTGAGGACCGATCCCAAAAAGATTGAATCTGTGAAAAATCGGACGGTCCCCTAGAACAAAAATCAACTAAGGAGTTTCCTAGGAATTGCGATTTACTACCGTCGGTCGGTTTGTAAGGGTCTTTGCTGGCATTGATAAGTGCTTACATCAACACTCGGAGAAAGGAAAGCAATATAAATGGTCAAGTGAGTGTAATAATGCTTGATCAGCTATGTCAAGTCACGATACTAGCATAAATCGACGGTGAGAAGACCTTCATTGTCGATGCCGACGCAAGTAATTTTGGAGTATGAGCCGTTTTATCGCAAGTTCACGAGGGATAGGAAAAAGTGGTGACCTACTTTAGCAAGGTCACAGGATGGTGTCTTGAGAAGAAAATGGGAGTCCTCCGACGTCCTTTGTATCACAGCTTGTCGTTCAACGATAAATAGTCAAAGATCTATTACGGGAGCTACATCGTGGAGTATCGGGAGGACTTATGGGAATCAATAAGACTTTAGACAAAGTGAGGGAGCAACTTTACTGGCTGCCTGCAAGAGAAGAAATCGACAAGTGGTGCCGAAAATGCATTACATGCGCTGCCTGTAAAGGATCAAAACGAAAGACGCACCGTTCGAAAGAATAGCAATAGATATTGCTGTCCCGTTTCCAGAAACGAACAGCGGAAACCGTTACATATTAGTTGTTATGGACTATTTCAGCAAATGGCCAGAAGCATTCGCCATACCTAACCAGGAAGCGAAAACCGAAGTGGAACAGATCGTGGAGCACATTCGGGGCACCGTTGGAACTACATTCTGATCAAGGTAGAAACTTTGAGTCCAGAGTATTCCAGGATATTTGTCAGCGGTTGGGTATTAAGAAGACCAGAAAGACACCGCTGCATCCACAGTCAGACGGAATGGTGGAACGATTCAATCGAACCTTGAAAGAACATATCTCCAAGGTAGTAGACGACAGTCAACGAAATTGGGATCGTTGCATTCCTTTGTTTTTGTGGCGTACCGAAGCGCGGTCCATAGCACGACTGGACACTCCCCATGTGAAGTCCTATTTGGCCGAGCATTAAGGTTGCCTAGTGAAGTAATGTTCGGATCCCCAACGGTAGAGCCGACCACTGAAGATGACTACATTGATGATCTACGCGATAGACTCCGAGATATCCACGAAATTACCAGGACAAGAAAAAGACTGGCAAGCCAGGTACGATATCAGAGCAACAGGAACTGTATTTCGGGAAGGAGATTTGGTGTGGCTGTATAGTCCCCAACGTAAACAAGGAATATCGCCGAAGCTACTGCCGAAATGGGAAGGCCACTACAATATTGAGAATACAGAAAGGACTTCGAGGAAAATTAAAAGTAGTGCACCTGGATCGGTTACATGGGGAAACTTAGGATACACATGTTCCGGACGAACAAGTTTAGGAGGAGAGCAATGTATAAATTTGGATTGTAGTGTACGAACCTATTAATTTTTGACATTTGATATGCCTACTGAGGAGTGACAGAGAAGGAAAGCATGATACTTCGCAATTTGTGACAGTGCCAAAAACAGGGTCTGAGCAAATAAAAAAAATATAGGGAACATACCCTTCTATAAAATTTCCTTTTTTATTATATATTGTACTATATTTGAAAATGTATTACGTTGTTTGAAATAATTATCGTTTAGTTAAGCAGCAATGAAAAATAGATTATAGATAAGAATTTAAGCAAGGTTGCTTAGAGCCAATTTAAATATTTACGCATGCTTAACTAAACAACCTCTGAGACAAATTTTAAGAAAATCTTATAAATACGGCTGTTCATGTATGTGTTTGTCTTAGTACACGATATTCAACACTTGATCTCTGATTCAGCCGGTTGAAAATATTCCCGTGTGTTTGGAAAGTAACCATAATGGGTACGGTTGAGGCATACTCATGTGCGGAGGGCCATTGGGCTTTCGCACACGAGTATGCTTTAACCAATTCAACCGCATGTTTTTGGTTGATACTTGTACGATTGAGGAGGGATTACAGTTTGAAAGCCACTGGAGATCAATTTTGGATGATTTTATGTCTTTTAAATAAAAAATAAATCGTTTCCATTCAGTTTTAATTATTTGTGTTGTATATTATCGCGGAAATCAAAAAGAAAAAAACCAGGATATTAGACATAATTGTAAAGTATTTTTATTACATAATACTCAACCGCTTGAACATAGTCCCGTGTGTAAGTAACCATCGTAACCATTGATAGCGAAGGATCTCCATTACCCATAGTCTGGCATCACTGTTCTAACTCGATCTTAAACCCAAACCCACATATAAACACCGTAGAAACAAACTTCTGTTAATATATTTTGATGGATCTTTGCATTTGCTGTTTTTGTCAAATGTCAGTAGATTAGATTAGATTAGCAGAATTTTTGTTTGCAATTAAATAATGTAAAGAAGTTAAATAATTTCAAAAATGAATTGCACAATTTGCTTCAGTTCCCCTCCTAGTGAACAGTTGAAGGGAATATCAATCAACAATGACTGTGTTCTGGATTGCTTGGAAAAAATCAAATCCCATTACATATGTAAGAATAGTTTTATTTTCAATACATATTGTATATATATACCATATTGTTACTATGCATTTTGAAAATAGATTTAAAACAACAACTTTCTGAGAATCATCTGGTTATAAACGCTTTAAAAGATACAACTAGGTTGTTGGAAAAAAACATCGAAAGCTATGAGAAAACAGAACAAAAAACAAACAAGAAACGTCGGGGGAGTATTTTGGATGACGATGGACCTAAATTACATACTTCAGACATATTTGAAAGCCCAGTTGTAAACAAATTGGAAGACGATCTTAATATGGCATTGAACGATGAAAATGAATTTGAAATTTCTTTTATAAGTAATACGCCCATTGAAAACGAAGAAAAACCAATACTAGTTAAAAGGGAACCTATGAAGACAATTCCTTCGCCAGCAAAGAATGTCTACAATAAAAATACGTCTCCCTACATTAATGATAAGCTGGGAATCAAAATGATTCCAAGAAAAAATACCAGAAAACTGGAAAATAAAGTAACATCGCCTAGTTGGATTTCGAAAGGAAATGATATTAAAAAAAACACTATTGGATCATTTTACAAACCTGCGAATACTAGTGCTAGACATATAAAGACAGAACATAAACCAAATAGGTCGTTGTCGTCGGTAAGGCTAAGACAATCGAAACTCCAGTTACACATCAGCAAAAATATATCAGAAAATGTAAGTACGGATTAAGTGTGCTGTCTTATTGCACCTGGGCCTCAACCAACGTGCCATAATATAGGTTAGGTTTAGTAATCACTTACGTAGACTGTGGCAATTTCGTCATTTTTGAGATTTTGATGTATTTTTTGTGAGACAGTTATTACCAGGGCTCCTACCAACTTAGACAGCAATGTTTTGTTATACCTTTAAGCATTTGAAATAGGTTTGGAGTGATTTCCACCTGATGTAAAGCGTTTTTTCGCTGCGGAGAGCATTAAACCCAGCCTGACTTGAATCAACTTGTTTACGAAACTGTCCATGGGTTTGCTGGAAGCTAACCACTGATTAGTTTAATAGTTGTTTTGCATACATTTGGGACATTGCGAATTTTTCTGTTTAATTAACCTACACTCTTAAAAAAAAAACAACAAGAAAATGTCTTTCTAATACAACGCAGTCTCTAACACAATTTATCGTTTGCAACATTGTGTTTTGATTTTGATCGCGAATAAGTTTTGCCGGACATTTTTTGCTTGTCAGCAATGTAAAACTGATTGCTGAATAAGAAAAGTTTCCTGGGAAAATTTATTCGCGATCGGCCTGATTTACTTTTTGTTCGATCAATAGCTGATTGAAAATCATCTAGCCATTCTATAATTTTCCCTATCACATGTTAAATTGGAACACGCTGCTCATTATGGTTATACATTTTTATATAACATGCATTTGTTCATTTCTGATAATTCTGTCGCAACAAGGAAAAATGACATAAGTCAGTTTTTGCAACTTTTCATGAGAGCGATTTATAAACGGAAAATAATTAATATGCCTGTAGGTTTTTTTTTTGTATTTCATAAGAACAACTTTTTTTGTCAATTTATAGGCAATTTGGATAAAAATATAAATAATACAATAATAAGTTTTAAATTAATTCTCGATAATGCCTTTTTTTCTATATGGCTGTAATAAAATTATTTGTTTACTTACTTTCTTTAGTGGCGCAAAAGTCCGGAATGAACCTGTGCCTCAACCAACATGCCTCTCCAATTAGCCCGGTTCTTAGATAACTGCCTCCAGTTGCGCACTCCAAGTTGGTTGAGGTCGGTTTCTACTTGTGCGCACCACTTAAGGCGAGGTATTCCTCTACTGCGTAAGCATCTGGCTGGTAATCGTAATGCAAGCCGCATTATTGGTGTCCATTCGTTCTACATTTCCTAGCCATCTTAAACGTCCAATGCGGAGTTTTTTTTACAGGGGCATGTCGCTATACAGCTCTTGGTTAAATCTTCGTCTCCATAGCCCGAGTTTGGGCGGTATACCAAAACTATACATGGCTCTGTATAGTTCGTCTCTATAAATGCTGTCGTATGCGGCTTTGAAATCGATGAATAGGTGGTATGCGTCGATTTGGACTATGTACTTGGGTTTTTTTTTTCCAGGATCTGCCCAATTGTGAAAATTTAATCGGTTGTGGACTTTCCTGGTCTAAAACCACACTGATAAGGTTAGATCAGGTTGTTGGGTAACGGTTTCAGGCGTTCACATATTACGGCAGATAGGATCTTGTAGGCGATGTTGAGGAGACTTATGCTTCTGTAGTTGGCGCAGTTAAGAGGGTCTCCTTTTTTGTGGGTCGGAAAAATTTCGTGATTACTAATTTTGTATATCTGCATCACATGGTTTTGCACTTTTTTTTAATTTGATATCACATAATCAACAATAGTCCTTTATGTTGTGCCTATGTTTCTTGAATCACTCGTATTTCATAAGGTGTGAGCAATTCTGGAAGGTTTGCCAACTACTTGAATTAAAGCACTATCATTTGAATTTTTTTTTAATTCGTAATTTGTATGTATTACTTTTTAACGCGTCTATATTACAATCATAACTATAATTGTGCCTTTATTAGACGGAAGCTAGCGGAACTTTTCCACAAAACAACCTTTCCGATGTTTTTGATGGCTAAACACCACAATTCTATGTTTATGAATACATTTTCTAAAATATAAATTTGCCATACTGTCGTCGATAGTTATTCACACTTGAGTATTGAGTAGCCTTTGATAACAATTCCGCTGTCTTTAAGTCTTGTATATTAAAGTAAATGGCATTGCATTTTTATTTGCGTATAATGTAATCTATCTTTGAATACTTTAAATTTCTTGATGACCAGTCTTGTCAGTAGCATCATGGTCGCCTTTGAAGCTCATTTCTAGACTCTCATTTATTTTTGAACAGGTTATAGATTGAATTACTTCATTTATGCATTCCTTAGTGTTTTGATCTTGGCCGCATTTCAATGACAATATTGAAGTTTCTCCACCGAGTTTTATTTTTGAAAATCTTCATCTCACTGTTTTTTTTATTTCAGGGCTCTGGTTTTGTTTTCCATAATTTGATCCTCTAACTTATTTCGATATTATAGTCGAAATCTTTTTTATTGTATATTTCTTTCACAAGTCTAAGTTGAACAACTGATTCTTTGTGCCTATCTTCGAGAAGGCACACATTTGGTATATAGATTCTTTTTAGCTCTTTTTTCTGGTTGGTTTCAGCTTTTTATCATTAAAACATCTTATTTACACGTTTCTGTTTTAAACGTGACTAATTTAACAGCATTTGTCTAACTTTTTTTTAAATATATATTTAAGTCGGATTCTACGTTTTGCGAGGAAGCTATTGATGCCAGCCCAAAGTCGGACTCAATTTCAAAGAAGTCGAATTCCTCAAGACAATGGATGCTCAGGTACTATTTTGTTATCGTTTTTATATTGTTTGTTCAACTTTAATGTTTTTGATTAGGAATAACTCAAAGAACTACGTTGATAAGCAAGATACTGATAGTAGCTTCAACCGTTCTAACCTATGTTCGTCACCAAAGAAACATGCATCTCCAAAAGCAGAAAATATGCCAATGGAAACTTCAAGTGTAGTTATGTTAACTCCTGCAACCCAAGATATTATATTTTTGGACGATAGTTGTGAAAGCTTCAACATTGAATCAATGGATCTGTTAAAGGATCTTATGAATCCATCTGAGGGCCATCTAAGTAATTTACGTCGAATAGAATCAAATGGGTGAGTGTTGTGAATATATATCAACGAGTACTTAAAGGTATTTTTGTTTTAAACTGATCTACTCTTTTATTTGATACAAAATGCTGAGGAATTAATTGAGGAGTAGTAAAGTGTTAGATGATTCTTATCTTAGATGATCGTCTGGCGTATTCATAAACAAATTCTAGATATTGTTAAACTTAGAAATATCTTTAAGTTAGCTTACGTTAAAGTAGCTGTCAGAGGATCGCTAGTAAACTTTTACCAGTATTGGTCTATTGTATTATCACGCTGATCAGTGTATTTTACCTCTCTTATCATTCGAAAACCATCGATTTCTTCTAATAAAACAGACGATGCATTTTACGTTAGAGTTTGAACATTATGAAAGCAGTGTGCTCCAAAGAGAAGTTAAAGTGTTCTTCCTGGCGGGTCCATGTAGCTTCTGCGGAATTCCTTAGCATGAAATGTACATGGCTGTTGTTTATTTGTTTTCCTATATAAAAGTGTGATGTTTTGACAAATGTTTCCTTTGAAATTCACGAAATCGGTCAAATTTTCTTAACGCTAGACGGGTAACCACATTTTTTATTACGTTACAGCAAAGAGTATAGAACTACATAGAGTACGCATCACAGCTAAAAATTTCGTAGCCGTTTCAGACGCGGGCGGTAAGTGCGAAGTGGAAATTTCGTAGATCGTATGCGTCGGCAAGGCTGTTGTTTGATGCTGGTTTAGCAATGTGAACACTGGGGTATCAATATCAGTAATCCACATTGAAAATATTCGTTGTATGAGATGCCCACTCTATGTAACTCTATACTCTTTGGAAACGGGTAACCATTCATTGAATCGACGACGTGATTTTCAACAGCGCTGAAGAGTTTATAACTAATTGCTGTGAAGTTAAATAATTTACGTTTATTAAAATAATAAAATCTCGCTGCCAAATTAACTAACAGCTTCATTTTTCCATGCCTATCTCTTGGTGGTAGTGAGAGTTAATTTTTTTGGTTTGGAAAAGAAGCCCAAAAATGTCTCTCATCGTTATTACAATTTGTTTCGCAAACGTCTAGTATCTTTAATGCACCTCTTTCCAATACATATTTCTATTGAGATACCAATAGATAATTCTTTAAAATATTCTTATTTTCTTTGCAATGGGGCAAAGGGGAGAGAAGGATAGCAGTTAAAGTTGCGGCAGTTTTCTTTCTATTTTGTTTGATTTTGTTCCAAAAAAATTGGGAGTTGACGCATCTCTACTTGGGGCTGTCACTATTTTTTTGTTTAAACGCCTTTTTTAACACATTTACACATATCAACCGCCTGGATTCCAAGTCCCGAACTGATTGACCGCTTGTCCGTTAAAAATTTTGTACAGGGCCCAAAATCTTCTACTACTTATTTCCTCCCCTCTCATATTGTGGCACCATAGTTTTTTTGTTTCCGTGGGCTGGTGGAAATCCTCACACTATGAACACGTGCACAAAGTAGTGTGAGATTTGTACTCACTAAAACCACCACCCTTTTTGTATTTGTATTGAAACTAAGTATGCGACTTATCTAGCAATTTTTTATCACGAGTAATGAATCTTTGGCAGGTAACTTTCCGTTGAGATTTCCGGTTTTTTCCGCACTTTATAGCGCGGTTTGTGATTATCGGGCCAAATCTAAGGGCTTAGTTCTTTGAAGACGCCACAATAAATTTGTTTCCTCAAGAATATGGAGGACCGTTATGTTACCGTGTTCTAATAAACGTTTTTTATATTTGCGAGCAGAATACCCAGATCTATGCGTAGATCTTCATTATTTATATATCGGGTTTTTCAACAGCTCTTTTGACATTTCCCTTCAGTAAGGTTTGCCATTTCATGATGGAAAGATATACGATCCAACAACGAGTCGAAATTATTAAAATTTACAACCGAAATTCGTAGTCAGTGGCCTCAACGTTAAGAGCGCTACGTCCAATTTATGGTCGTCATAATCGTCCTAGCAGATCAACAATTGAGCGTCTAGTGGAGAAATTTGAATCTACAGTAGTGTCGAGAATATTGCTGCCGCTGAGGCTTCAGTTGAAGAAAGCCCAAATGTGTCCCTCACACGTCGTCGTTCTCAAGCGACGTCGTTGTGGCGAATTTCGCGAAAAGATCTTGGCCTACATCCTTACAAGATTAAATTGACGCAAGAACTGAAGCCGCTTGACCACCAGAAGCGTCGTATGTTCGTAAATTGGGCTGAGCAACAACATGAAAATGATTCGGATTTTCATCGAAAAATCATCTTCAGCGATGAGGCTCATTTCTGGCTGAATGGCTTCGTCAATAAACAAAATATGCGGTATTGGTCAGGGCAGCAATCCACACGTACTCCATGAGTCATCGTTGCATCCCGAAAAAATTACGGTTGGTGTGGTTTATGGGCCGCCGGCGTCATTGGGCCGTACTTCTTCCGTGACCGGCACCTTACTGTGAATGAGAATCGCTACCACTCAATGATAACCGAATATTTTTGGCCCCAATTGGATAATATGGACTTGGAGGACATGTGGTTCCAACAGGACGGCGCCACAAGCCACACAGCGAGTGCCAAAATCAATTTATTGGAAACCAAGTTTGGAGAACGTGTTATCTCTCGAAATGGTCCAGTCGCTTGGCCGCCTCGGTCGTGCGATTTGACGCCGTTAGACTATTTCCTGTGGGGCTACGTAAAGTCTATGGTCTATACCAACAAGCCAGCGACGATGGATGAACTTCGTACGAATATCGAACGTGAAGTTGCAGCAGTTTCGGCCGATTTATGCTTGAAAACCGTCGAAAATTTGGTTCAGCGTTCGGACTTCTGCAAGCGTGCCCATGGTGGCCATGCAAAAAAAACGTTTGTAGCGCTCTTATTGAAAACCCTTTACCACGGGCGGCGCATTGACGAATGATCTTAACATGTTGTTTTCAAAAGTTTGTAGAATGTTTAGATTCGTTTAATGGTTTCATATGTACAGACCAGCTTTAGCGCTTGCTTGTATAATAGCAGCTTGTTATCAACGTAAGGATTAAAATATTTCCCGAGTAACCAGTATAGCTCTCTGTATTCATTTTTAAGTTTTTCGCATTTCTTTTTACATGCAACTTCCATTTTTATTTTGCATCGAGTGTCATTCCGAGATATTGCGCTTCATTTGCAAAAGGGACTCGGACCGTATTCAGAAATACAGGCAAATTGTTTGTCCTGAGAATTAAGTGCAATCCGCCATTATTTTGTCCATTCATTAACCTCGTTAAAAGCGTTTTGTAGTTTCATATTTGTTTCCTCTATTGTTGTGCCAACTGCCAGTATATCAGCATCGTCAGCAAGCGTGGCATCTATTGTATCGTTTGTTTGTGGGATATCACGTGTAAATAGGAGGTACAAGAATGGTCCAAAGACGCTTCCTTGGGGTACTCCTGACATTATTTCTTTGAATTCTGAATATTCGTTTCAAAGTTTCACACGGAAGAGTCTATGTTCTAGATACGACACGAGGATTTTATATAAATGGTCAGGCAGAACTTGTCTTAATCTGTATTGAAAGCCTCTATTCAAACCCTTGTCAAAAGCTTCCGACACGTCACGAAATACTGCTGAGCAAATTTTCTTTTCTTCGAAAGCTTTCTCAATGACATCAGTATTTCGATGTACTTGGTCCACAGTCGAGTGTTTACTTCTAAACCAAAATGAATGGTCAGGTAAGAGGTGTAAGCGACCGAATAATATCCTTTCAAAAACTTTGGAAATTTTTGGAAGAAGTGAAATAGGTCTGTAAGATTTTATTTCATTCGGCGATTTTCCTAGTTTAAGAACCATAATAACTTTTGCGGCTTTCGAGTGTTGGTATGTATTATAATCTGATTGCTGCATTTATAATAAAAATAAGAAGCTTAGGTAATGCTTCCCGAGGCAACATTTTAAGAAGTCCTTCCTTAATCAGGTAATAGCCCGTAGCTTTTTTAGGCTTGAGTTTCTGTATTTCCCGTTTAAGCTCGGCAGTACTTGCATATCTTACTACATTATCTTCGGTAATAGTGTCGAATACATTAATGTTTTGATTTAGGGCTGGACCATCAAATAACCTAAATGTTTCCTCGAGATTAGAAGCAAAAATGTCTGCTTTTTCCTTATCGCTTTTTGCCCAAGCTTCTTGATTAAAACTAATTGGTGGCACAGTGTGTTTTAGCCGTTTCATGACTAATTGCTTTCCAGGGCGAATGATTCGATTCCCTTCCAGTGGTTCAACTTTGCAGATACATTTCTACTGCATGGTTTTAAAATTTATAATTTAATTTGAAAGCAAGTTGCTCTACCGATTGAGATGTGTTTTATCTTGCGGGGCACGAGTTTGGTGTCATCTTTTTCGAGCTTTTCTGTTTTGTCTAACCAAATCTTTTATTTCCCGTGGGTACTTGATATTATTATAACTTACTGCTTTGCGATGTTGAGGAGTATTATTCCATGCTGCTTTTTGAACGGTATCGATAAAGGAGTCAACCGCGACTTCAAGTTCCAATGGGGATCTAAGCGATATACCTAGTCGAATATTATTTTCAATGTCGTTTTAGGAGCCTTCCCAGTTGGTTTTTCCGTTTGTTAGTCTGGGTGGGTTTTAATATCTAATAAATGACTCGCTCGTTGTGATGATGACCGGAGAATGATCAGAGCAAAGATCAAAGCATTCTTGAACTTTAATTCGATTGGATAATAGCTAAGGTGCTTAATGGTTAAACTACAACTTATTCTACATTTATTCTTTATTCTACACGACTGTTTTTGTGCGACTGGCTTTGGTGAGCACTGGCATCGAACTGTGTGGAGTTCTGTTCGTCGTACCTCTAAGTCGTCCGTTCGTCAAAATACTCGCAGGCGGTCGTTGTCTGTTGCGTTTCCCCTGCGTCCCTATGTGTGTGCGTCCCTCTGTCTATCGTTCGTACGTTGCAGTTGTCGTCGTCTTATGTACTTTCTTGCACGGTTAACCCTTTGTTTGCCTGGACGGTCGGTCGCGTGATTTTACTGTATCCCTTTGTCTTGTGGTTTTCCACTCATCATGTCGCCAGATGTTACTGTTACTGTCTACTGTTTTCTGTATCGTTCGTTCTTGTTCGTTCGTGTTTGTTCGCGTTGCACATTATGTGTCTATGTTATAAAATAGGGTATCGTCAGTCAGTTTGTCCCGATCCCACATATATGTTAAGACGCATACATATTTTTGAGATCTAGATGTAGGTGACCTTGTTACTTTTGAACTTTTCCCGAGCCTTTAACAATGTGCATTAGGAGCTTTAACTCAATATGCAATTCCGTTGATTTCAGTATTGATGTATCGATCAAAAGAATTGCATTAAGTGAGTTTAAGTGAGTGATTGTAATTGCTCATAGGGTTTTTTTTTTACTTTTGCTTTGAATACTTTACAAGTGTAATTATTAAAAGCACAATTTGTTCCCTTACGGTAATTGATTACATTTTTTTCTTCCACACTAGGTGGACGTTTTTTTTTATTTTGTGTTTTTTTTTAGATAAATGTTTATTTTAAAATTTTGTTCTTCACTTGAAGAGTTTTTTGTATTCTTTATATATAATAAATTAAAATTAACATACTTTCAGGTTTTTATACATTTTCTTCCATAATAACAATTTTTGTTTTTAAAAGATTTTTTCACCTACTTAAACGAGTTTTTTTAATAGAATTATCTGTAAATTTATAAAATAACGGTAGACTTAAATAAATAAACAACAAAATGTTACACCACCAAGTATTAATACGAAATTAAACGCCATAACACATTAGAAGTAAAACAAGTTTATAAAGTGTATACTTACATTATTGATATAGTTTTCGGCTACAGTACAGTCAGTCTTATAACTCTTATTTAATAGTTGAGTTATTTAATATTTTAAGTGTTTTTAGTTCAAAAAACAATAAATTTTTTTGTCGTCTTTAATAAATACTACTAAGTTTAGAACAAAATGATTCCATGTGTATGGTGTATACTTATTTTCGGGACTACTGTATGTATACATATTTTTATCACTTTTAATTATTCACTTGAAAAAGCAATTAAAGTCATAAAACGCAAAAAAAGCTGTGCCAACAATAAGGGTAACTCAATAAGTTGGGCAAAAAGCGATAAGGGAAACGTATTAATTTATTCAAGACTACATGCAACAAATACTGCTAAAGCCACAAAAATCTCAGGGTTATGACCAAATTACAGGAGAACTTCTTAAATTGTTGCCGAAAAGCATTAACTAAACTCCTCTACATTTTAAATACAGCAATTAGATTAGAATACGTACCAATACAGTGGAAAGTCGCAGAAGTGATTATGGTTCTCAAACCAGGAAAATCACCGAATGAAATAAAATCTAACACACCTATTTCACTTCTTCCAATAACTTAAAAAGTTTTTGAAAGGATATTACTCGGTCACTTACACCTTATTATTGATCAGAAACACCTCTTACCTTACCATTCATTTTGGTTTTGAAGTAAACACTCGACTGTGGACCAAGTACATCGTATTACTGATGTAATTGAGAAAGCTCTTGAAGAAGAGAAACTTTGCTCATCCGTATTTCGTGACGTGTCGCAAGCTTTTGACAAGGTTTTGCATAGAGACCTTCAATACAAATCAAGACCAGTTCTGCCTGATCAATTTTATAAAATCATTGTCTCGTATCTTGAGCATAGACTCTTCTGTGTGAAACTTTAAAACGAATATTCAGAATTCAAACAAATAATGTCAGGAGTACCCCAAGGAAGCGTCCTTGGATTCATTCTTGTACCTCCTATTAACACGTGATATCCCATTAACAAACGATACAATAGTTGCCACGTTTGCTGACGATACAGCTATACTAATACTAGTAGTTGGCACAACAATAGAGGAAACAAATATGAAATTACAAAACGCTCTTAACGAGGTTAATGAATGGACAAAATCCTGGAGCAAATCAATTCATGTAGATTTTTCGTATAAATGGACAAACAATTTGCCTGTATTTCTGAATACGGTCCGAGTCCCTTTTGCAAATGAAGCGAAATATCTCGGAATGACACTCGATGCAAAATTAAAATGGAAGTCGCATGTAAAAAATAAATGCGAAGAACTTAAAAATAAATACAGAGAACTGTACTGGTTACTCAGAAAATATTCGAAGCTTAACTTTGATAACATGCTGCTATTATACAAGCAAGTGTTAAAGCCGGTCTGGACATATGGTATACAAGTCTTGGGTTGTACTAGTGAAGCGAATCTAAACATTTTACAAACTTTTCAAAACAAAATGTTAAGATCATTCGTCAATGCGCCGTGGTGTATAAGTAAGAGATTTTGGCAATCCCGCGGTTAAAGATAAAACGAAAAATTTTGCACGCAAATATAAAAAACTTTTATTACAACACGTTAACACAACGGTCCTCAAAGTTCTCGACGAAACAAATTTATTGCGGAGTCTTCAATAAACTAAGCCCTTAGATTTGGCTCGACAGTAACAAATCGCGCTATAAATTGCGGGAAAACTGAAACTCTCAAAGGAAAGTTGCCTGCCAAAGTTAAGCTGAAGTTAAGCTTCAACAACAAACAAAATTATACAGTACTAAAACCATTTGCAAATTCTCATTTTTAAATCACTTGCCATGAAATTTTTGATAATTTCTTCAAATCAAATATCTTTTATTTCGTTTTGTCTTTTTAGAATTAAACTACTTCAAAAAACAAGAAGCGCTAAAATTGAATGCGCAGGTAGTAAAAAGGAAAATAATAACTTAATTCATAAAGTTGAGGAGAGCAACGCTAAATCAGAAAATTATCCGACCGATATGGATTCCTCTAATTATTTTCCAAACAAAAGTAAATGTATTGACACATCTGATAAAATTATCAACAGCGAACACCAGGAAAAATCCAAAAGACAGCAATTATTCAATGTGGAATGTAAAGAGTGTCAGATGGTAAATCATGCTATTTAAATGCTTAATGCTCGTTTTTTTTATTTTTTTTTTTTTTTACAGTACATAAAATATCTTGGTGCACATCTTACGGATGAAGAGATTGATCAACACCTTCGTAAATGCACAAAACATAAGAAGCGTGTAGAAATTAATTTAACACCAGACGGGTTCTGGGATCCGAAAATAAAACCATTAAATAAAGATGATCCTCGAAATGAAACTCTTGTTGATACTCGCTTTATTGGCAAAGAAAGACGCAATTAAGTTCAATGTGTATACAAATATGCTTCAGAAATATACTTTAATATGTTATACAATATTTTTTTAAAATATTAATTTATATATGTTGAAAATTCTGTATGCGGGTAACATTTATAAATTGCCCCTTTTGTCTTGTTCAAGTTCAATAGCTTCAAACAATGATTTAAAATTGCCAGCACCAAAACCCTGTGGAATAGATCAATATATGTATTATTCATGTTAACGCAAATTTAATAGGACTTACATTATGATTACGGCGCTGGATAACTTCGAGGAAAAGTGTTGGTCGGTCTTGCATGTTTTTGGTGAAGATTTGTAAAAGATAACCATTTTCGTCGTAATCAATCAAAATGTTTAATTCCTGCAGGATCTGCATATCTTCGATTATTTTGGTGTTACTGCTTTGTAGTTTTTTCTTTAATATGTCATAATAACTGCTTGGAACACTTAAAAACTCCATGCCACGTGCCCGCAAATTTCGAATTGCGCTTATGATATCACTAGTATTTAGCGCAATGTGTTGAACACCAGCCCCGCCATAGTAATCAACATATTCTTGAATTTGCGACTTCCTTTTACCATTTGCAGGTTCATTAATTGGCATTTTTACAGTTTCCTCGTAATTACTCATTACAATTGAACGCAGAGAAGAATATTCTGTATGGATTTGTGAGTCATCTACAGACCAGAAGCGGTGAAATTGGAGCATTTTTTCGTACCATTTGGCAACACTTTCCATTTGTAGATCTGGTTGATTTCCAACGACATGATCAATAAAGTCCAACTTTGCTGATGGCAGCGATTTTAAAAGATTATCTTCTGGTTGGACTTTATATCCTGGTAAAAATACACCTTTATAGTTAGTGCGATCGACAAATGTGTGGTGTGTGTCTCCGTACTGAAACGAAATTAGTTTTAGGTAAGATCCAAGTTCTATACTAATAACATGTTCCACTTAACAACATCAATATCGCCTACAAGATCCTATCTGCCGTAATATAATAATACACTTGAAAATGTTTAGCAACAATATGATCGGCCCTTATAATTGTGGTTTTAGGCCAGGAAAGTCTACAACTGATCAAAAAAATCAAGAAGTCCAAATCGATAACCACTACCTATTTATCGATACATAGAGACAAACTATACTATGTCTAGCTTTGGTATACCGCAAAAACTCGTCTGTCTGTGTAGTATGAAGATGGAGAATTTTCGTTGCTCCATCAGAGTCGGAAACGAGCTCATCGACAAATTTGATGCCAAAAAAAGATTTAGGCAAGCCGATGCGCTATCATGTGAATTCTTCAATTTGATTCTTGAGAGGATTGTGCAAAAATCGGTGTCAGGAGTTTTGCACAATTTCGCGAGAGGCACAATTTTCAAAAAAAACCATACGCCGACGATATTAACGTGATGTCAAAGCCACGTTTGCTAGTATAGAGAAGGAAGCGGCAAATGGGTAAATGCGGGCAAGACGAAGTATATGCCGTCAATGCGAAAGGCACACAACATCGACGAATTGGACAGAACGTCACCATTGACAGATATAACTTTGAGGTAGTACGGGTCATTATCTAACTCGGCTCCGCTATCAACTCTGACAATTAAGAAATTAAACGAAGAATTACTCTTGCCAACCGCTGTTTCTTTGGGCTAAGAAGGCAATTCAGTTGTAAAGTCCTCACGCGAACTACTAAGGAGATCCTATATAACACCCTAAAGCGGATGAAGAAATTCTTGTCAGTTTGAGAGGAAAATTCTTCGAAAAATCTTCGGTCCTGTTTGCGTTGACGAAGATTTAATCAAGAATTATTTGAACTGTACAGCGACATGCCTTCAGCCATAAACTCCGCACTGGACGATTAATACGGTTAGGACATGTATAACGAGTCTTGGCGCAACAGGCTCGTTAGTACCCACGGCCGAGCTTTCTCACAACCAATCATGTGTGCGTGTGTACTTCTTGCACTACTCGGATGATTTGTCAGACCATCACCAGAGAAGGGCCAGTGAAAAATTATTTAGGTGTTGCTACGGCTGGGAGTCGAACCCAGACCTTCTGCGCGGCAGTTCATCGCGCCACTGATCCCGTCAAATAAGACCAAATAAGAGCGCGAAACTGGTTGCAGTCAGCTAAGTTTAATTTAAAATCTTTGAATGTAAACAATTCTTTAAAATCAGCCTGGCACAAGGTTAGGCTGCAGTGGCTGTAAGCGATGATCGTGCTCACTTGAACCATTAATGTCCGCGGTGGTCCATTGATGCCATATTTGATTTGATGAGAGTTCGACAATAACAAATTTCGCTACCTAAGCGATTCATTGGGAGCATACAAATTAATAAGAGAAATTAATTTGATAAAGGAAATAATGATAGCAAGATGTTAACAGATGCTTCTCATACCTATGAGTTAGATAAAAAGTATTACATTATCAGAGTAATTATTCAAATGTTTCAAAGATAATCTTTATAATACATATGAGGTGTATATCTTACATGGAGGAACAATTTAGATAAACACATATTAAATTATATGGATCGCTTGCTGAGCCATTTGTATGTCATCGATTTTAATGCCTTAAATATTGAGCTAATATAATGCAATTATGAATATAAGCTCTTTGTACATGCCTCCACTATGAGAGTAACCATTTTTTTTAAAAAAGTATGTGACCAAGATAGTAAAATATTTTGCATACACAAACTTCTTGGCGGACAATCTTACTTTCCATATTTCGTTTATATAAAGTTTTTTGCCACGTCCACTTCTTAAGGCCGTTGCAGTATTTTTATAAAAAACCTTTTCAAATTTTCCTAAGCTTCTTAAGTACTCTTTAAAATTGGACGTGGTTAAAACCTCTTTATGGTTTACTTATATAGTAAACAGTAAACAGACATTATTTTAACATTTCTAATGGGTTGATCAAAAAAGGCGTTTATTCAAAAAGGAGGGGTGGCAGTGGGAAGGTTTTCTAAAATGTTTGCACTTGCCTTGCCTTGTCAAACACAGAGTCAATATACCAAATTGCATTATGTAACTCAACATTTAAGGTCCAAAAATAAGTGTCCCTCTAGAGAATAGTTATTCCCTCCTAGTTTCTATAGAAGTGTAGACCTACAAGGACACCGTTGCTGATGTTTGATCTGTTCAGCATTGTCAAGCAGATGGAGCTCTTCTGGTTAAAGTTCGGACATAGTTGCCTGGACATTTGGCAGGTTGTGTCGTTTATCCATCTGCGGTTAGCTTTCTTGATCGCATACAGTTTGATCTATAATTTACAGCAAACGAGGGGCATACCTAACATATTTACTAAATCGATGTCTTACAAATACCAAAACCGAAATCTGTCGACAAGATCGACAAACAACGAGTCTATAACCCATCGACACTCGCAATAGGGACCAAGTTCACTAAAATATATGTATATTTATTTATATATACATATATATATTTTATTGTACCTTAAATTGTGGTCATAAAGAAAAATAATAAGTTTACCGTTTGTATAGTAGCAAATCGAACTTTTCCATATTCGTCGCTTTCTTCCCAGATTTCTCTGACAATTTTAGCTCCACGTTGTTTTGCATGCTTTAAAAAAAACGAATGCTTAATAAACACATTATTTTTAAAAGTTACGTCTTACATTGAAAATCACATCTAATTCTTCCACTTCGAACGCAACGTCTTTGACACCATCTCCATGTTTAACTAAATATTTACCATGCTCATGATCGTCAGGAATGTATGATGATACAAAAACAAAAATTATCTGAAATAAAAAAAACATTAATGTCACCTACTCTTAAAATCTCCTAATTCAAATCAAAAAATAAATACTTATTAAACATTAACAATAAATACTTGTTTACTTAACAAATATTCAATTTCAAATTCAGCCCTATAAACCTTTATTGCATTTAATTGTACTACTCCAAGTTCGTTAGGCAAGATACAGAAAAAATGTACTGGGACTTCTTCGACCCATCTCGGAGTATGATGCCTTTGATATGCTGTACTTTAAACTGGCTTCTATTTCGTTAAATATAAAAAAATCTCTGTTTTAAGTGATGCCGTTAAGTTGAAAAATTGTAATCGTTCAAGTGGACAATCCCTGAGTTATTTATGTAGATGAGTATCCTGACGGCTTTTATTTTATCGCAACCCATTTGGTTTTAGGTAATCTTTGATTTCTTCTTAGTTTAAACAGCAGACCGAAAATTGCTTATTTATTTAATTTCGCATTTTTTAAATGTAAACGGTTCATTGCTTGTTTTCAACTTAATTCTCGATCCTTGTTTTATACGATTCGACGTGCCTGTGAAGGGTTTGGATGCTTTTGTGATGTTTATGTTAGAGATTTAAAGATTGAGTCATATCCATTATTTGCAACCGATTTCTTTACAATGTATGGAGATCATTTTATCAATTCATATTCTTTAAAGTTTCATTAACGAACACAAGAATAAGTGACTCCCCGAAGCTAGTTCGGACACCACCCATGGAGTTTAAGTCTCCACTACTTTCTTTCCTATCTTTCCTATCACTCTCTTTCTTTCCCCTTCTCGAACGCTCGTACTGTGGTAACATATAAAAGGTATTCATAACCCCTTGAGTAAGTGTAAATTATAAAAAAAAACTCCCATAACGTAGATTATCGAATAGAAAATAAAAACACATGAACCTACCTTATTTTGTTTAACAGCGTGTTTCGAAAATTTACGGCTTCCGGTTTCCAAACCCTGGTATCCCAATGGTTCAAAGCCCATTCTGGTAGTATAAAAACTTGCCGCTTGTTTTGCATTTCCTACGTAAAATGTTATATGATCAAAACTAAGAAATGATCCAGCTGCAGGCTATGAATGCAAACTTCTTATAAATAAGTGCACAGAACTTTTATGATAATATATACGTACTTTTGGACCCTTATCCGTATAAGATGTCTGTAAAAATAAAAATAAATATATTATATTCAAATGGAATTATAAAATAAAATCTTTGAAAATACACATATTTTATTGTGTCTAAGTTTATTTTTTGAAATATCTGAAAAATTGTTAGTTAAACTGCAATTGCATTTTAACATAATTTTAACATACTACGCCTTTTGAAACAATATAATTATATTTTTGGACCATTGAGACCATCGAATGGTTTTAGATATGTTTAAACGTTGCAATGCGATTTAATCAAATTTTGAAGCATCGATAGTCGAAACATTTTTTTTTAAATACGGATGTTTCAGAAAACTTAAATATGATAAGGGAACAAAATTCACAAATCAATTTAAAAAAAAAATGTTTAGGTACACTATTAAATATAAATAAGATAGTTTGCTCTCCTTTTCATCACGAATTATAAGGATCTGTTAAAACGAATTATAGTGTATTTAAATGCATACTTTTAGTACTTATTATGTTTTTTGTGCAAAAGACAACAGGGAAGAGCTTAGGTAATGCCGCATAGTAGCCAATAACAGGGTTTACCATAATTGTGTTCTCTGTATTTTTAGTCCGTAGAAGCGGTTACTTGATTGATGTGAAACAAAGTGGAAAGCATTTAAAACGATTACGAACATATTTGAAGTTGAAGTCGCGGTTGCGTCCTTTGTCGATACCGTTCAAAAAGCACCATAAAACTCCGTAATAGAAAAAAAGTGGGCTATAGAAATTTAAAGTGCCACCGGTAAATATAAGATTTGGTTGGAGAAAAAATAAAACAAAACTTATACTACGCAAGAAACAAATTATTTAAATCGGTTGAGGAGCCTGCTTTCATATTCTGGACATTGGACATCACAGTACTTCGCACATGAATGCAACGAACTACAGACACGTAACAGCACTGTCGACTGAGGCCATCGGCTGGGACAGATCAAGACATTAATACAACAGAGAGAGACAGATAGATACAAAGAAGGAAAGACATATAACATACACCTACGTGGCACAGAGGATGAGACATAGATTAATATTGTCTCATAAAATCGCACAGGTGGCCTCATATAAGCTGGCGATTTTCGTAGAAAACAAATGCTGCCGAAGCTGGGGCTTGAACCCGCAACGTTTGGCTTAGCAGTCAACTACGCATTCCTCTGAGCCATGGCCACCTGCGCTTTCATATTCTATTTCACATTTCAAAATCCATGCCGTAGATGATTATCTGGAAAGTCTAACAACAAGAAGCTATAACGAAATAAGACATTTTTGTCGACCGCCTTGAGGAAACCTTTGAAAAAAAATTTGCTCAGCCGTATTTTCTGACGTGTTGCAAGCTTTTTGACTAAGCGCTGCAAAAAGGCCTTCAATAACAATCAATTAAAATTCTGCTTGAACAATATAGAATCCTCGTGTTAAATCTTGAGGAAATAAGGCCAGGTGTACCGCAAGGATGCGCTATCATACCACAAGCAAACGACAGAATAGTTGAAACGGTTGCTGAATGGCCTTGAATTGTGACCAACAAAATGATAATACGAAGTTAAAATAAAATCGGTCAAGCCGTTGAGACGCATTACGGACAGACAGACCGACGGACGGAAATCCGAAAACCACTTTTTTGGGTTCCTCTGTCATCGCAATGCTAAATTCAAATAAAGTCTCAAGTTCAAAAATTTGTACGAAAATAACCCAATTAACAAATGCAATATTTCTGTAGGCCTTATATGATACTTGTGCGCGAAGGTTGAGCATTTTTGCAGTCGATTGTTTGGGTAAAAGCATGTTTAAGACATTGTGCATGAAAATACACAAGCATAACCAAAGTTATGATGGTATAAACTCTGTAAGATTGTTTTAAAGCTTGCATAGATGTGTGTAAATGTACCATAGATTAAGATGATTCGATAGAACTTCGCACGCAGGTGATGAACTACTATCTTAGGTGATAAACTACCTTGCAAAAGTTTCAGGTTCGATTCTTAGTCGAAGCATCACAAATATTTATTTTTATAAATAAATAAATAATGTGACATACATTTCACCTAACGTTAATTACACTCTATACAGCATAATTTTGTTGTAATAAAGATTAAGTCATGGAAAAGCTGAAAAGATCGGGACCCTACTGGATAATGAGTCAACACGATTCAAGCACTTCGTTGTAGGTACTTACTGGTCTTTCATGTTCCAGTATAGCCTAGTGGATAGCGTATAATACTACCGTGCTAGAGAACCCGAGTTCGAATGCCAGTAAGGTAAGAGTTTTACATATAAGCATTGAATTTCATATTTTCATAATACAAAATTGGGTTTAAACAACTATAAAGGATTGGAATTAAAATGAATAAAAGTAAATAATGTAATAAAATTTAAAAACAAAAAGGAAATAATAAAGAATAATGTTATTTTTCAACTTGGAGAAGGCATAAGACAGGTAATATTGCTGGAGGGGAGATAGTTGGGTATATCTTTCTCTTTATAAGAGAAAGTAAAAAACTGAGTTTTGAGTTTCTTTCTGATTGTCCGAGTCTGACGAGTCCGAGTTTTGGTCCCAAAGCTTAGAGCAAAAATATTGAAATTTGGTATATAAAATGTTTGCCACCCTTCAGTACAAGATTTTCAAAATCCACACAGCTCACATATTACAAATCATGTTAAGTTTAACAAATCTGCAGTTATTTTGCTCAGGACATAAGAAAGCTAATTGCCATTTGAAAATCTTCCTTGTTCACTCACATTTCTGAAGGTAATAATATTGGTAAATAAATATAAATAAGGTTTAAAAAGACCAGACCACTGGATGTATCAAGAAATAAGCGACACACCCCCTAAAAACAACAAAATACAAGTTATATAAGCTCAACGTGTTGTTCAAACATTTTAAAATTGCCTGTATAATTATCAACTTTGGAATTCACCCATAAAATAAACTCGATCAATAAAACTATGTAGATTGGGAACAACATTTTTTCACACGTGGTAGTTCGGCTTATATATTTGCTTTCAGAATAATATTGATTGAACATCCACTGAATGTTAACATTTTTAACTAAAACACTTTCATCAAAAATATTCACTAAAACACTTTTACTAAGTTAAAATAGTACTATCATCGTATAAGAAACGTTCCGTGCACTTGTACAAGACCATTTAAATGATGATTGAAATAATTTTATAAATATAATTGCCAAACACTTTCACATTTTTCACACGTACCATTTTGTTTATTTTTATTCTATATTTTTTATTTGATATTTTTTTATATCTAATAATTCCAACGTGGCGTTTTAATCCGTTGCAAATGTTTTAACTAATATCTTATTTGATCCTATACGTCTTATATACTGGCATCAGTCGGTTTGAACTTTACGTTATTTAAACTAGACTAAACAGCTACTCCCACCACTAGCGAAAAGGTGATGAAACTAGTATTTTGTTTGTCTGAAAATCGTCATATGAAGTACCATAAAATAAATACTAAATATTCATTAAAGAACCTGAAACCAGCCTCTTTTTAAAGATTTGCATAGAAGTATCTCTCAGCTTTGGATGGTGGTTTAACTCAGCAGATATTTTTATTTTTCTTAGTAGTTAGTGTAATTGACTAGATGAGGGCCAAGTTCAAAAACATGTGTTATTATTGTAAGTGAATGCAGTGCGTAGTTATTTCAGATTCAAGACATTTTTTAATGGGAAAATGTAAGGAGCAGTAATATGTTTAATGTATCTACAAATACAATATTTTATATCATTAAATAAAATAAAAAGTAAGCGAATTGTCATTCATCTCAATTTTGATGTAATATAAATAAAAAAAACCTGAATTCGAGAATTCGTTTTAACAATATTAGAAATGCACACTTAGGTAGGTACCATAAATATTTGTTTGTAATCGAAAAATTTGTAGAATAATATGTTTATAGTTGCAGCTAACAAGACTTAAACCTTGAGGATGTATAAATAATTACCTTGAGATGGTATTTTCTAAAATGTTTGTACCTACTGTATTCCTCCGTGTTTATTTTGTTCATGAACAAATTTGGAACTCGTTATTTTATTCATATAATTATAACAATGTGGAAGTTCAGAAGTCGGGACGAGGGACTGGACACAAATGCTTCAAACATAACGGTTTCGGTTATATAAGATTGTTTTGTGCCTGCACTTCACCGATTTTACACCTTAGATATCTCGTAGGGGGTATATTAGTGTTGATACATTTATTTAGCCAAATCTGTCTGTCCTTCCGTACGTCACAATTTGTTGTGCCTTAAATTTTGACCTAGGATGATGAAGTTCGGTACACGTTCTCTTTGTTGCCCTTAGCAGAACAAATATAAACAATTTTGAAATTCGCCTACTGCGACCCCCCCTTTTTTGGCCAATCGTAATGCTTTTAAAGAAGTGTATTTATGCAATCTTAATATCTATATTTCGTCTACTTAAAGTTTTTTTTTCGACATGCATACCTTTGGGGCATTTTCAGTAAAACAAATAGTTTTACTTAAAATTAGGGTAATTCGGAAAACGTTTTGATGAAAATAATTCGATAATATTGATACCAACATTTCGTCTATTGATCGTTTTAACCCACGTTCACCTTTTCGTGCGTTTCCTAAATAAAGCTTTTTGCATATAGCATGCCAAATATAATGATATAGTAGGTCATAGGTATACATAAGTCAGTCGGAATATGTTGAGCTAGGATAGTAAAATTTTGTACATTAACTCTTTGTTCATGTTCTCAGAACAAGATTAAATATTTGTAATAATAATAATTTAATAATAATAATATGAACCTTTCGTCCATAGACCATTTTAAACCAGGCCCTTCTTTTTGGGGTAGTTTATTGTCGCACCATAAAAGATTTTGATAAACTGTCTGAACTATTACTTACTTACTTAAGTGGAGCTACAGTTCGGAGTGAACCTCGGCCTCAACCAACATGCCTCTCCAATTGGCCCGGTCTTTAGCCAACTGCCTCCAGTTGCGCGCTCCATGTTTGTTGAGGTCGGTCTCCTTAGTAGTTCGAGCGAGGGCTTTACTACTAAATTGTCGTCTTAGCCCGAAGAAACAGCGGTTGGCAAGAGAAATTCTTTGTTTGATTGCTGATGAGATGTTGTTGTCAGAGTTAACATCGGAGCCGAGGTAGATAATGTCCCGTACTACCTCAATGTTATGTCTGTCAGTGGTGACGTTCTGTCTAGTTCGCCCATGTTGTGTGCCCTTTCGTGTTGACAGTATATACTTAGCCTAACCCTCATTTACTGTGAAACCCATTTTTGCCCCTTCCTTCTCTATACTAGCAAACGTGGCTATGACATTAGTTTGAATCCTACCAATGATGTCAATATCGTCGGCGTACACTAGTAGTTGCACCGTTTTTTGGAAAATTGTGCCTCTGGTGTTGGCTCGGGAGATTTGCACAATCCTCTCAAGAATTAAATTGAAGAAGTCACATGACAGCGCATCGCCTTGCCTAACTCCTTTTTTGGTATCGAATGTGTTGGTCAAGTCGTTTCCGACCCACAAACGGCTTATGTTGGCGAATTCGGCATTGATCCGGATTGTTAAAATGCGTTCGCTAATGTCTTGGAAACATAAGACTTCTTGTTGTAAATCTAACACTTTTAACAAATCCAAATCCGAGTAGTCGCTGTTTCTGATCACTATAACACAGTCCATAGTAGATTTCACAGTTTTACGTCCTCTTTTTGCCAGCCCATCCCTCCGTATTTCTTGGATGGCAGTAATGTCTGCTTCGTAGCAGTTTATTGTTCTCACATTCCAGGTGCAAATACGAACGTCGTTGTCGTTTAGGTACACTATTAAATATAAATAAGACAGTTTGCTCTCCTTTTCATCACGAATCATAAGGATCTGTTAAAACGAATTATAGTGTATTTAAATGCATACTTTTAGTACTTATTATGTTTTTTGTGCAAAAGACAACAGGGAAGAGCTTAGATAATGCCGCATAGTAGCCAATAACAGGGTTTACCATAATTATGTTGTCTGTATTTTTAGTCCGTAGAAGCGGTTACTTGATTGATGTGAAACAAAGTGGAAAGCATTTAAAACGATTACGAACATATTTGAACTTGAAGTCGCGGTTGAGTCCTTTGTCGATACCGTTCAAAAAGCACCATAAAACTCCGTAAAAGAAAAAAAGTGGGCTATAGAAATTTAAAGTGCCACCGGTAAATATAAGTTTTGGTTGGAGAAAAAATAAAAACCCGTAAAAGATACAAAACTCATACTACGCAAGAAACAAATTATTTAAATCGGTTGAGCAGCTTGCTTTCATATTCTATTTCACATTTCAAAATCCATGCCGTAGATGATTATCTGGAAAGTCTAACAACAAGAAGCTATAACGAAATAAGACATTTTTGTCGAACGCCTTGAGAAAACCTTTAAAAAAAAATTTGCTCAGCCGTATTTTCTGACGTGTTGCAAGCTTTTTGACTAAGCGCTGCAAAAAGGCCTTCAATAACAATCAATTAAAATTCTGCTTGAACAATATAGAATCCTCGTGTTGAATCTTGAGTATACACTCTTTTGTGAGAAAATTGGAAATACATCAAACTCCGAATTGAAGAAATAAGGCCAGGTGTACCGCAAGGATGCGCTATCATACCACAAGCATACGACAGAATAGTTGAAACGGTTGCTGAAGGTTGAGCATTTTTGCAGTCGATTGTTTGGGTAGAAGCATGTTTAAGACATTGTGCATGAAAATACACAAGCATAACCAAAGTTATGATGGTATAAACTCTGTAAGATTGTTTTAAAGCTTGCATAGATGTGTGTAAATGTACCATAGATTAAGATGATTCGATAGAACTTCGCACGCAGGTGATGAACTACTATCTTAGATGATAAACTACCTTGCAAAAGTTTCAGGTTCGATTCTTAGTCGAAGCATCACAAATATTTATTTTTATAAATAAATAAATATAAAGATAATGTGACATACATTTCACCTAACGTTAATTACACTCTATACAGCATAATTTTGTTGTTATAAAGATTAAGTCATGGAAAAGCTGAAAAGATCGGGACCCTACTGGATTATGAGTCAATACGATTCAAGCACTTCGTTGTAGGTACTTACTGGTCTTTCATGTTCCAGTATAGCCTAGTGGATAGCGTATAAGACTACCGTGCGAGAGAACCAGAGTTCGAATGCCAGTAAGGTAAGAGTTTTACATATCAGAATTGAATTTCATATTTTCATAATCACCGAATGATGAGATGTTGTTGTCAGAGTTAACATCGGAGCCGAGGTAGATAATGTCCCGTACTACCTCAATGTTATGTCTGTCAGTGGTGACGTTCTGTCTAGTTCGCCCATGTTGTGTGCCCTTTCGTGTTGACAGCATATACTTAGCCTAACCCTCATTTACTGTGAAACCCATTTTTGCCCCTTCCTTCTCTATAATAGCAAACGTGGCTATGACATTAGTTTGAATCCTACCAATGATGTCAATATCGTCGGCGTACACTAGTAGTTGCACCGTTTTTTGGAAAATTGTGCCTCTGGTGTTGGCTCGGGAGATTTGCACAATCCTCTCAAGAATTAAATTGAAGAAGTCACATGACAGCGCATCGCCTTGCCTAACTCCTTTTTTGGTATCGAATGTGTTGGTCAAGTCGTTTCCGACCCACAAACGGCTTATGTTGGCGAATTCGGCATTGATCCGGATTGTTAAAATGCGTTCGCTAATGTCTTGGAAACATAAGACTTCTTGTTGTAAATCTAACACTTTTAACAAATCCAAATCCGAGTAGTCGCTGTTTCTGATCACTATAACACAGTCCGTAGTAGATTTCACAGTTTTACGTCCTCTTTTTGCCAGCCCATCCCTCCGTATTTCTTGGATGGCAGTAATGTCTGCTTCGTAGCAGTTTATTGTTCTCACATTCCAGGTGCAAATACGAACGTCGTTGTCGTTTAGGTACACTATTAAATATAAATAAGACAGTTTGCTCTCCTTTTCATCACGAATCATAAGGATCTGTTAAAACGAATTATAGTGTATTTAAATGCATACTTTTAGTACTTATTATGTTTTTTGTGCAAAAGACAACAGGGAAGAGCTTAGATAATGCCGCATAGTAGCCAATAACAGGGTTTACCATAATTATGTTGTCTGTATTTTTAGTCCGTAGAAGCGGTTACTTGATTGATGTGAAACAAAGTGGAAAGCATTTAAAACGATTACGAACATATTTGAACTTGAAGTCGCGGTTGAGTCCTTTGTCGATACCGTTCAAAAAGCACCATAAAACTCCGTAAAAGAAAAAAAGTGGGCTATAGAAATTTAAAGTGCCACCGGTAAATATAAGTTTTGGTTGGAGAAAAAATAAAAACCCGTAAAAGATACAAAACTCATACTACGCAAGAAACAAATTATTTAAATCGGTTGAGCAGCTTGCTTTCATATTCTATTTCACATTTCAAAATCCATGCCGTAGATGATTATCTGGAAAGTCTAACAACAAGAAGCTATAACGAAATAAGACATTTTTGTCGAACGCCTTGAGAAAACCTTTAAAAAAAAATTTGCTCAGCCGTATTTTCTGACGTGTTGCAAGCTTTTTGACTAAGCGCTGCAAAAAGGCCTTCAATAACAATCAATTAAAATTCTGCTTGAACAATATAGAATCCTCGTGTTGAATCTTGAGTATACACTCTTTTGTGAGAAAATTGGAAATACATCAAACTCCGAATTGAAGAAATAAGGCCAGGTGTACCGCAAGGATGCGCTATCATACCACAAGCATACGACAGAATAGTTGAAACGGTTGCTGAAGGTTGAGCATTTTTGCAGTCGATTGTTTGGGTAGAAGCATGTTTAAGACATTGTGCATGAAAATACACAAGCATAACCAAAGTTATGATGGTATAAACTCTGTAAGATTGTTTTAAAGCTTGCATAGATGTGTGTAAATGTACCATAGATTAAGATGATTCGATAGAACTTCGCACGCAGGTGATGAACTACTATCTTAGATGATAAACTACCTTGCAAAAGTTTCAGGTTCGATTCTTAGTCGAAGCATCACAAATATTTATTTTTATAAATAAATAAATATAAAGATAATGTGACATACATTTCACCTAACGTTAATTACACTCTATACAGCATAATTTTGTTGTTATAAAGATTAAGTCATGGAAAAGCTGAAAAGATCGGGACCCTACTGGATTATGAGTCAATACGATTCAAGCACTTCGTTGTAGGTACTTACTGGTCTTTCATGTTCCAGTATAGCCTAGTGGATAGCGTATAAGACTACCGTGCGAGAGAACCAGAGTTCGAATGCCAGTAAGGTAAGAGTTTTACATATCAGAATTGAATTTCATATTTTCATAATCAAAAATTGGGTTTTAACAACTATAAAGGATTGAAATTAAAATGAATAAAAGTATATAATATAATAAAATTTAAAAACAAAGAGGAAATAATAAAAAATAATGTTATTTTTCAACTTGGAGAAGGCTTGCAAATATTTTCGGAAGGACTTTTTGCGAAGCCTTTAATTTGCTTCTGTAAGGCCTCTTATAAGCAAACAAAGTTTTTTCTGTAAGTCATATTAGAAGTATCTTAAGAAGTATTGTAGAGTTCAATACACTCCTTAAAGTGTGTCAAATTTTTTTCCATAAGACAGGTAATATTGCTGGAGGGGAGATAGTTGGGTATATCTTTCTCTTTATAAGAGAAAGTAAAAACTGAGTTTTGAGTTTCTTTCTGATTGTCCGAGTCTGACTAGTCCGAGTTTTGGTCCCAAAGCTTAGAGCAAAAATATTGAAATTTGGTATATAAAATGTTAGTCACCCTTCAGTACAAGATTTTCAAAATCCACACAGCTCACATATTACAAATCATGTTAAGTTTAACAAATCTGCAGTTATTTTGCTCAGGACATAAGAAAGCTAATTGCCATTTGAAAATCTTCCTTGTTCACTCACATTTCTGAATATAATAATATTGGTAAATAAATATAAATAAGGTTTAAAAAGACCAGACCACTGGATGTATCAAGAAATAAGCGACACACCCCCTAAAAACAACAAAATACAAGTTATATAAGCTCAACGTGTTGTTCAAACATTTTAAAATTGCCTGTATAATTATCAACTTTGGAATTCAACCATAAAATAAACTCGATCAATAAAACTATGTAGATTGGGAACAACGTTTTTTCACACTTGGTAGTTCGGCTTATATATTTGCTTTCAGAATAATATTGATTGAACATCCACTGAATGTTAACATTTTTAACTAAAACACTTTCATCAAAAATGTTCACTAAAACACTTTTACTAAGTTAAAATAGTACTATCATCGTATAAGAAACGTTCCGTGCACTTGTACAAGACCATTTAAATGATGATTGAAATAATTTTATAAATATAATTGCCAAACACTTTCACATTTTTCACACGTACCATTTTGTTTATTTTTATTCTATATTTTTTATTTGATATTTTTTTATATCTAATAATTCCAACGTGGCGTTTTAATCCGTTGCAAATGTTTTAACTAATATCTTATTTGATCCTATACGTCTTATATACTGGCATCAGTCGGTTTGAACTTTACGTTATTTAAACTAGACTAAACAGCTACTCCCACCACTAGCGAAAAGGTGATGAAACTAGTATTTTGTTTGTCTGAAAATCGTCATATGAAGTACCATAAAATAAATACTAAATATTCATTAAAGAACCTGAAACCAGCCTCTTTTTAAAGATTTGCATAGAAGTATCTCTCAGCTTTGGATGGTGGTTTAACTCAGCAGATATTTTTATTTTTCTTAGTAGTTAGTGTAATTGACTAGATGAGGGCCAAGTTCAAAAACATGTGTTATTATTGTAAGTGAATGCAGTGCGTAGTTATTTCAGATTCAAGACATTTTTTAATGGGAAAATGTAAGGAGCAGTAATATGTTTAATGTATCTACAAATACAATATTTTATATCAATAAATAAAATAAAAAGTAAGCGAATTGTCATTCATCTCAATTTTGATGTAATATAAATAAAAAAAACCTGAATTCGAGAATTCGTTTTAACAATATTAGAAATGCACACTTAGGTAGGTACCATAAATATTTGTTTGTAATCGAAAAAATTTGTAGAATAATATGTTATAGTTGCAGCTAACAAGACTCAAACCTTGAGGATGTATAAATAATTACCTTGAGATGGTATTTTCTAAAATGTTAGTACCTACTGTATTCCTCCGTGTTTATTTTGTTCATGAACAAATTTGGAACTCGTTATTTTATTCATATAATTATAACAATGTGGAAGTTCAGAAGTCGGGACGGGGGCTGGACATAAATGCTTCAAACATAACGGTTTCGGTTATATAAGATTGTTTTGTGCCTGCACTTCACCGATTTTACACCTTAGATATCTCGTAGGGGGTATATTAGTGTTGATACATTTATTTAGCCAAATCTGTCCGTCCTTCCGTACGTCACAATTTGTTGTGCCTTAAATTTTGACCTAGGATGATGAAGTTCGGTACACGTTCTCTTTGTTGCCCTTAGCAGAACAAATATAAACAATTTTGAAATTCGCCTACTGCGACCCCCCCTTTTTTGGCCAATCGTAATGCTTTTAAAGAAGTGTATTTATGCAATCTTAATATCTATATTTCGTCTACTTAAAGTTTTTTTTTCGACATGCATACCTTTGGGGCATTTTCAGTAAAACAAATAGTTTTACTTAAAATTAGAGTAATTCGGAAAACGTTTTGATGAAAATAATTCGATAATATTGATACCAACATTTCGTCTATTGATCGTTTTAACCCACGTTCACCTTTTCGTGCGTTTCCTAAATAAAGCTTTTTGCATATAGCATGCCAAATATAATGATATAGTAGGTCATAGGTATACATAAGTCAGTCGGAATATGTTGAGCTAGGATAGTAAAATTTTGTACATTAACTCTTTGTTCATGTTCTCAGAACAAGATTAAATATTTGTAATAATAATAATTTAATAATAATAATATGAACCTTTCGTCCATAGACCATTTTAAACCAGGCCCTTCTTTTTGGGGTAGTTTATTGTCGCACCATAAAAGATTTTGATAAACTGTCTGAACTATTACTTACTTACTTAAGTGGAGCTACAGTTCGGAGTGAACCTCGGCCTCAACCAACATGCCTCTCCAATTGGCCCGGTCTTTAGCCAACTGCCTCCAGTTGCGCGCTCCATGTTTGTTGAGGTCGGTCTCCTTAGTAGTTCGAGCGAGGGCTTTACTACTAAATTGTCGTCTTAGCCCGAAGAAACAGCGGTTGGCAAGAGAAATTCTTTGTTTGATTGCTGATGAGATGTTGTTGTCAGAGTTAACATCGGAGCCGAGGTAGATAATGTCCCGTACTACCTCAATGTTATGTCTGTCAGTGGTGACGTTCTGTCTAGTTCGCCCATGTTGTGTGCCCTTTCGTGTTGACAGCATATACTTAGCCTAACCCTCATTTACTGTGAAACCCATTTTTGCCCCTTCCTTCTCTATAATAGCAAACGTGGCTATGACATTAGTTTGAATCCTACCAATGATGTCAATATCGTCGGCGTACACTAGTAGTTGCACCGTTTTTTGGAAAATTGTGCCTCTGGTGTTGGCTCGGGAGATTTGCACAATCCTCTCAAGAATTAAATTGAAGAAGTCACATGACAGCGCATCGCCTTGCCTAACTCCTTTTTTGGTATCGAATGTGTTGGTCAAGTCGTTTCCGACCCACAAACGGCTTATGTTGGCGAATTCGGCATTGATCCGGATTGTTAAAATGTGTTCGCTAATTTCTTGGAAACATAAGACTTCTTGTTGTAAATGTAACACTTTTAACAAATCCAAATCCGAGTAGTTGCTGTTTCTGATCACTATAACACAGTCCGTAGTAGATTTCACAGTTTTTCGTCCTCGTTTTGCCAGCCCATCCCATCGTATTTCTTGGATGGCAGTAATGTCTGCTTCGTAGCAGTTTATGACAGCCGCTCGTTGTTCACTTGCGCCTCTCCTGTTTATTGTTCTCACATTCCAGGTGCAAATACGAACGTCGTTGTCGTTTTTTCGTTTAGCAGGGTTGTCAACAATAAAATCAGTCCTTACCTAGGCTATTTATTGTTTGCTTCGTAACATAACGTTTTTGATATGGGTTGGTTGTTAATCCAAAGCACAACCCCCAATCTGGAGTACCAGTTCCAACTTATTATACACCCCTAGGACACGGGGCTATCAGTATCCACTACGAGATTGAGCGCTTTCGTTGGCATTTCGGTCCATCCGCCACCATCTCTGTCCGCATATGATATTTTTTCATATCATATGCGGACTGTTGTCCGCATATGTCGAAGCAACTTGCATAGGTTCACCTGGGACAGCAGGCCGGTTATTTATTCCGTGCCATTCTCACAAGGCTGTTTATAGGGTTGCTGTTTTTAGTTTTGTTACCAACACTCGCACTTATCGTTAAGCAAGTAAAATCCGGTTGGATGAGACCAGTACTTGATGGTTACCAATTTGAGGTTAAAAATAAGCACATTTGATGTGTAGTCAGAGTTACAACCACTGGACATTGTCAAGTTAAAGCCAATCAGAGTCTACCCTCGTTCTACAACATTCAACCAACGTCTGGACCCTTAACATATTATACATATTTATTTAGCACATTTCTATGCCTGAACGATATGTCAGCACTGCCATGTTCTATATTTGATTCCCATAAAGCTTTAAGCAACTTTGCCACGCCAACTTGTTGGGACATTAGTTTCAATGATTTCATGAGATGGGATAGGGTACTAAACGACTCGCACAGCGAATTGTAGCCTTCTCATATGTTTTCTCTACCATACAAACTAACGGGTAGTGTAAGTGTAGTTTTTTTTTTAATTCGTATAAAACACTCAAATTTGCATCAAATAGTCAACATTTTTATTGTAATCGATACGTTTAAAGACAACTTCATGTAAATGTTGTGCGCGGCTTCGTTTCAAATGGTTCATTCAGAAGTTCCGATTTCGCGTCACTTTTTCGAGCATTTCGGCCTGTATTCCACGAATTACGCGTGTTTTGTTATCATGTAAGGCTTCAATCGTGTTCGGCTTGTCCATAGAGACTAACGACTTTACATAATTAAGAGGCGTTAAATCGCATGACCTTGGCGGCCAACTCACAGGGCCATTTCCAGAGATAAGCTGCTTACCAAATTCATCCTTCAGCACTTCCATTGTTTCACGAGCTGTGGCACCGTCTTGATGAAACCACATGTCAACCAAGTTCAACTCAGCCAACTGTCGTTTTTTCGGGATGCATCGGTAATTCTTGTATGACATGTGGCTGTTCATCACTCCAGGTGCGACTCCTTTGCTTATTTACGTATCCGTTAAGCCAGAAATGAGCCTCATCGCTGAACTCAATTTTTCGATAAAACAACGGATTTTAACTCTTAAAAAATCACCCGTCATGTATATGTATGTATTAAAACTAAAATACCCCTACGGGAAAGGTTTTAAATAAATTATAGTATACTTCCTTACTTATTGTTTATCTATTAGATTTGTGGAAGATGAACTTCATGTTTTTAAAATTTGGTCAAAGTGAAAAGTTGCATACTATTGGCTATATCTGAATTTTCTTGCAAATTATTTGTTTTGTTTACTAAATTCGAATTATTTTGTACAAGTTTTCAATGTTTTGATGAATAATTTGCATTAATAGAAAACCAGTTAAATATTTACGACAACCAATGATTGTGAAATTGTTGTTTATCGACAACATTTTCACAGACAATACCAAACTTCACGATCGACAATCGAATCGAATTTTGCTGGGTTGATATGTGAAAAGAACTTGATCCATTCAATTAACATAAGGGCGTAGAGTTATTATGATATGTAGAATATGTGTTAACAGAGGTACACACAAAGCAGCACCACGTTAATAGTGCATTCAAGCTTTGCAGTTAACAAGTTGCATACTTCTTAATGTGATCGAAATAAATTTAAATCACAAAAAACATCAATGTAGAAACAGTTTGGTAGAGGTCATTAAGAGAGTAAGTAGTTTTGTAAAATAATGCTTTTTACGTTGTGATAAAAGAAGTATTAGGAAAATAAAATATTTCGTAGCGAGCATTATAAAACCGACATCCCTGAGCAGATATTTGCCAAAGAAGTTCATATGCATCCAAATAATAATAAGTTTAACATATTTATTTACGCTAAAATCCGCAATGCGGGTACAGATGCCATGTTTGCAGGTGTGGAGTACAATGCTCTTTTTCATGCACTCTTTTTTTCAAGAAAATAAAAACTTTTGTTTAATTGAAAACGTGAAGCTAATAATAATTCCAAGTAATCTTCTTTTGCACAAATCGCTCCGTCCATTCTTAAGACATACCTAGCTTATTTCCCACTTAACCGTTATACACATTTTTTTTTAGCAAAAACAACTTTGTCAATCATTTATAATTTTGAAATTCAGCACCCTGCTTCCTAACGCTGACGCGAGATTAGCGAGAAATTATGGATCGTAGCCCAACTCAAAGCGTATTGAGCACAATGGGATTCTCTTCACGTCCATGATGATGTATTGAGAAGAAAACGGGAGTCTTCCGACGGAACGTCCTTTGTAACACAGTTTTTCGTGCCACGGTCAATGGTCCATTTGGGTATCAATAAGACTTTAGACAAAGTGAGGGAGTGATTCTAATGGCTGTCTTCAAGAGAAGACACCGACAAGTGGTGCCGAAAATTCATTACATGCGCCGCCTGTGAAGGATCAAAACGAAAAACGCAAGGTAACGAACGAATGACCAGAAGCATTCGCTATAACTAACCAGGGAGCGAAAACCGTAGTGGAACAGATCGTAGATAACTGGGTATGTAGATTCGGGGCAACGTTGGACTTAATTCTGGCCAATATAGAAACTTGGAGTCTAAAGTATTGCAGGATGTTTGCCAGCGGTTAGGTATCAAGTAGACCAGGACGACACCACTTCATCCAAAGTCAGAGGAACGGTGGAACGAATTTATCGAACTTTGAATGAACACCTCTCAAGGGTGATAGTTGCATTCCCTGGTTCCTGATGGCGTACCGAAGTGCGGGGCATAGCACTACTGGACACTTCCCCATCGATGTGTTATTTGGCCGAGCATTAAAGCTGATTATTGAAGTAATGTTTGGATCCCAAAATATACAACATATGAGGGGTATTCATGCAACGTCGGAAACTTGTTGTAAACCTTGAAAAATTACGACGTGTTAAATAAATTGCCAAAATTTTTATGGGTTATCGTTTCCAACAAAACTGACAACGTTGTAAACTTTTGAAGTGCTATTTTGGCATTTAGCATCAAATATATGTGCTAAGCTAGGAAAAAAATCTATAACGGAAACAGAAAAAGGAAATATTTCTATTAGAAAAACATCAAGTAAAATAAGATTGGATTCTATGGTTTGTGAATTTATTTAGTGATGACGGGCTCAGTGGAGCTGTGGTTCGTTTCGATTCCCAGCCGTAGCAACACCCAAATGATTTTTTTACTGGCCCTCATCTCGTGATGATCTGACAAATCGTCCGAGTAGTATCAATTGTCAAGAAATGCTTATCTCTAATTCGCCGTTCGGAGTCGGCATAAAACAAGAGGTCCCACCAACGTGCAAGAAGTACACACGCACACATGATTGGTTGTGAGAAAGCTCGGCCCTGCTATATTTCCGAATTCCTTATGACAGTTAATAGTTGACATTTATATTGTTAACAAACAAAAAAAGTCCTACGTAAAATACAATAATTCCAAATCCTTTAAAATGTATTTAAATAACTTAATATGTGGTAAATTATGCTAAAAAAGTGATTCTCGTGTTGCTAAAAAATAGGGCTACTTATATGGCAAATAATATCAACTAAAAGATTCGTCGGGAAAAACAGAGGAGGTGAATGTGCAAGACTTCGGTTCCGGATTCATATGTTGTCGATCCTAACATTATAATGGAAAATTCCGAAGAGGATCTGAACGAAATAAAAGCCGCAAATACAGAGCAAATAATCTACCATAAATTGATGTATTTTTTGGGAGAAAGTTTCCGTTTTTAAAATAGCTCCTCCTTTTTTTGTCATATGAATTCCAATTTGAAGTTTTAGCTGCTCCAATCCAATTAAAAAGCTTTGTTCGCTTGCTCGACCGATTCATTTATCATACTAGAAACCATATTTTTCCACAAATGGGATGGTTATTATTATCACATTACGGAAATTTGATTTTGTATTGGAAATTTTGTAAAATTGGACCGTATTTGCAAATTTATTGCCGAAATGAGATTATTTGCTCAGAGAGAACGTTGTATAAGGGGCGTTCATGAAACGTCGTCGTAAAGTTTAAAATGTTCGGACGTTGTACACCTACCAGGTTGCATGAATAGTGAATACCCTTATTAATATCTTTACTGACAATAACAAAAAATTAGGATTTTTTCATGATTGCTCTGAAACTTATCCGATATTTTTTCATATCAAGAAAATATAATGAAAGGAATTTTGTTGCAATTCTGCTGGGAAATAATTGAAAATAGTGTTCTAATAATATCCCATTTGTTTTAAATGACACAGCAAAAAGCCAACTTATTTGTTTACCCCTGCGGAAATGTCATAAATTAGCCAGTCGATAAAATAGTTCTTACAATTCCACAACATTACTGTTAAATTAGGCAGCTCATAGACTTGTCGGTACGGTATCCGTAGTCGGTATTTTTTACCTTACCGAGAGGATACCGATACCGCCCTTATCTGCTCACTAGTCGGTATTTAAACTTCAATTTTGCAGAATCCTCTTTCTTGAATGCTCTACTAATGTAATTGTACAACAACTGATTTTTTTTTTTCAATTTCAAGAACTAAATTCACATGAATATCACTTTCTACAGACAATATTTTTGACAACATACTCGGTACATACCGATTGTTTACTGATTGTTCGTACTAAGGCTCGGTATACCGTTTGTCCACCGCCCCGTTCCAGCACATACCGAGCGAATCAGGAGTAACGCATTGAAATTGAAGTACATGTATTCGGTATACATTCGGTACCGCATGTGTACCGAGCGTACCCAACGAAACGATAACGCACCGGCAAGTGAGGGAGAGGCCTTAGTTGCATTCTCAACATTGGCGGTATTCCTATAGAATGCGCTATAGCCCTTTTATTAAAAAAATTTAATGTCGGTTGCAAGTGCGTACAAGTATTTACGACGACACAGTCGTGCAACCACCATTCGGTTGTTTATACCAAAGATTATAAAGCCATACAGATGACGCATTGCATACAAGAAAAATTGTTCTATGGTCATCTGTATGGTTTTATAATCTTTGCTTATACCCAATCCCAGAGGGGTATATTAATTTGACATAAAGTTTGTAACATAGAGAAACACAAAGTATATGGATCGACTCAGAATCGCTAGCTGAGTCGATTTAACCATTTCTGTGTGTCCGTCCGTCTGTATGTCACCGATTTTTGGGCCTTAAATTTTGAGCTAGAAAGTTGAAATTTTTTATATAAACTCCTCATTGGGCGAAGCAGAATAAATGTAAAAATAGTTGAAATCCGCCCATTGCCACGCCTACTTTTGTGAAAAACGTTTTTTTTTTAGCAAAACGGTGAAGAATCTCTGAAAACATTTCGTCCATACGTGATTTTAACCAACGCCCACTTTTTGGATCCAAAACGTTGCTTTTTGTCGAACTATACAAGATTTTGATAAACTGGCTGAACAATATGTTATTGCAAAATTAAATTTTCTGTATTTCATCGCCATAAAGCCCATATTTTTTGGATATTAATTGTAAGAATGTGGTGGAATAGGGTATTAAACGATCCGCAGAGCAGACTGTGGCCTTCTCATAGTGTTTGCTCTCATATTGTTCTCAGTTCTGAAAAGAAATACGAATGTTCATAGTACCAAAGACGTAGATGCGCAGAAAAATAAAATAAAAACACTTAAGAGTATACTACTACGTCTACTTACTTTTGATATTTAAACGTGTATTTCAGTGTGAAATATTTGTTTTATTTAACGGATAACTATTCAGTGTTTATTGATAGCCTTAATCCTAACAAAAACAAATCTTTTACGTAATCTAACTACCTACTCTTATCCACATGCATTTTAGCTGCATACTTTTTGGCTCAAGTTTCATCCGAATACATACCTATTCGATAAGAAATATACATACATTCAAAATATTAAACGTCACATGCACATCAAAAGAAATACACACATCGGGCTACATACTACTATTAAAGTATTAAGGGTTGTTCGTACAAGCAAGTGCTATTGCTACAATGCAATTCATCCCTTTCAGAAAGTCGAGTTCAAACTATACACGGACGTGAAATAGTTCATAATTCGTTTATTGAAACCTGTTTTTGTATACCCATAGGCTGTCCGCTGTATCACGCAATTACAGTCCTTTAGTTTCTGTTGGACTTTCGAGTCGAGCCGTAAATATCTGTAGAATTCGGAGGTGTTGTGAATTTACTATTTAGGTACATAATTAATGTAATAAGTGCTTCGAACCTAGTGACTGTCGCGATCTTATATTTGTTTGCATTACACGAAGGTACATGCAATGCCACAATTAAAAATATAAACAACATTATAAATTGTCAAGTCAACACGTCCATAAGGTTGACTTGATGTGCATAGAGTTTATTGTGAATATTTGTTGTATTTTAAGACATTATTTTAAGACACAGTGTTTATATTAACGGTTTGGCTGTTCTTTTCATTAATCGATTTGTCATGATATAATTATTTATTATATATATAATTAAATTACTAGATATACCTGTCTGTTATTGCAATTCCGTCAAGATTTTATTACGACTAGCTCCACATATAATACTAATTATTCTATAACAATGTGAAGAAGAATGTATTGTTTAGTTTATAGCATGATTCTAGGTCTCTAGGATAACTAACGTCTATATAAAAAGTTCAAAATGGTAAGCTATGGAATAGTTATCGTAGGCGCGTGGTGGGCTTTAAGATTGGTTACCTATATTAAATTACTCTAAGCTGCACAGTTAATTACCTACGGGAAAAATATGCGCACTACCAGTTGTTTAGTTCTTCTGAGCTGGACAATTGAACACTTTTGTAAACACCTATTTTGAATGAGCAAACACATTTGAGAAAATGTAGAAATGACGATGCTGTACCTAGGTAAATTTCTGTAGGTACTGACAGATTTAACTCCTTTGGTCTGTCCTGTCAGTCTTTTCGTTGAAATTATCAGCCGAATCTAATGATATTATTTCAACCCATATAACCTAACAATTTGGTAGTAATGTATCTAAATATAGTCTATAAATGAAGTGTTGGTTATTGATGGTAGCACCACAAGTATAAATATTATTTAAACACATATGGGCGTGATATAAGGCAATAACTTGAACATAGGCTTGGCGAAATTAATGAAAAAGATTTTATTGTAACCAACCTTTTTCGAGAAAGAAACACGTCACATCTACCTACCTTGCTGAATGACAAATAATGACATATAGCGATTAATTATTTCCTCATAAGTATCTAAATGTGAGTTATCTGTTGATTGCATATTAAAAAGGTTATACAATAAACTATGTTCATAGTCTTATTAGTTTTGACACATAGTTTGTAACATACCTAGATAACCAATTTAGCTAGGTATACGTAAAGGTATTTGGATCAACTCAGAATCACTACCTGAGCCGATTAAGCCATATCTGTCTGTCCGTCCGTCAGTCTGCACGTCTGTATGCTACCGATTTTAAGGCCTTGAATTTAAGAAAAAAGGTGAGGTTCAAGTTTTTGAACTAACTTGTTCTATCATGTTCCAAAATTCATAAGCTTTGTTTTGACACCAACTCGCCAATAAATGAATATATAAGCCGTAAAAGAAAATTTCCAATGAAATTTTTATGATATTCATAAAACACTATTTATGGCTGAATAATCCAAAGACAACAACCATTTCTTAACATCTTTCAAAAATACATTTTTAACCCTGTCACACCCAATGAGATGGGAGAGTAAAATCTTTTGAAGTGCGTTTTATAACTTTTAGGAATAGTTACAAAACTTCTAGTATTAACCCACAAATTATAGTTTTCTATGTTTCTGAGTAAAATTCCGAGTTTTGGAAAAATAAATCTAAGACTTTGTAACAGTAAAGATGCCTTAAGAGAAGAATTTAAAGGTTTCTGAATAAAAACATATGATAAGGCTTCAATCTACTGTGCGGATAATGTAATACTCATCCCATCCCATACTTAAAATAATATCCCCAAATGTGGGCTTTATGGCGATGAAACACAGAAAATGACAATGTCACAACATAGTCTTCAGACAGTTTTCAAAATCTTCTGTGGTTCGACGAAAAAACCGTATTTCTATTGCAAAAGCCTTGGGGTGGGTTATACAAATGGTTTATGTAGGAAAACGACCATAAAAGTGGGCATGGATGTAAATTACCTACTTACGAAATGTTGATATTACGAAAGTATTTGAATCCAAAGTATTTTCGAAATTCTTTAAAATTTGGACAGAAACCTTTTAATTAAAACTGCCTTCAAAATATAAATATTTAGATTTTCCCGTTTTTCTAGAAAGTGGGTGGATTTAAGAAATGTTTAAACTTGTTCAGTAGCCTCGGACAGGGATTATTTATACCAAATTTCATTATACTTACTTACTTACTTAAGTGGCGCTACAGTCCCGAATGAACCTGGGCCTCAACAAACATGCCTCTCCAATTAGCCCGGTCCTTAGCTAACTGCCTCCAGTTGCGCACTACAAGTTGCTTGAGGTCGGTTTCTACTTGTGCGCGCCACTTAAGGCGAGTTCTTCCTCTACTGCGTCCGACGTCTGGCTGGGAATCGAAGACTCCTCGAGCCGGAGTATTGGTGTCCATTCGTTCTACCCTAGCCATCTTAAACGTCCAATGCGGAGTTTTTTTTACCAGGGGCATGTCGCTGTACAGCTCGTATAGTTCTTGGTTGAATCTTCGTCTCCATAGCTCGTCAACGCAAACGGGAAAAAGATTTTTCGAAGTATTTTCCTCTCAAATCGACCAAGGATTTCTTCATCCGCTTTTGAGACGGTCCACACTTCAGCGCCGTAGAGCAGGACTGGGATGATCAGGGTCTTATATAAGATCTCCTTAATAGTTCGAGTGAGGGCTTTACTACTGAATTGCCGTCTTAGCCCGAAGAAACAGCGGTTGGCAAGAGTAATTCATCGTTTAATTTCTGACGAGATGTTGTTGTCAGAGTTAATAGCGGAGCCCAGGTAGATAAAGTCCCTACTACCTCAAAGTTATATCTGTCAATGTTGACGTTCTGTCCAATTCGTCGATGTTGTGTGTCCTTTCGTGTTGAGAGCATATACTTCGTCTTGCCCTCCTTTATTGCTAAACTCATTTTTGCCGCTTCCTTCTCTATACTAGCAAACGTGGCTATGACATCACGTTGGGTCCTACCAATGATGTCAATATCGTCGGCGCATGCTAGTAGTTGCACATATTTTTGAAAAATTGTACCTCTGGTGTTGGCTCGTGAGTTTTGCACAATCCTCTCAAGAATCAGATTGAAGAAATCACATGACAGTGCATCTCCTTGCCTGAATCCTTTTTTTGGTATCGAATGTGTCGGTGAGGTCGTTTCCAACCCTGATGGAGCAGCGAGAATACTCCATCGTCATCCTACACAAACGAACGAGTTTGGGCGGTATACCAAAACTAGACATTGCTCTGTACAGTTCGTCTCTATAAATGCTGCCGTATGCGGCTTTGAAATCGATGAATAGGTGGTGGGTATCGATTTGGACTTCTTGGGTTTTTTCCAGGATCTGCCGAAGTTGGGTAGTTAATCCCAAACCTGGAGGGCCAGTTCCTATTTATTAGATACCCCTAGGACACGGGGCCATCAGTATCTACTACGGGATTGAGCGCTGCCGTTGGCCTTTCGGTTCATCCGCCACCAGCTCTGTTCAAGGGGCCTGACTAACCCTTTAAATGCCTAGACAACCTGTTGTCCGAATATGTCGAAGCAGCTTGTCTAGGTTCGCTTGGGACAGCAGGCCGGGTATTCATTCCGTGATATTCTGACCTGGCTGTTTATAGTGTTGCGGTTGGATGAGACCAGTACCCGATGGTTACTACTTGGGGGTAAAAAAATAAGCACTTGATGTGTAGTCAGAGTTACAACACTGGGCATTGCCAAGTTAAAGCCAATCAGAATCTACCCGCGTTCTACAACACCCAACCATCATATTTCATTATACTAGCTCAAAATTTAAGGGCCTAAAATCGGTGACATACACACAGACGGACGGACCCACATGGCTCAGCTCAGCTAAAGATTCTGAGTTGATCCATATACTTTGAGGTATTTCTACCTAAATTATTTCTCTATGTTACAAAATATGTATCAAAACTAATATGCCCCTATGGGATAGGGTATAAATATGAAATGGCTACCTAGTCCACCCCCTCTTTAAAATCAATATCCCCAAAATGTGGACCTTATGGCGATGAAATATAGAAAATGTTATTGTCACAACAGTTTGTTATCACAGCCTTAGCTCCGAATTCCATTTGGATCCATAGTTTCAAAGTTATGACCATTTAAAGTTTTGGAGGTAAAAAAATCGATTTTTAACCAAAAATATCAAAAAATTAATTTTCCATGGGTTACCACAGCCTTAGCTCCGAATTCCATTTGGATCCATAGTTTCAAAGTTATGACCATTGAAAGTTTTGAAGGTGAAAAATCGGTTTTTGACCAAAAATATGAAAAAAATCTAATTTTCATGGTCGATCGCGGCCTTAGCTCCGAATTCCATTCGGAGCCTTAGTTTCAAAGATTTTTCATGTGTGATCACGGATTGAGGTACTTTTGGATTTTTGACCAAAAATATCAAAACATCTGATTTTTCATGTGTGATCAGGGATTGGTTCCGAATTTTATTTGGAGCCTTGGTTTCAAAGATATGGTCATTTAATGTTTTGGAGGTACAAAAATCTATTTTTGACCAAAAATATCAAAAATATATTTTTTCATGGGTTATCACAGCCTTAGCTCCGAATTCCATTTGGATCCATAGTTTCAAAGTTATGACCATTTAAAGTTTTGGAGGTGAAAAAATTGATTTTTGACCAAAAATATCAAAAAATTAAATTTTCCATGGGTGACACGGCCTTAGCTCCGAATTACGTTTGGAGTCTTAGTTTCCGAAGTTTTGGAGTTAAAAAAATCTACTTTTGACCAAAAATATCAAAACATCTGATTTTTCATGTGTGATCGCATGATCACATTTGGAGCTATAGTTTCAAAGATATGGTCATTTAATGTTTTGGAGGTACAAAAATCTATTTTTGACCAAAAATATCAAAAATCCAATTTTTCATTGGTTATCACAGCCTTAGCTCCGAATTCCATTTGTATCCATAGTTTCAAAGTTATGACCATTAAAATTTTTGGAGGTGAAAAAATTAGTTTTTCACCACAAATATTAAAAAAATCTAATTTTCCATGGGTGATCACGTCCTTAGCTCCGATATTTTAACAGATATGGCCATTTAAAGCTTTGGAGTTGGAAAAATCGATTTTTGAACAAAAATATCAAAACATCTGATTTTTTATGTGTGATGACGAATTGAGTTCCGAATTTCATTTGAAGCCTTATTCTCAAAGATATGGGCAATTAAATTTTTTTTTTTAAATGAAGCATGGCAATATGCGGACTTCAAAATTTTTTACACCTGTTCTGTTGGAAGCAACAACGAACAGTTGTACCGAATTTCATCATTCTCATCAATATACTTTAAGGCTTATTTAGCTAAATTGTTTCTCTACGTTACGAACTATGTATCAAAATGAGCATACCCCTATGGGTTACTTTATAAAAAGACTTAACAAGTTCCATGAAATAGGGTATTAGAAGACTTATACAGCAGCGTAGGGAATATACGTAATCTTTTAAGCATCATGTAGAGTAACTTTATAAAAAGCCGTTACAACGTTTTTCCTCAAAGTCTATTATCAGTGCATCGTTCTATCTGAAAATGTAAGACCCGAACGGACGGGCTAGATCGACTCACCTTTCGATTCTGATTTGGTCCATATAACCTATGATGTGTGTCAAAACTAATTTACCCTATGAGGTAGGGTTCAAAATAACTAAAAAGGTTCACACATATGGGAGCGTTCACACTGCAATCAGATTTTATAATAATATGTAATGTTTTATATGATAATAAGGGAGCAATTAGTACATTTTGTGATTTGCCTACTTACGTTCTGGGCCAAATTCAACGAAATGGGTTCAAAATAGCCAAGGCATCAACTCTTAATTGTTCATGTTGTTCAATCGAAAATTATCATATATCGTCTTCAGTTAAGGGTGTCTCTTGGAATTCATATTGCCAATTGAGTGGTAATTCTTTGCATTGGAATTGTGCAACGAAATAAATAATTTCATGTCTTTATTGAAAAAATGTGTTGTTAAATGAAAATCTTTTATACACTAAACTTCAATATCCAAGCTCAAAGTGTGAGGTATAATCTAGTTTTACATACAGAAATGTCTAAATCATCTTTGCTTACGATTTTGATTCCTTCCATCTACAATATATCTAATCTACCGTCCTATGGCATCCATTCTTTTTATTCTTCAAATTAATCTACAGTTTCGGCGGAGCCTTTTTACTTTATGTTGGTGATAATATCTTGATCAGAGACTATTTTTCTTAAAGCAGGTTTTTAAAAATGTTTATACATTTTTGGAGACATGAACAAAACGCTTACAATTACTAAGGCATGGATAGATTGAAAAAGTCAACTTACTTTAATTATTTCTCTATGTTTGTTTCAAAACCAACGCATTTTTCAGAAAATATTTATTTACATATAAAGAAATAATGAAATGTGTCCTGGAAATATATTTAGCTTGTTTTCCACCACGTCCACTTTTTGGAAGTGTATAAAATGTTTTGTTTTGTTGGGCTTTATTCATACAAGCTTATGAGCTTTACCTCTAACCAACTTGAAAACCCGTAATCGTGTTTTTCTTAAGATGTTCATAAATATAATTGTAAGGGCTATTTTACGATCTGTATAACAAAGTGTGATCTAAAAAGGATTTAAAGGTCCGATGTATTCTTTACGTAAAAAAATCATCTCAAAAAATCCAAAGCGACCGGCTCAGTTAAGTCAAGTCCAGAGAAAATATCTATGCTATATATAAAAACAGTCTTCGGGAAAGTGTATAAAATATAACACATCACATATAAATATTTATCTTATCTAATAATTTATAATGTACCACTATTGTACACATTTTCAACGAATAGGTTCCAGACCACATCCCTAAAAAACAGCTATTTTTTTTTGTCCATACTATTTTTATACAAACAAATGTATAAGTAGCTAGTGTTCTTTTTCGAACGCGAACTTTAATTTTATGGAGTTTTTTGTTTTGTTTACGAATGAACTGCAATAACATTTCCAGGTTTATACTATAAATTTGTGTTATGTTTGCATTGTATCGATTTATGATATCAGATGAAATAGTAGGTATTTATTTAAGACAAACAACTTAAAGAAGAGTTCTCCCATAAAAATATTCTATTAGTAATTTTCTTTTTGTAGTAAATTATTGCAGCACCACACCCCACCCCACACGCAACAACAAAATTTGCTTTATTTAGAAAGCACAAAGCAAAAGCTTACGACCAAACTTCTTCATACGCTATTTGCAAACGGACTGTAGCAGTCAATCCGATACCTGCTGGAGACGTCCGTCGGTACGCTCTCGCGCGGGTATTTTAATCCAGTACAATGTAGTATCGGTTCGGTTTAAAATAATATTGTGCCTATTTTGGGAACTTACAAAAAATAGTATAATCACCAGTGTAATTTAAAATAAATAGTTTAAGAATAAATGAATAACCATAATAAGAGCATACCAATAAAAAGTACCTGAATTAACAAACGAATGTACACCACCCCTTAATACCATATAATGCCATATAAAATTAAAAAAATATGAAAACGAATATTCGGAGTTTTTACACAACAGTTTTTACAAAGTGTTGGTCATTGAGTGTACAAGTTGTATCACCCAGCAGTGTTTTAATACTATTGGCTCTTATGATTTTAAGTAATTGCGTTTTACATCTAAATGCTCAATCGTGTTCTTTGTGCAAAATCAAACATTCAGCTCGTTTGAAAGATCCTAAAAGCAACTACGAGGAATTTATTTTTGAACATCAAGTTTCCCGTCAAGATGCAGTTGAGGCTTTGCAAACACTTAACGCGACATTTTTTGATGGTATGAAAATAATTTGCATGTCATGGTATTTCTAAATGTTATAAAATTTCAATTTTATTAAATAGGACCTCCCGCAAGTACATGCAAATCCATTACATGCACTCGAAATGTCATGAAATATTGCTACGGACCGCAATTCATCAATGATCATTGTTGGTGTGAGCTAGGTCATGCTAACGGTAAGTGATTATAGTTGATATTTCGTTACAATGTAATATAATATATTAAAAAAATTATTTCTTTTAAAACTAAGATTACACTTGAGTAAACGCGTATTTTTAAAGTTGCAAGTGTTGCTACCTGTTGATAATCATGGAAACCCCAACAACAACAGCAATTTATTGCAAGTAGGGCAATTAGGTATTAAATGCGCTTTATAATGTACAAATAGACAGTAGGATTGTCTAGATATTTTGTTCAGACACTTTTTCAAAATGTCTACGATTTTTTCCTAAAATATGTTTTTTTTAAACGAAGCGTGGCAATATGCGGACTTCAACATTTTTTACACCTGTTCTGTTGGAAGCAAAAACCAACACTTGTACCAAATTTCATCATTACACTTGAATAAACGCCTATTTTTAAAGTTGCAAGTGTTGCTACCTGTTGATAATCATAGAAACCCCAAAAACAACAGCAATTTATTGCAAGTAGATCAATTAGGTATTAAATGCGCTTTATTATGTATAAATATGTTTATTTACAAGCATGAGTTAAAAAATTTTAAATATGAATAAATACGCCTTCAGTGCTTTTAAGATTTTCCTCTATGTCAAACAGTTTACTTTTGCCCTGAAAATATGAAGTAAGAAACTATTCCATTTGAAATAACCATTTTGATTTAAATTCGTTTATTTCAAACGATTTTATTCTGTTATATGGATGACAAAGTAGATGAAATTTATGTTAATATATATCAAGAAAATATAAAATAGGCTTTGTGAAAAAAATTAACGATGGATGGGAAGAAGGTTTTGCAACCATTCTTTTAATATATTGACCGTATATTTGTAACTACAGCCTTGCTGAAAGTATCAATTTTTATACCCTACCTATCCAATAGGGATATATTAGTTTTGATACATAGTTTGTAACATAGAGAAGTAATATTTGTGGATATACCTCACAGTATATGGATTTACTCAGAACCGCTAGCTGAATCGATTTAGCCATGTCTGTCTGTCCGTCCGTCTGTGTGTCACCGGATTTTGTGCCTTAAATTTAATAAAATAAATAATAATAAATAATAAAATTCGGAATATATGATCCTTGCCCGAAGCTACATAACAGGTGTTAACATTTTTGAAATCCGGCCACTTTTCGATAAAACATTGTTTTTGGCCAAACGGTTATGAATTTTGTAAGAGTATTCAAATAGTATATTCGTAGAATCTCAAAAACTATATTTCGTCCACTTAAAGTTTTTTTGCCACGCTTAATTTTTGGGGTGTTTTGTAAAAAAAACATTTTTCAGTGCAATTTTAGGAAAATTTTAAAAAACATTCGATTAAAATATTTTGAATATTTCGTCCATAGATCATTTTGACCTATGCCCACTTTTTGGGGGCGTTATTCTAATAAAATTATTTGCAAAGCCTACCCCATAATCCATGAAAAACGTCATTTTTTGTCGAACTATTAACGATTTGGACAAACTTTATTAATAAAATATGGTGAATATCTCTTCAATTCATTAACACTAGCTATTGTGTGGAAACAACAGGTGAAATAAAAGGAGATCCATTCTTTTTCCTACAGATAGCTTTAATAATCCGTATATTGCGTTGTATACGGCCTAGGACCGTACACTAAATGTCATACAGTTTTATTTCATATAAAATATACGTTTTAGCATTAAGTTAAATTAACATTTTTGGAGCTGGTTTTTTTTTACATAGGTTATGTATCATATAAACTTTATACAGGAATATTGCTAACACAGACAATAAACAGACAAAAGTTATTAAATGCAAAATTAAGCACGTGAATCACAGTTTTTCTTTTTTATTTGGCTTTGGATTAAAACTTCGTTCATATTTAATTTGGGAAAAAAGTAATTGCCTAATCATGACTGACAATTTTTATTATTTGAAATAGAAAAAAATTGTTATACACACGTTTCTCAGAAAATGCAAGAGGCTTCATTACTTCCAGAAACGGGTGCTGGGGGCACCAATGACCTGTACCAACTTGCTCCTTTCGTTGATTATACGTTTTTGAATTTTGATTATAAGTCTTAACACTGAATTTGAAAAAAAACAGAGAAGAAGGGTTTATGCGCCAGAAAATAGTAATTTTCCGTTATTGGATAAAACTGAACGTTTTTTTTTAGGCCAAAACTTTTTATATATAATGGATTGCTATAAATATCAGTATTATCATATTTTCAATTTTATTCAACTGGATAACATATATATATATATATATAGATTCTCTAAATTTGAACTAAATACAAAAATGCGTTATTTTGATTTTTTTGTAAAAAGCAGGTACGCACTGTGCAGTTTTGTTTCAAACATAAGTGTTAGTACGCGATAATCCAAATTCTTCTAGCCGTTTTTTTATATTCGACTAGTTTTGGCCCTTATTAATCGATTTTTTGTATATCAAATAATAAATAAATTCGTCCAGCCGTGACAGACCGACAAGCTTTATCTCCTTCATAAAGAAATCTCTATTTCGTTCTTATACAGAAGCAATACTACAACTATTAGGAGCAAGTAAAAATGAGATTCGATGTGGATTTCATGCTGGAGAAGTTATAGAATCGTATTTATTGTTGATGAAAATGATCAAGAAGTTACGGTCAATGGAGTTCGCTATACATAGTGCCATGTTGGAAAGCTATTTTGCTATTGGATGGATTTGACATCTGTGATATGTCGTTCCAACGCAATTTGCAAATACATGCAACACAGCTCATCGAACAAATATTGATCTATTGAAAGGAAGTTCGGTCGAATGACAACCTCGCTCATACAAACAAACGCCGGCCGTTATATTTTTTATGGTGTTAAAGTTGCTCCAAAGAATCGATTGCTGCAATTGTGTTCGCGGCTTTCATATGAACGAGATCAAATTCCATACTTTAGTATAACCTATAAACCATTTTGTTTTATTTCAAATAAAATTAAGCAACGGATGATAAGTCTTTAGAATGCCATTAAACCCTATATTAAGTAAGATAAAGATACCCTATAAGTTCAAAGACACCAGTCTACCCGATTAGATAAAATATGAATATGGACAGGAATACGAAATTATGGAAACCATATTTTTTTTTGCAATTTCAAATTATTTTAATGTTCAAACTAATAACGAAAATCTCCAAAGGTAGATAATATTAAAACACTAAGGTAGGAGAAGGATGGTACGACCAGCAGTATGCAATTATCGTAATGTTTGAACTATTAATTAATGCAGTGTTTCGCAGTTTTTACGTAAACAACACCTTTTACATGAAGATATGTAAAGTGAAAATGTATTATTTATTGAACTAAATATTCAATTTTTATTTTCTGCTACAAAATACAAAAATCAAAGTCCGATTACTGTGTCCGAAGTGTCCATTCATATTTTACATCAAAAACATTAAATATTTTATAATTTATTTAGCTCTATATTTGCACCTCGAATAAGAATGAGCCTACGCATTTGATCAAAAATGCATTTCTTTGTTTATATTTAATCGAAAAGGCTAAATATTTAATGAACAGCATTTGAAAATAGATTTTTATAATTGTGCCAAGAAATGTTACTGCTCACTATACCATATACACTTCCTAAATCTGTACTTAAAAATTGAAATGCAACTGAATGCCACTTGCTTACAGTGCTTGATATGATCATGTTTTTTTTTTAATTCCGTGATTTATGGGCATGCAATGTACACACGCAATTTATTCCTGTTTTCGTGCAAAACACAAAATCGCTATGTTTTGTGCAAGAAATTGGAAGTCGAACCTTGATGAGTTAGATTGCTTAATAGATTCACATATTAACGTACTTACGTATTTACTGATGCTATTAAGATAAACAAATTGCTTGGCTGTGTGACTTATTATAGTTATTTCAATTTGTATGTTCCCTTCATATATTACTTTATCCGTATATCACATATTATACAATTATACATTCTTTTCAAACTTGTCAAACACTGACCTCTTTACTATATAATCTCTGTTAGTAATTTGGTAAATTTGAAGGTAAATGAATAACATGTAAGATTTACGTCAATTTTATGTAATCAATTTTAAAATCTTTTTGGTAACCCTGGGTTTTATTATTTCAACCCCTTTCTGTGTATATTTTATTTTGCTAGCGTGAGCTGTAACAAAGCTTATAGATATACTATTCAAAATATATCTCTACACCTTTGTTCATCAGACACGCCTGGCACCATTTCATCTGCATTGCGTGTACTTTCATTAATGATTCCAATTATGGAGGTACCTACTCGGTAAATGCAAAATTACGAATCTAATTATTGAATTATGGATAATGAGTCAAACAGTTCTAAAATGATAATTCCGTAAGTGCATGGTTTAGACTTTAGAAAAATACTTAAACTTGAATTAATCAATTTATTATGGTGGAATTCAGCAATGAATACTAATACTGAAAATATTAAGACTTGTACTAGAGTTCTAAACTAAGAGTGGACGTTGCTAAACATTTTATGTGGTTGAAATATATCTATGTAGATAATGACGTAGTCTACACAATATTTTGTTTAGACTTTGTTTCAAAAGGTATTCCCCCTTATTCGTTAGAATAACATTTCATAATTATTCATGCAGCCTGTTGACGATACAAATTAATTAAACTAATATTAAATTAAATTTATTAAATGAGCTTCAAATTGAATTGTAAATATTGCATATTTGATATCACTGTAATTATAGAAAAATTTCAATAGTTAAAATGTCAATATCTATTAACACATAAAATATAAAAAAAAAAAGAATATATCGAAAAAAAAACGGTTTTGATTCTACACGAAAACGGTGCGTTTTTGATTATAATGCAGTTTATAATTTGGTTAAAACAAAGAGAGTTACGTTGAAACGAAGGAAATCTGAGTTTTAATGGTGTGACAATATTAAACACAGCCGCTTTTCGGGGCCGTACAAATTCTTATTCATAAAATATTTCCCCACCCAATATTTATACAGGGTTTGAATAAATTACCAAAAATAGGAAAATATGCTACGATCATCCGATGTACAGCTCGACAGAGCATAATTTTTATGGTTGTATAAGTTTTGCAACCACTTTGTTCAAAATTGAATCTCTTGATCCTCAGTCTTCTGTGATAAACTGAAATAAACAAAATTAAAATACGCTTACACGGGCACTATTCAATCAGGCTCGTTTATGGTATGCAGCCTCTATTCTACGTAGAATATGTTTGATAAATAAGTTTTTTGAGTTCAGAAGCTTTATAAGAGCTCCATAACCTTATACACTCCTTACGATATTATTAAATTAAAGGAAATCAGTAAAAGCGTACATGCGGCAGAAAATTATGATTTTGCGTTATTGGAGTAACAAGTGGAATTGTAACAAATATCAGTAGAATCATTAATTTTCAATGCGATTCAACTCTACAATATAGTTTGCTAGAAATGTAAAACTTTTCAAAATTTGGCCTATATACGAAAATCCGTTATTTAAGTTTTATTTAAAAAAAAACCGGATTTAGATATCAACGTTATACATTTCCATATAATCAAAACCCTTAGATTACAGGTACAAGTATTTTTGGCCCTTTGTTGCCAATTCCAAAAATTCCTCTGATAATTACTCAAGAATATTGTATACCAAATTTAAAATAAATCCGTCCAGCAATTCGGCTTCAAGCTGAGTGTACACATCGCCTGACGGACTTCAGTTCAAGCTTAACAATTTAATCAATTGTTAAGTTTGATTAAATTCTACAGTTCTATTTTCTTTTTCACCAAACCAATAGCTGGTCTATTATAATTAAAATATGTATACAGTTATATAATTATAATAATTATTTCATGTCACTTTTTAATATATATAGTTTTGTAATAATATTTTTAACCTTGCTAATTTTCGATTTTTGCCACAAAATTGAAGAACTTTTAAAAAGTTTCAGAAAAATATTTTGCCAACATTATAATATAGTAATCATATTGAACTAGACTTATCATTTTACCTTATCCTATCAGAATTTGTAGTCGTCACACATCCAGTATTTTGGATGTCCGAACATTTCGACGGGCTAAAATCGACTCGGGTCATAATTTCTCGATCAACACCTTATTAACAGTATATTATGTCGAAGAACATTACATACCGACAAGAAACATCTGGTTTGATAAAGAATGCCGACGAAAATGATGTATTCAACATTGTCAAAATCACCAGCGAACATACAAGAAGACCCACTGAACTGCTCCATTTGCAGAGGCATAATTCCACTAAATATATACTAAAATCCTATACCTGTCATCATTATGAGAACGTATGAAATCATTGTCCAACAACCTGATTAGTGTTGTTTTAGCCCAGTAACTGATCATATCTTTACACCTCGGGAACATTACAAAGTTGTTATCTGTCCCTAGGATAGCTGCGTTGGTCAATAAACAGAGGAGTTTTTGGAATTGAAAGGGCCAAAACGTATTTGGTAAAACCAAAATTTCCCAAATATGCCATTTAAGATGTTGATTATACGAAAGACTTTTTTACCGTTATTATTTTAAAAAAATGAAAAATTTGTTTTAGCATATAATCTAAATATTAAAAATCAGCAATTTCTCATAAAGCATTTTTTTTGTTTTAATTGAAAGATATTTAATATATTAGCAACTCGTTTTAAGAACGAAATTAATTCGTTTAGAGTGTGATATGAAATATCTGCCTTCTTATTTATGATAAATGCGGACGTGCTTAATATACATACTGCTTTTATATACATAAAAGATATCATTAGTCATTGTTGAAGTTCACTGCTAAATAATGATGTTGGTATTCTCATCACGTACATTTAAATTATGTCTATCATAATGATATACATACCGCTACTGCATCATTAGATAAGTGACTTAAAGTATCAAATTGCGTTTATAATAAGGTATGTATGGCTATAAATGTCCAATAATAATAATCCATTATAAATGAGTGCTGTGTGCACGAATGGGTAGTACTTAATTGCTCATTGTGTCCTAAAAATTAAATTATGATTAAAAGAACTCTTAGTACTGGATTTGAAGGAAATGTGTAAAGGTGTACATCTGGTGAAAAATTCCTTCCAGCTGCGATCACAGACCGACCAAATTGCGAGTAATTGTTGGTGAATAAAAACTCGAGTTGACATTTTTTCACGAAACCAATACTTGCTCTGTTGTGAGCAAGCAAAATGTACCTATCGTTAGCTATATTTATTTACAAGTCACATCTCGTCCACATGATATTTTTATATAATATCATACGGAAATCGAATAACTTATTATTGGTAGAGTGGTTTTGTTTTTCAAGATTTTGTTTGATTTTTCCAGCATAACTCACAAAAAAAGCTCACAGAACCAATCAGAATAAATTTTCAGCCCGGTTTTTTGTACTGAATTAACTCTTAGTTAACCCAGAGTTTACTAACCCCGAAATAAATTTAATCCAGAGTCAACTGATGTGTGAAAATCGAACAGATCGGTTTAGTGTCCATTTGTGGTACTGGATTCGATTACTGGAATGAGTTACTGTAATAGCAGAGATAAAGGAAGTAAAGAGCAGAGATAAAGGAAGTAAAGAGATACCAAACTTCTACCTCTCTCACCCTGAATCCCCGCAAGAGTTAGTTGTTTTTGTTGTAATCCACCACCAATGCACTCCTGTCTGTGAATACATATATTTCCGAGTAAAAGAATTCAGCAGACGAGAATTTCGGGTATGTATATGTACACTTTCATTAACAGCTGTTTAGCAGTGTGGTAGATTTATTTTTTATATGACATTTCAGTCGACATTAATTTATTTTTCTGCGTTTGTTGTTTTTGCGTGCGTGGAAATATATTCGCACTTTGTCCTGTCGCACTTCACAAATTAACTTTATGTAAACTTTCTTGTTTTATTTTGCACTTCAATTTTACACAAACAAACGAAAATAGTAAAAAAAAATGTAAACAAACCAAATAATTAAATGACAGCTCAAAATTGTATGTTTTGGTGAATACAAACATATGTTTTTGAATATATTAAGTGAAGTAAATGTTTGTTTTGTAAATTATATGAATTGAATGTATTCAACTCCTCCTTAAGGAAAAAAAACAAACTATTAAAGTGTAATAATGCATTTTTAAACAAGATGATTTCCGAGAGGATGTATTATCTGGTGTTGCGTTATTCGATAAGCAAGATTCTGAAGATAGTGGTGTTTTTATTTTTTTTGTTATATCTCTGTTGAGATATAATAAAGTTGAGTTTAATATTTAATGGTAACGAATTCGCCCATTTCATATTTTTGATGAACGGTTTTTTTGCTCATAAATTTATTTCTTTGCAAAAAATTAATATTTCACTTACCAACAGCCGTATTAATTAAAGCAAATTAAATTTGAATTATCTTTAATCAATGTATTTAACGAGAAAACTTCTAAGGCCGTATGTCAATTGCGTTAAAAAGAGGGTTACATTTTATCCTCTTTTTTGTTTAATTTTTTACTTTTCTGCACCATACTAATGTCAAAAATTATTCAATGGTTAAAATTTAACGCCATTGACACACGGAATAAAGATGTCCGCCCTACTTTGTTCATGTTAAACATATTCAACATACAGCGAAACTGATATTATTCAGAGTTAAAACGCAATATTGAAAACCTTAAATAATTAAAACACGTGTTTTCTGGTTGGTAGGTACAAAACAAGGAACAATTTATTTCAATTGTTAACCGTACATGCCATACAAAACAGTGATATGCTACATTTCAATATAAATTACATTTGATCTTATTTTCAACAGAAGCAAATGTAATCATATTTGAACCCATTTTTTTAAATATCCAATTAGCCACTGGATACATTTTATCGAGCTGTTGAGCAGGTTACAATAAAACAAATATAAGTTTATTTACGTTGTTAACCATAAAATAAACTTAGTTACCGAAGTAGGTGAATTGAATTGTGACTTCTTCTGCACAGGAAATTGCAAACTATATTCCACATATAGAATAAAAATAACATAAACAACAACGGAATATGGAATATATGTACTTAGTAAGAGATTTGTCACTTAACGTCAATTAGCTATTAAAAAAATTATTATTTCGTAATTAGCTTTTAAGCAAAAGATTAGTAATAATTGTTGACTTGTTTATTAATACGGCTGCAACAGTTGTGTCACAGTCTGTATTCCTCTTATTTTTGGCATAACTAAGCAAAGTATGTATATCTTGTAAATAATCCTAGTTCCAATATATTTCGTAGTAAGATTTATGCTTGGTAAGAAATGAAAAATGTGTTTTAGTATGACATAAACCCGCAATATAAATCAAATGGCTAAACTTCTGATCGAACTTCAATATTTATTCCTTCATTAACGATGTTCTCGTTTCGAACTTATGTCAATATGTACTTTTTAAAATGAAAAAAAAAATGTTTCCTCATTGAGAACATCTTGCGTTTTTATGAAGGTCTGCTACTGCCGGATATACGTAATAAAACTTATATCCTTTTTCCACACATTGTGTTAATTGCAAATGTAATAAACCCCTTATCCGTTTTTTCAAAGATAATATATCAAAATATCACAGAATGAGTTAGACAGATAAATAGGACAATTGGAACGATTTATCGCAAACATGTGGACTTAGTTACATATGCAGTAACAACATAAATACAATATTAATGAATTCAACGCACACGAAAAATTAGAATTCTATTTTATTGTTCTCAGTAGGTTTTTTTGTACTAATATTTTTTCAACCATAAAATAAATAAATATATTTTCAAGATTTGATTAAATTGATTATTCAAAACTGAACGCGATTATTATTTCTTAAATTTTTCTTGGATGCGCTCATTGTTGGTGGCAATGCTACAGCTGTTTTAATTCCGATGTAAATTTTCACCCCTTTCTGTGATGGTTCTTGGTGAGGACGGCGATGTTGCGGGGGAAAATCGAAAAATTTTGAACAAAAAATGTGGGGAATAACTTATTTCACGCATACTTGTTTAAAAATGTGATAGTATGTGTAAGATACGTAATTATGGGTGAATTTAGCTTGCAGGCAAACCGCGAAGATTGGTATCTCTTTACTTCCCTTATCTCTGCTGTAATAGTGGGATCTGTTAAAACCACTTCTCGAACAATTGAGAAACTGCGGGAACCTCCGAGAATATGCCATCTCTTTCCAGATCAGTATGTGGAGTGGTATAAATAGAGATGAAGCGACAACCAGCGAAGGAATCTAAATTGTGACCTGAACGTGATTTAGTGTTGATTGAGTGAATTACCTAAGTGAATTTTCGAAAGTGAAAAATGTGCGCGAATTTACTCGTTGGTATTTGATTTCGAGTAAGTGTAATTGAATTCTTAAACGAGAGTAAAATCATAACCGTTTTGTAAATAATATAATTCCAGAAATAAGTGTGTTGAAATAAATAGTGAAGTAAACATAGTGAATTGAACATGGTGAAGTTAACATAGTGAGGTGAACATAGTGAAATGAACATAGTGAATAGTGAAAATTCGAGAACAGTAATTTGGTATACGATTAAGTGTGTGTTTGTGAAAAAAGGTGTGATTAAACAATAGCGGTTCGCAAATCATTAAATCAGCTTACCGTTGCGGCAGCTTTCCCAAATAGGAGGAAAGAGGGATTTATTTATTCGTCTTCATGACGCAATAAAGCAACGTGGTGAAGATCCTAATTAGATTGTCTTTGATTTCCAAGAGCAACATGTAAGTGAGGGCTTCGACATAACATCAATGATGAAGTTATTGGAGGCTTAATTCGGAGAACAAAACAACAAATTGGAACAACACCGCGAGGAGCAACGCCAACGGCTCGAAGGGCTACGCAAGGAACAGCACCAAAAGCCAAAATAATAAATTGGAACTTCAGCTCGAACAACAACGCTAGGAGCAACGCCAACCGCTACAGAAACAAAATGAGGAACAGGGAAAGAAGTTTGAGAATGTCCTTGGAGTCAAAGTTCACGGTGATTGATAATCGATTCCAAAAAGTCGACATAAAAGCGGTTTCTTTTTCGAAGCCCTACTTAATAGAACACTATAATATTTTTGCGTTCACTTTAAATTTCTGTGCACAAGAACACACTTCATCAATTTGATGATGGCAACACCAAAGCAATCATATTATATTCCTCATGCTAAACGATTGGTCCGAAAAATTGTTCTTAACTGCGTCCAATTCTATCGGTATAATGCGTCGACAAATCATCACATCATGGGAATGCTGACATCTCCCAACGTAACACCATCAAGGCCATTCACGCACTCAGGAGTGGACCATGCAGGTCCACTGACTATTAAAATGTTTAAGAGAAGAGGAAATATGACTTCAAAGGGCTACATAGCAATATTTGTATGTTTAGCTACGAAGGCCATCCATATTGAACTTGTTAGCGATTTAACATCCGAAGCTTTTCTCTCAGCTGTGAGACGTTTCGTTTCAAGAAGCTGTTTGCTACTTCATATGTTCAGTGAAAATGAAACAACATTCATTGCAGCCAATAAGGAACTGAGTAATGATCACTTTCTGGTCGTTCCCTTATTGGATCCGCACTCAATGCAGTACCTGAACCCTGATTAGATGACATACGAAACCGTGGATCCCGCTGGCGGTTATTACAGAAGGTGACTCAAGATTTTTGGAGGATATGGTCCACAGAATACTTATTAAACTTAAACTAAGAGTGAAGTGGTAGGGCACTCAAGATATAAACATTGGCGACATCGTTTTGGTTAAGGAAGATCGATTACCCCCAACAAACTGGCTGCTAGGTCGCATGACCGAAATACATCCTGGATTATCCTGGAAGGATAATCTTGTTCGAGCTGCAACTATTTACTGCAACAAGAAATATTCACAACAATATGTTTAAAATGTTTGGTTTGATAATAATTTTTGACGGGCTCAGCGGCGCCATGGTTAGTGCGATGAACTGCCGCGCAGAAGGTCTGGGTTCGATTTACAGCCGTAGCAACAACTAAATAATTTTTCACTGGCCCTCCTCTCGTGATGATCGGACAAATCATCCGAGTAGTATCAGTTGTCAAAAGAAGCTTATCTCAAATTCACAGTTCAGGGTCGGCATAAAACAGAAGGTCCAACCATCGTGCAAGAAGTTCACAGGCACACATGAATGGTTGTGAGAAAGCTCGGCCCTGGGTACTAACGAGCCTGTAGCTCCAAAATTTCGTCCTATTGACAAACAACCTGAAACAAAGATATGTTTGAAAGCACCCCAATAGGGAATCAACAAAATTTTATTAAATGCTATGTTAAATTTCTAATAAATCATAAAATTTATAAATTATAGTTAAACTTAGTCAACATTATCAAAGATTCAGAATATATGAAATACAAAATGAAAAATCTGAGTATCCAGTCATATCTAGAAAATCGATATTACATATTATTATTAAATAATACAAATTTTCATTTCAAACAACGCCCTTGTTCTATAAATATCAACCATATTCAAATGTCCGTTATGTGACTTAAAAATTGCGCATGGTTCGGAACCCTTCATTTTTGAGCTAGAGTTCCAATTCGAAAAACCCCTCTGTAGAACCACCAATAACACCCACACCCGAAATTTCAGTGTCAATAACAGACTCCAGACATATATTTAAAAAAAAACATACTTTTGAACTCGGAGACATAAGAGTTTGTATATATAAATGCCAACTTTGAAACTTTGAATTTTCGAAAATTCGAAGTTGACATATAGTGGGAAGTATCTATTCTGGGGAAGTAAAAATAGCATTGTTATACCATTAAATTGGTAGTGCTGTCGTTTTGTTCAATATTTTTTTGTTAGCCCCTCTTTTTTTTAAATAACGAATTTTGCCAAACACGAATTCAACAAGAAACGTTTTGGGTATTTCTACCTCAAAATCTTATTATTCGATCGTGACATTTTATTCAAGTCGATGTTGTGTATCACTTTGTGTTGTCATCATACATTTGGTATTGCTATCAGTTACTGATACTCTCAGGTTTGCCGATTCCTTCTCTACTTGATTTTGTTCGACCAATTGTATAGACGTCATTTGCTGAACTAAACGATATGTGATGGTAAGGTATTCTAGTAGTTACACATGGAAGTTGGAACAACCAATGTTGGCTTTAAACTTTTAAACTTTTGTACTCGATCATTAATTTTTGAATTCAGCCCAGTGATATATTATATAATAATACAGTTTTTCAATTTTTGTAATTTTAATTTAACATTTTACAAGAGAAATCTTTAGCGAGTCTTGCCGCTGAGAATTCTAGAAAAACAGACCGAGAAACAAAGAAATATCTATTGCGCATGCATAAATGGACTGTGCGTGTGCGAAACAGCATACATAAAAGAAACAATTTATCGGAGAGTGTCCACCAGCGGAGGTCTACTACAATATTATATTATATATTTAAAACATTATTTATTTGTATGTTAATGTATAGCCATAGTTAATTTTTAATTACTTTTACTCTTACTTTTTTATTTCTTACAGAGGGGTTGCCATTTATACCGCATATATGCTATGTTGGAGAAAAGCAATACCAGGCTTCTGTGGGGTCATGTTTCTTTTATGAGGAAGTAAAAGATTGCTGCTGTGCTCCAGCCCTGGCAAAACAATGTATGTATACATGCCCCGTTGTTCATTATATATAGTTATAATAGATAAAAGATATAGTTATACAGTGCATAAGTATTAATACAGCCTTTATTCAGGGTCACACAAACTCGTATTCATACAATATTCCCTCCCCACGCATAATAGTACAGGATTTGTACCAAATATATTACTAAAAAGAGAGAGACTGTTTAACAGCAGAGTTACCAAGGGATAATATTATGGTTGCAACTTTTATTTAATAACATTTTGGTGACTTATTTTGACTCAATAACACCTTTTACAAATTATGTCTGTAGGTAACGAAAAGTTGCAATTTAAACAAATTAAACGGTGAAACAAAACTGCTAAAATACAAAAATAACGTGGACAATTTATTTTAACTTGCAATGAATCTTTGGTAGCCTATGATGCTCTGTAAATAAAACGAATGGTGGACGCACGACTAGGTCGTACGCAACTTTCTCTTTCACAGCGAGTTGGACGTTAAATCAAATGCCAAGATTATACGAACGTTTATTCGGGAATTGGAAGGAATTTGTGTCTATGTGAATAATAGTGATTTTCGTTATTGGCAAAAACGGAAAATTCCGTTTAGGGATAGTTGGGCCAAAACTAATTATATGGAGGTGTTGCAAATAGTAGTATATAAATTATAATTCTTTCAATTTGACAAAATGGTTTGCGAGGAATTGACAATTATCTTTATATGGCCTAAATGCAAAATTTTTGTGGAAAAAAATTTATCATCATAATGTTAGAAGCAATCAAAATCTCGGGGTCGAACATTTTCAAGAAAAAAATACCTTTCTCTTTGTAAGACAAAGCTAAGCAAAATTAAATACCTTTGCGCAGTCACTATTGAACAACTCTTTTATTTTATGCAGCATCTATTCAACGTTGTACAAGTTTTATGATTAATGGCGTTTTGCATTGGCAAAAAAATCAATCTATTTTTTTATCTAGATCTGTCAAAAGACTGATTTTGACAGTTGTTGTGTTACATTGGGCAAAAAATTAGATTTTTTTTTGATCTCAGATCAATTCTGCAGATCTGGATTTTTCGGCAGTTTTAGGCCTCCTTGCACTAACACTAATGACAGCTGTCAGTTTGACTAGAGTGATTTTCGTTCTGATTTAAGATTATTTCGGTTGTGAAAAAACATTATTAACCATTTAAACTATAGCAGTGTTACTGGAAACTTGACAGCTATACTGACACTAACTTCACAGACACAGCCACAGAAAAAAATTAATCTGAAATCGTGTTCCAGTGGTAACAAAAAAGATCAAATTTCAGATCAAAATCCAGATTTACCAATGGAAAACGCCATAAGATTTTTAAGTACACGAAGTCTTTGCTCATCCTTGCAGAATGAAAGTAAACATATTTAAAAACCGGCACCACTTCACTTTTAGAAAAAGTAGAGTAAAGTTTAGAAAATCGTTTATGGCGATTCCAAGAAGAAAAAAGAGGCTAAAACTGATTATTAAGAAATAGAAGTTACGCATTATTATATACTTACTTACTTAAGTGGCGCTACAATCCCGAATGAACCTGGAGTTCAACCAAAATGCCTGTCAAATTAGCCCGGTTCTAAGCTAACAGCCTCCAGTTGCGCACTTGGTTGGTTGGTTGGGAATCGAAGACTGCGAGCCGGAGTATTGGTGTCCATTCGTTCTACATGTCCTAGCCATCCTCAACGTCCAATGCGGAGTTTTTTTTTGACCAGGGGCATGTCGCTGCACACTTCGTATAGTTCGGGAACGCAAAAGGGACCGAATATTTTTTAAAGAATTTTCCTTTTGAGACGGTCCACGCTTCAGCGCCGTAGAGCAGGACTGGGATGATATGATCGAGGTCTTACATAGGATCTCCTTAGTAGTTCGAGTTAGGGCTTTACTATTGAATTGCCTTCTAAGCCCGAAGAAACAGCGGTTGGCAAGGGTATTTCTTCGTTTAATTTCTGACGAGATGTTGTTGTCAGAGTTAATAGCGGAGCCAAGATTGACAAAATCCCGTACTAACTCAAAGTTATATCTGTCAATGGAGTCGTTCTGTCCAAATCCTCGACGTTGTGTGTCCTTTCATGTTTTTCCATTTTTCGTTGGCGTATGCTAGTAGTTGTACCGATTTTTGGAAAATTTCACCTCTAGTGTTGGTTCGGGAGTTTTGCGCAATCCTCTCAAGAATCAAATTAAAGTCACATCTACTCTCTCTACTCTCTTTACTCAGGTCAGGTAGTTGGCAGTTTTCGCTTTTGTTGCCAATATTGAATGGTTCGTTCTGCGTGAGAGTGGAAAGTTGTTCGTCATCGGCGTTTAACAGTCTGCAGAAGTGGTTCTTCCATATCCTCAACATCGACTGTGTCTCAACTACGATATTTCCTTGTTCATCTCGACAGGATTCTGTTCGAGCCGTGTATCCTTGGCTTTGACGTTTTTCGCTTTGCTAAAACTGGGGAAGATCGTTCCCGGAGTGGCTCTATTCTCTATATCCTCAATCGCTATCCTATCCCATAGAAGTATAATAGTTTTGATACATAGTTTGTAAGATAGAGAAATAATTTAGGTAAATATACCTCAAAGTAGTAAATATACCTCAAAGCCTTGTCTGTCTGTCGGTCCGTCCGTCAAGATCTGTAGGTCTTGAGGTAGTAATTTGTAATTTGTAATGTAATTTGGTACATCTGATCCATGTATCCATGTTCGTGTAAAAATTTTCAAAATCCGCCCACCGCAACGCCCTTTTTCTTAAAATAACGTAATTTTTGGACAAGCAGAAGGGAAATTTTGAAAAAGTGACTGAACAACATATGTAGTCGATCCCAATATCTATATTTTGATCATATAAGGTTTTTTGCCACGCCCACATTTTGGGGACATTTCAGTAAAAATAAACATTTTTCGGACAAATTTTAAAATATTCGAAAAAAAATATTTGATGCTTAATCATTGGTTATGTTAATATAAACATTTCGCCTATATATCATTTTAACCCACGCCCACTTTTTAGATTCATCATCATACAAAAACCATTTGTGTATCCTACGTCGTACCATATGCAGGAAAAAACGTGAATTTTTGGCGAACCATACAAGATTTTGACAAGTTGTCTGAACAATATGTTGTAACAATGACATTTTCCATATTTCATCCATAAAACCCACATTTTGGGGATATTAATTTGGAGGATGGGATGGGATAGGGTATTAAACGATCCACACAGCGGATTGACAGAGGAAGATCAATTTATCCCAAATAATTTGTTCGAAGAGTTTAAGAATGAAGAAAAGGTTGAGATTAACCTGTAATATAAAGTTTTAAGATCTGGTTGCAGTGCGAACGCACCCTCATGTGTGAACATTTTCTGAACACATCCATTTATAGGTACTGTATGCCCCCACCGGAATGGCTGCACTGGAATAGCGGTATCTTGTTACCACCAATTCTCGAACAATCAAGAAATCCGCCAGATAATGATTTGACAGAGGAAGATCAATTTATCCCAAATAATTTGTTCGAAAATTTTAAGAATGAAGAAAAGGTTGAGATTAACCTGTAATATAAAGTTTTAAGATCTGGTTGCAGTGCGAACGCACCCTCATGTGTGAGCATTTTCTGAACACATCCATTTATAGGTACTGTATGCCCCCACCGGAATGGCTGCACTGGAATAGCGGTATCTTGTTACCACCAATTCTCGAACAATCAAGAAACAGCGGGAACCTCGGTGAATATGTTATATCTTTCTAGATCAGCATGTAGAGTAATATAAATATAGATGGGGCGATGTGCCTCAATGCTGAGTGCCGCTTGTGTAAATTTACCTAAGGGATATTATTTTGAAATTGCGCGAATTTAATTGTTGGTCTTTGATTTCAAATAAGTGTGATTTAGGCTGTGTGTCAATTGGGGGTTATATTTTATCCACTCTGGTCTTTTTCTGTGTCAATTAGATTTAATGTTACATTATTTTAAAACTATTTTCAATAATTTCCCAAAAGAATTGAAACAATTAATTTCTTTATATTTTCTTTTATTAAAAAAATATTGAATAGATTTCAGAGAGATCATCATAAAACACTTAATTATTTTTAGTAACAAAAATAGTGCTGTACGAATTGTGTTCATGATTAAGAATATCCATCCTACTGTGTTCAAGTTAAACACATTTCGCATATAAAATGTAGCGACACAAATGTAATCATAACATTTTTGTAACAATCCATTTTCAAAAATCCAGTTTTAGTTTATTTGAAAACGTTCATAGCATTTTTTCTAGTTTCCCGCCACATGGTGTGCTTTCCATCTCTCTCACTTCTGAGTAGGTATACAAAATATCAAAAGTTAGCCACTGGATAAATTTTAACGAGCTGTTGCCAGGTTAAAATTTTGAAGTCCCTATCAACACACAAAATTTAAAAATGATCCACTTGCAAAATTTTAAACGCAATTGTAAATAATAGAATTCTAGAAATAATATTTGTTCCGCTCTTCTGTTTAGTTTTCAGCAATCGGCGCAGTAAGTTAGGACTGGTAAAATTAGCGTCTGATAGAGCAAACATTTTTACTTTCGTATTAACAGTTTTTATCCAAAAATTGCTAAACCGAAATGGCATCGGTTTGCTAGGGTCAGTCTACCTCGCGTCGTATCTCAGATAGTGTGTCATTCGTAGGGTTGATGAGCAGTTTAACTACCTCAAACACCGACAGTACTTCTTTTGTTAATAGCATATACTTTGTCTTGTCATTGTTAACTACAAGACAAACAGCCCTTCGTATTTACATACTCATACCCTATGCACTATTTGTTCCAGAATGAGATTAAAGAAATTGCATGATAGCACGCCAATTATATTTAAATGTTTTCAAATAATAAAAACATTGAGTTAATTTTTGAGTTAATGTGTTTATTCGATTCGAGGTGCTTAGGAACTAACTTAAAGTTATCTCATCACAACGACGAGAACCCTATCCCGAACAATGCCGATCATGTTTCAAGCTCTTATCTGAATCTTCTCACAAAGATTTAAGTGAACCTGCAAGTAAACGTATTCATTAGCTCAAGTGTAGTTTGTGTTACAAACAACAGTGACGGGGAATGTGACTTCATCGGCATTGTACAGAACTAAGCTCAACGCTCTGATGAGTTTGCTATTTTGTAATAGACTTAAAATTTGGGAAATGATATAACTCGCTTCCTTGTTGATATCCTGTTCATTTTTGTAAATTATTGAAACAAATGTACATACATAGTAAGGCGACACAGATGTATCAGTTTTGATCGTATCCCGTATTCCGCCACCGCTTTAAAAAGCTCTAAGCGATGGTTGCTATCATATGCGCTCTTGAAATCGATGAAAAGATGATGTGTTTCGACTTGAAATTCGTTGGTCTTTTCCAGGAATTGGCTTATTGTGTACATTTGGTCCTTAGTCTATCTGTGTTTTAGAAAGTCTTAAGACGTTCACACAGTATGTATGTTGGGTTGGATATGCGTTCCAGTTGTCTGGTCAAAACCAATAATAACAAAATTTCAAAAAACAATGAAACTTGTTTTTTTTGAGAGATTGAAACTTGGAATGCGTCATTTGCGCTTCGGTTCGGTGGAAGCGTATAATTACATTGTTAAAATCAAATGCCGTTTTATACAAAATTAAATGTTGATTAAGTTTTTAAAAATACATGTGTTCAATTTGTTTCATAAATTCTTAAACCAAAATTTATATTTTTAATTGACTTTTTCCTAAATCTTCTTGATTTTGTTTATATAATAAATTTCTTAACTATAAAATCTTTATTTATTTTCAGGGAAACACATTTCAACTGGAGCATCTATAAATGCAGAGCCATCAATCTTTATGATATTTTTAGCAATAGGTACAATGAGTAAAGGACATGCACTAGGAACTTATATAGTAAACAGATTTTCATACTTTTTTAATAGTTGAAAACGTGCATTTTGTAAATAAAAAAATACCTAATTTCCTTTAGGCGTTTTATTTTAATTTAAAGTATGTTAAAGAACCATGTAGAGAATGGTTATTATTACAACCATCATGCAAACCTCTAGTACACACTAAAACTTGTATTATCGACTTGTCAATCCACTATTCGAATGTTTCGAAATAAATTATCATTTGAATATTTTGCTTAGATTAATTTATTATTAATTTATAATAACTTATATATTTTAAAAATATACTTTACGTATTACATGCGTTATACTGATGCCCTACTTTGTACATACTTTGTATACAACATTTTAAAGCTGTCTGCCAATTGCGTTAAAATTTTAAACCAGTGAGATCATTTTTGATAGTTAGTGTTTTTACTATGTATAGACTTCAAATCAGGAGCTCTTTAAAATGTATGAAGTGCCTTTTTTGACATTTAGTATAACTATTGAGGTAGGAAGCACAATCTTGGATTATTCCTCATTGGCAGAATTCACGTGGGATGAAGAAAACATAACATCGTGCAGATTTAGTTTTAACCAAGAGCTAGGAACATGCTTTTTTGTATTAGAAAATGTAATGCAATGTGTGAAATAAACTAAAATTGTGAATTTTTGGAAATCATTTGTTATAAAAATATTATTATTGCGAAGTTGTAGCACTCTAACAGTCAAGTAGAGATCCTCATCCGATCGGGAGCCCGTTAAGTATAAGTTGGTTTTGATACCCTCTCCCTCAGTGGTATATTTTTGGTTTTGATACATAGCTTGCAACACATCGAAAACTACAAACCACCAAACTAAGGTGAAGTGGGGATAGCAATATGAAAACATAGGTCTAACAAGGCCACCGGAAATAATGGCCTTCCTGTCGAGTTTTACAAAACCGGGGGAAATAACTTGGTAAGTAACATTCACCAACTCATAAGCAAAATTTGGTCGGGTGAAATCGTGTCTTAAGAATTAAAATAAGTACGCCTGCAAACGTTTACCAACAACCTGATCGACACAGTGTGTTTTTAAGCCAAGAAAGTGCACAGCTTATCAAATCTTCACACAGATGCTGCAAAATACCAAAGAAGTCCACATCGATACCCACCACCTATTTATCAATTTAAAAGCTGCATAAGATAGGAATCTTTCGTACGACTTCCCCTTTATCGCCCGATTTCTTACGAGTCACATTTATGTGTTTACGAACTTCAAATCCCTATCTGCGAAAATAACAATACAACAATGACAATACAAATTGTGCTAATTTGCAAGTTTACAAATATGGTTTTGATTATTAATTACTGGAGCTAGTTCAAGGATTGTAATTTATTTAGCATAGTGAAGCATTTATAAAGCATTTTGCCATTGAAAATCCAAACTACTCTCTCACAGCGCAACGTAAAAAATGTCGAAGAATTACTCTTGCCAACCGCTGTTTCTTCGGGCTCAGAAGGCAATTCAGTACTAAAGCCCTCATTCGAACTACTAATTAGATCCTATATAAGAACCTGATCATCCCAGTCCTGCTCTACGGCGCTGAAGCATGGATGAAGAATCCTTGGTCGATTTGAGAGGAAAGTTCTTCAAAAAATCTTCTTTCCCGTTTGCGTTGGCGGAACAGCCAATTTTTTTGCCACTGGTCCAAAAACTCCACATTGGACGTTTAAGACGGCTAGGACATGTAGAACGAATGGAAACCAGTACTCCGGCTCGCAGAGTCTTCAATTCAAAGCCAGACGTCGGATGCAATAGAGGAAGACCTCGCCTCGCACAAGTAGAACCCGACCTCAACCAACTTGGAGTGCGCAACTGGAGGCAGTTAGCTAAGGACTTGGCTAATTGGAGAGACATGTTGGTTGAGGCCCAGGTTCATTCCGGACTGTAGCGCCACTTAAATATAAAACAAAATATATACCGACATAACTAAATTCATATATATATATATTGAATAAACGATTAAATTATGTTCAACAGTGAAGATTCAAATTGTGCTTCCTATGAAATATTTACAAATGTAACATCCATGGCAAGGAACAACAAGCCATTAGATCAGCCGCAACTGATGTGCTAGGTTTTTTGCGCCCACCAGCAAGAAACCTCTGGTTTGATGAGGAATGCCGACAGATGCTCCCAGCCAAGAACGATGCCTACAAGGCTAAGCTGCAGGTGAACACTAGAGCTGCCGTTGAGCTCTATAGGCAGAGAAGAAGAAAAGAACACCGGCTTTTCAGAAAGGAGAAAAAAGAACAAGAAAAGCGCGCGATCGACGATACAGAGAGGTGCCACTCCAGGAACGATGTTCGCAAGTCTTACCAAAGTGTAAACATCAAAGCCAAGGATACAAGGCTCGAACAGAATCCTGTCGAGATGAACAAGGAAATATCGTAGTTGAGACACAGTCGATGCTGAGTATATGGAAGAGCCACTTCTGCAGACTGTTAAGCGGCGATGACGAAATACATTCCGCTATCAGGCAGAACGAACCATTCAATATTGGCAACGACAGCGAAAACTGCCAACCACCCGACCTGAGTGAAGTGAGGATAGAAATATCTAAACTGAAGTTAAATAAGGCTGCCGAAAAGACGGCCTTCCCGCCGAGCCTTATAAAGCCGGCGGAGATGACTTGGTAAGTAACATCCACCAACTCATAAGCCAAATCTGGTCGGAAGAAAGTATGCCGAAGAATGGAACCTCAGCATCGTTTGGCAGATCCACAAAAAAGAAGACCTTCTAAACTGCGCCAACTTCAGAGACATAAGTCTCCTCAACATCGCCTAAAAGATCCTATCTGCCGTAATATGTTCTTGAGAGGATTGTGCAAAACTCACGAGCCAACACCAGAGGCACAATTTTCCAAAAATCTGTACAACTAGTAGCATACGCCGACGATAATGGCATCATTGGTAGGACCCAACGTGATATCATAGCCACGTTTGCTAGTATAGAGAAGGAAGCGGCAAAAATGGGTTTAGCAGTAAATGAGGGCAAGACGAAGTATATGCTGTCAACACGAAAGCAAACACAACATCGACGAATTGGACAGAACGTCACCATTGACAGATATAACTTTGAGTCCCGTACTAGACTTTATCTATCTCGGCTCCGCTATTAATTCTGACAACAACATCTCATCAGAAATTAAAGGAAGAATTACTATTGCCAACCGCTGTTTCTTCGGGCTAAGAAGGCAATTCAGTAGTAAAGCCCTCACTCGCATTACTAAGGAGATCTTAAATAAGACCCTGATCATCCCAGTCCTGCTCTACGGCACTGAAGCATGGACCGTCTCAAAAGTGGATGAAGAAATTCTTGGTCCATTTGAGAGAAAAATTCTTCGAAAAATCTTCGGTCCCGCTTGCGTTGACAGGCTATGGAGACGAAGATTCAACCAAGAACTATACGAGCTGTACAGTGACATGCCCCTGGTCAAAAAACTAGCATTCCAAATATGTGGGCAAAAAGTGGGGCAACTTTAAATTTCGCCGTTATTTTTGGTTTTAAAATTTTGAATTTAGCAGTTAGTCAACGTTTTGACGTTCAAATGACCGGGAGGCAGACAAGTGTGTGTGAATCAAATATGTGAGCACCTATTCGGGCTGTGGTGAGTAATTTATTTGTCAAAATACTGCAAAATTCAAAGATTAGCTCTTAGGCAAAACGTAAAGTCCAGGAAAGTTTGCTATCTCTTTCTTATTTGATCACTGATGCATACGACATCATTTATGGAGACGAACTACACAGACCCATGACAAGTTTTCGGAAACGACCTCGACGAAACATTCAATTCCAAAAAAACGATTTAGGCATAGCGATGCTTTGTCATGTTACTTCCAGTTGTTAACATAACGATATTGACATCATTGGTCGGACTCAAGGAAGGAAGTGGCAAAATGCGTTTAGCGGTAAATTAGGGTGAGACCAAGTTTATGGTGACAAGACGAACGAACACAAAACAACGGGACTTTGCCAACTTCGGCTCCACTATTTACTCTGACAACAGCAACTTGTCTGAAATGAGATGAAGAGCTCTGTTACCAACCGCTGTTTCTATGGGCTCTAAAATTTGATGAAGAAATCAACATTCGTTGTGAACGATAAAAGCCTTCGGCTCCGAATGCGTTGACGGGCTATGAAGACGGAGATAGCTAGGATAGCTAGTACATGTAAGGCAAATGAAAACCAATACTCGGGATAAAAGTGGCACGCAAAAGTAGAAACCGACTTCAATCATTTCAAGGCAGGACATAACTGTATTCATGCTGCCTCCATACTCGTCTCTGATAAACAATGGAACAAAGCCAAAAAACAGTGCACGGGTGCATGTCTGGTTGATTTAGAGAAGGCTTTCGACACGGTATGGTTAGAGGGCCTCTATCTAAAGCTGACCAGACTTGGCATAACTGGCATGACTGGTAGAATGTTTGTTGTCAAAAGTGACAATGTAACTTCTACCACCGTTTTCTTCATTAAGAATGGTCTACAACAGGAAGCGGTAAACTCGCCGATTCTCTTCAGCATTTACACCAGTGATATGATAGGTAGTCTTACTCAGGCAATTGCGAATGCGGAAGACCTTATCGCGTACAGAACAGCCCCTACTGTCGAAGTCATTCGTACTCTTTTGCAGCGGGACTTCGACAAAATAAAGTGATATTTTGATGATTGCAAGTTCAGAAATCGGAAACTATTCTGTTTATGACACCGTTGTCTAGGGCCTCTAGGGATACGAGAAAGAACTGGCGAAAGCTGGTGATCGTTGAACCAAGCGGACAGCCACTGCCGAGTAAAAGTGTAGTAAAGTACCTACCTTGGCATCTGGTTAGATCAGTATCTATATTTCGGAACACATGTAGATGCTGCTCTGGCGAGAGCTAGGGGAGCATTTGCCCTGACAAGACGATTGTTTCATAGCAGTCGTCTTGACAGCAGGATGAAGGTGATTTGCTACATGGCCCTCATTAGGCCGATGATTGCCTTTGGGTGCCCGGTGTGGTTCAACGTTGCTCCATCTCAAATGGAAAATATACGGGTGTTTGAGAGGCAGTGTCTGAGGAGCTGCCTTGGACTTCACAGAATACCAGTACCTGACTACACAAAATACTATTCCAACCAGGTCCTATACAACGGGGCCAACATAAACAGAATAGACAATTTTCTGGTGAAACTCATTCGTTTTCACGCTGCAAGAGCGATGGCTTCGAACAATAGTCTCATCCTTGTGGCCTTCTATCCCAATGATGAATATTTTGACAGTGCGCGCTTAAGCGGCTTTATTCCGCCTGAAGCTTTCCTATATTTGGATAGTCGAGGGTTGATAAAAAATAGAACAGCTGTTCCGCTAATCTACCACGTCTTCCGAAGAACTGTGGATAGGCGGCTCCTATACGACAGAGACGTCTTCGCTCAGGGCGGAGGAGAGCGCCTGCCGTTCAGCAGGAGTGTGTCGAATTGGGACCGCCAGAGTACGTTACAACAGGAGAACCTGTTGAACTTAGATAGTTTAAGTCTTAAGGTTTAGGTGTAAAACAGTCATGGTGGCACAAAAAAAAATACAAAAACGCTTGCGTTCTAGTTTTTAAGTTATTTTTAGGTAGTTTTAAATAGTTTTAGTCAGTCGATAAGTAGTTTTAATTAGCATGTAAGTTAAATAAAACAAAAAAAGGATAAGGAAACAAGTTTTTCAAAGTTTTCTTGGTAAAGATTGTGTTACTTTTGGATTTATAAATTAGATAATAAGCCGAAAGACATTAGAATTAAGTTATTGTGTAATTTAGGGCGCCCGCATTGGGCAAGTAAGTTAGTTAAGTAGTTGATAAGAAGGCTAGTTTTTTCATGAATTTTTGTCCGACTTCAATCAACTAGAAGTTCTCCACTTATGCAAATAAGTACATATTTTGTGACATAGAGAAATACTTTATGTATAATTTTCTCGCTGGACATCTTTACGGACCTTTATTCCCCCCTTTAAATTAAAGACGATTTAGTTTGTTAAGTGGTTTTAGAATTGTATGTTTATGAAATTTTTTGGTAGACAAAGATGTCTCTGCAGCTATTATTGTTATTGGTCAGACAACCAGAAATCGGAATCTGTTTTTCCTGCTGTACATATATTAACATGAATATATCCAACGGATGGTGCTGCCAAAACTCGTTAACAGCGGTATTCTACCTACCATGATGACTCAAGGAGATTCACCAACATGTTAGACGGCTAGTTTTGAGGCAGGTCAGCGTTGCATACCTTGAGTAGTCGTAACATCGGCACTCCTGACTTGCCCATTCTCCTCTGATGTTATCGACAATTCTGTTAACCAAACAATAAGCTTCCCAAGGTCGTAGTGTGAGAAGGAGTTGATTGCTCGACTAAACCATATGCTCATATACACCCCTTCGCTTGGATTCAATGGAAAGATGAACTTCCAGTCTATGCCTTCCTTGTCACTTGATTCTTAATGCGATCAGTATCAAACGATCCAGCATCGAGATTCGTCCTAATGAAGTTGATCGCATTTAGAGATGCAAACATCGATGTTTCAAAACCGAAAACATCGATGTTATTTTAAGTGATGTTTAACATCGATTTTTTTTTTTATTATTTTGTCATTTTGTTGTAAATCGCACCCATGCGTAAGGATTCGAAATTAGTTCATCAGTGCAAGTGCTGCAAAGGATATAATCATACGCAAACCTATTAGCAGAAAGAACCGCGGTGTGTAAAATGTACCGGAAATCATATGATGGTAGATTGCAGTTCAGATAAGAAAACTCCTGCTATTTTCATTAATTGTAAAGGCGACCATCCCGCAAATAACCGCGGCTGCGAAGTAGCTTAAGAACTGCAAAAAAGACGGATGAAATTTACTAAAAAAAATTTCACAGAAATTAAATTTAACTAAGCAAAATCCTAAAATTTCGCTTAAACTTATCTCAAAGCCAAAGCAGGCAACAATCGAAAAATAAAGAATTAAACAAATAACTCGGCCAGCAAGATTACGATCGGATCTTGTACATTCAAAACCAAATATACCAAATATGCCCAAGCTACAGTTTCCAACGTTTTTTCGATTATTCTTTCAAAACTTAATTAACAAAGCGAGACGAATAAACTTATTTTCGACAGGCTAGTAAAGCTTGAAAATAGTATTCCCAACAGACGTAATGAATAAATTTCTTAAAATTCTTACGTGGAAGGCTTCAAAAACGATATTGAAAATAATATTCGACTGGGTGTGTCGCTTAGAACCCCATTAGTACTCGAAGTCGAGGTTGACTCCTTTATCGATACCGTCTAAAAATCACCATGGAATAATACTTCTCAACATCGCAAAATAGATAGCTATAGTAATATCAAGTACCCATGAGAAATAAAAGATTTGGTTAGACAAAACAGAAAAGCTCGAAAAAGATGGCACGAAACTCGTTGCCCGTAAGATAAAACACACCTCAATCGGAAGAGTAACTTGCTTTCAAATTTAATTATAAATTTTAAAACCATGCAGTAGAAATTTATCTGCAAAGTTGAAGGGAATCGAAACATTCGTTCTGGAAAGCAATTAGTCATAAAACGGCCAAAACACTCTGTGCCACCAATTAGGTTAAATCAAGACGCTTGGGCAAAAAGCGATAAGGAAAAAAGCAGACATTTTTGCTTCTCATCTCGAGGAAACATTTAGGCTATTTGTTGGTCCTGCCCTAAATCAAAACATTAATGTATTCGACACTATTACCGAAGATAATGTAGTAAGATATGCAAGTATTGCCGAACTTAAACGGGAAATACAGATACTCAAGCCTAAAAAGGCTCCGGGCTATTACCTGATTAAGTAAGAACTTCTTAAAATGTTGCCTCGGGAAGCATTACCTTAGCTTCTTCTTCAGATTATAATACATACCAAGACACTCGAAAGTCGCAAAAGTTATTATGATTCTCAAACCAGGAAAATCACCGAATGAAATAAAATCTTACAGACCTATTTCACTTCTTCCAATAATTTCCAAAGTTTTTTAAAGGATATTACTCGGTCGCTTACACCTCTTACCTGACCACTCATATTGGTTTAAGGTAAACACTCGACTGTGGACCAAGTACATCGAAATACTGATGTCATTGAAAAAGCTTTCGAAGAAAAGAAAATTTGATCAGCAGTATTTCGTGACGTATCGGAAGCTTTTGACAAGGGTTTGCATAGAGGCTTCCAATACAGATTAAGACAAGTTCTGCCTGACCATTTATATAAAATCCTCGTGTCGTATCTAGAGCATAGACTCTTCCGTGTGAAACTTTGAACCGAAAATTCAGAATTAAAAGAAATAATGTCAGGAGTACCGGAAGGAAGCGTCCTTGGAACATTCTTGTACCTCCTATATACACGTGATATCCCACAAACAAACGATACAATAGTTGCCACCCTTGCTGACGATGCTGATATACTGGCAGTTGGCACAACAATAGAGAAAACAAATATGAAATTGCAAAACGCTCTTAACGAGGTTAATGAATGCACAAAATCCTGGAGCAAATCGATCCATGTAGATTTTTCATATAAATGGACAAACAATTTGACTGTATTTCTAAATACGGTTCGAGACCCATTTGCAAATAAAGCGAAATATCTCGGAATGACACTCGATGCAAAAACTTAAAAATAAACACAGAAAACTGCACTGGTTACTCGGAAAATATAGATTCAAATATTTTCCGAGTAACCAAAGTTGATAACAAGCTGCTATTACACAAGCAAGTGCTAAAAAGCCGGTCTGGACATATGAAACAGTGAAACGAATCTAAACATTCTACAAACTCTTGAAAACAAAATGTTAAGATCATTCGTCAATTCGCCGTGGTATATAAATAATGACGATCTACGCAGAGATTTGATTATTCCCGCGGTTAAAGATGAAACATAGAAAACGCTTATTAGAACACGTTAACACAACGGTCCTACAAATTCTTGACGAAACATATTTATTGCGGCGTCTTCAAAGAACTGAGCCCTTAGATTTTTTCCGATAATCACAAACAGCGCTGTAAAGTGCGGAAAAAGCAGGAAATCTCAAAGGAAAGTTAACTGCCAAACATTCATTACTCGTGATAAAAAATTGCTAGTCGCAATAAGTCGCATGCAAATACAAAAAGGGTTGTGGTTTTAGTGAGTACAAATCTCACACTACTTTGGGCACGTGTTCATAATGTGAAGATGTCCACCAGCCCAAGGAAACAAAAAAACTATGGTGCCACAATATAAGAGGGGAGGAAATAAGTAGTAGAAGATTTTGGGACCTGTACAAAATTTTGAACGGAAAAGCGGTCAATCAGTTCGGGACTTGCAAACCAGGCGGTTGATATGTGTAAATGTGTGAAAAAAGCCGTTAAAACAAAAAAATAGTGACAGGCCCAAGTAGAGATGCGTCAACTCCCAATTTTTTTGGAACAAAATCAAACAAAATAGAAAGAAAACTGCCGCAACTTTAACTTAGAGAGAGACATTTTTGGGCTTCTTTTCCAAACCAAGAAATTAACTCTCACTACCACCAAGAGATAGGCATGGAAAAATGTAGCTGTTAGTTAATTTGGCAGCGAGATTTTATTATTTTTTCCTGTATAGTATAGTATAGAACTACATAGAGTGCGCATCTCATACAACGAATATTTTCTATTTGGATTACTGATATTGATACCCCAGTGTTCACATTGCTAAACCAGCATCAAACAACAGCCTTGCCGACGCATACGATCTACGAAATTTCCACTTCGCACTTACCGCCCGCGTCTGAAACGGCTACGAAATGTTTAGCTGTGGTACTCTATGTAGTTCTATACTCTTTGCTGTAACGTAATAAAAAATATGGTTACCCGTCTAGCGTTAAGAAACTTTGACCGATTTCGTGGATTTCAAAGGAAATATTTGTCATCACATCACACTTTTATATAGGAAAACAAATCAACAACAACCATGTACATTTCAGGCTAAGGAATTTCGCCGAAGCTACATGGACCCGCCAGGAAGAACACTCTAACTTCTCCTTGGAGCACACTGCTTTCATAATGCTCAAACACTAACGTAAAATGCATCTTCTGTTTTATTAGAAGAAATCGATGGTTTTCGAATGATAAGAGAGGTAAAATACACTGATCAGCGTGATAACACAATAGACTAACCCTGGTAAAAGTTTACTGGCGATCCTCTGACAGCTACTTTAACGTAAGTTAACATAAAGATATTTCTAAGTTTAACAATACCTAGAATTTGTTTATGAATACGCCAGGCGCGTAAATATTCTCAGTGCATTTCGCAATAGTTAAGAATCATCTAACACTTTACTACTCCTCAACTAATTTCTCAGCATTTTGTTTCAAATAAAAGAGTACATAGATCAGTTTAAAAAAAATATACCCTTAAGTACTCGTTAGTTAAAAAATAACAATTATTCACAACACTCACCCTCAGATGGATTCATAAGATCCTTTCACAGATCCATTGATTCAATGTTGAAGCTTTCACAACTATCGTCCAAAAATATAATATCTTGGGTTGCAGGAGTTAACATAACTACACTTGAAGCTTCCATTGGCATATTTTCTGTCTTTGGAGATGCATGTTTCTTTGACGAGCATAGGTTAGAACGGTTGAAGCTACTATCAGTATCTTGCTTATCAACGTAGTTCTTTGATTTATTCATAAACAAAAACATTAAAATTGAACAAACAATATAAAAACGAAAACAAAATAGTACCTGAGCATCCATTGTCTTGAGGAATTCGTCTTCTTTGAAATTGAGTCCGACTTTGGGCTGGCATCAATAGCTTCCGCGCAAAACGTAGAATCCGACTTAAATATATAATTAAAAAAAAGTTAGACCAATGCTGTTAAGTTAGTCACGTTTAAAACAGAAATGCGTAAATGAGATTTTTTAATGATAAAAAGCTGAAATCAACCAGAAAAAAAAGTAAAACCATAAGAGCTAAAAAGAATCTATATACCAAATGTCCAAATGTGTGCCTTCTCGAAAATAGGCACAAAGAATCAGTTGTTCAACTTAGACTTGTGAATGAAATATACAATAAAAAAGATTTTGACTATAATATCGAAATACCAAATTTAGAGTTAGAGGATCAAATTATGGAAAACAAAACCAGAACCCTGAAATAAAAAAAACAGTGAGATGAAGATTTTCAAAAATAAAACTCGGTGGAGAAACTTCAATATTGTCATTGAAATGCGGCCAAGATCACAATACTAAGGAATGCATAAATGAAGTAATTCAATGTATAACCTGTTCAAAAATAAATGAGAGTCTAGAAATGAGCTTCAAAGGCGACCATGATGCTACTGACAAGACTGGTCATCAAGAAATTTAAAGTATTCAAAGATAGATTACATTATACGCAAATAAAAATGCAATGCCATTTACTTTAATATACAAGACTTAAAGACAGCGAAATTGTTATCAAAGGCTACTCAATACTCAAGTGTGAATAACTATCGACGACAGTATGGCAAATTAATATCTTAGAAAATGTATTTATAAACATAGAATAGTGGTGTTTGGCCACCAAAAGAACATCGGAAAGGTTGTTTTGTGGAAAAGTTCCGCTAGCTTCCGTCTAATAAAAGCACAATTATAGTTATGATTGTAATATAGACGCGTTAAAAAGTAATACATACAAATTACGAATTAAACAAAAATTTCAAATGATAGTGCTTTAATTCAATAAGTTGGCGAACCTTCCAGAATTGCTCAAACCTTATGAAATACGAGTGATTCAAGAAACATAGGCACAATTAAAAAAAGTGCAAAACCATGTGATGCAGATATATTAAATTAGTAATCACGAAAATTTTCCGATTCACAAAAAGGAGACCCTCATAACTGCGCCAACTACAGACGCATAAGTCTCCTCAACATCGCCTACAAAATCCTATCTGCCGTCATATGTGAACGCCTAAGACCGTTTACCAACAACTTGATCGGCCCTTATAAGTGTGGTTTTAGGCCAGGAAAGTCCACAACCGAGCAATTTTTCACACTTCGGCAGATCCTGGAAAAAACCCAAGAACCCAATTCCAAATCGATACCTACCACCTATTCATCGATTTCAAACCCGCATACCACAGCATTTATAGAGACGAACTATACAGAGCCATGTCTAGTTTTGGTATACCACCCAAACTTGTCTTTTTGTGCAGGATGACGATTGAGAATTCTCGCTGCTCCATCAGGGTTGGAAAGGACCTCACCGACACATACGAAAAAACCCAAGAACCCAATTCCAAATCGATACCTACCACCTATTCATCGATTTCAAACCTGCATACCACAGCATTTATAGAGACGAACTATACAGAGCCATGTCTAGTCTTGGTATACCACCCAAACTTGTCTTTTTGTGCAGGATGACGATTGAGAATTCTCGCTGCTCCATCAGGGTTGGAAACGGTCCTACAAATTCTTGACGAAACATATTTATTGCGGCGTCTTCAAAGAACTGAGCCCTTAGATTTTTTCCGATAATCACAAACAGCGCTGTAAAGTGCGGAAAAAGCAGGAAATCTCAAAGGAAAGTTATCTGCCAAACATTCATTACTCGTGATAAAAAATTGCTAGTCGCAATAAGTCGCATGCAAATACAAAAAGGGTTGTGGTTTTAGTGAGTACAAATCTCACACTACTTTGGGCACGTGTTCATAATGTGAAGATGTCCACCAGCCCAAGGAAACAAAAAAACTATGGTGCCACAATATAAGAGGGGAGGAAATAAGTAGTAGAAGATTTTGGGACCTGTACAAAATTTTGAACGGAAAAGCGGTCAATCAGTTCGGGACTTGCAAACCAGGCGGTTGATATGTGTAAATGTGTGAAAAAAGCCGTTAAAACAAAAAAATAGTGACAGGCCCAAGTAGAGATGCGTCAACTCCCAATTTTTTTGGAACAAAATCAAACAAAATAGAAAGAAAACTGCCGCAACTTTAACTTAGAGAGAGACATTTTTGGGCTTCTTTTCCAAACCAAGAAATTAACTCTCACTACCACCAAGAGATAGGCATGGAAAAATGTAGCTGTTAGTTAATTTGGCAGCGAGATTTTATTATTTTTTCCTGTATAGTATAGTATAGAACTACATAGAGTGCGCATCTCATACAACGAATATTTTCTATTTGGATTACTGATATTGATACCCCAGTGTTCACATTGCTAAACCAGCATCAAACAACAGCCTTGCCGACGCATACGATCTACGAAATTTCCACTTCGCACTTACCGCCCGCGTCTGAAACGGCTACGAAATGTTTAGCTGTGGTACTCTATGTAGTTCTATACTCTTTGCTGTAACGTAATAAAAAATATGGTTACCCGTCTAGCGTTAAGAAACTTTGACCGATTTCGTGGATTTCAAAGGAAATATTTGTCATCACATCACACTTTTATATAGGAAAACAAATCAACAACAACCATGTACATTTCAGGCTAAGGAATTTCGCCGAAGCTACATGGACCCGCCAGGAAGAACACTCTAACTTCTCCTTGGAGCACACTGCTTTCATAATGCTCAAACACTAACGTAAAATGCATCTTCTGTTTTATTAGAAGAAATCGATGGTTTTCGAATGATAAGAGAGGTAAAATACACTGATCAGCGTGATAACACAATAGACTAACCCTGGTAAAAGTTTACTGGCGATCCTCTGACAGCTACTTTAACGTAAGTTAACATAAAGATATTTCTAAGTTTAACAATACCTAGAATTTGTTTATGAATACGCCAGGCGCGTAAATATTCTCAGTGCATTTCGCAATAGTTAAGAATCATCTAACACTTTACTACTCCTCAACTAATTTCTCAGCATTTTGTTTCAAATAAAAGAGTACATAGATCAGTTTAAAAAAAATATACCCTTAAGTACTCGTTAGTTAAAAAATAACAATTATTCACAACACTCACCCTCAGATGGATTCATAAGATCCTTTCACAGATCCATTGATTCAATGTTGAAGCTTTCACAACTATCGTCCAAAAATATAATATCTTGGGTTGCAGGAGTTAACATAACTACACTTGAAGCTTCCATTGGCATATTTTCTGTCTTTGGAGATGCATGTTTCTTTGACGAGCATAGGTTAGAACGGTTGAAGCTACTATCAGTATCTTGCTTATCAACGTAGTTCTTTGATTTATTCATAAACAAAAACATTAAAATTGAACAAACAATATAAAAACGAAAACAAAATAGTACCTGAGCATCCATTGTCTTGAGGAATTCGTCTTCTTTGAAATTGAGTCCGACTTTGGGCTGGCATCAATAGCTTCCGCGCAAAACGTAGAATCCGACTTAAATATATAATTAAAAAAAAGTTAGACCAATGCTGTTAAGTTAGTCACGTTTAAAACAGAAATGCGTAAATGAGATTTTTTAATGATAAAAAGCTGAAATCAACCAGAAAAAAAAGTAAAACCATAAGAGCTAAAAAGAATCTATATACCAAATGTCCAAATGTGTGCCTTCTCGAAAATAGGCACAAAGAATCAGTTGTTCAACTTAGACTTGTGAATGAAATATACAATAAAAAAGATTTTGACTATAATATCGAAATACCAAATTTAGAGTTAGAGGATCAAATTATGGAAAACAAAACCAGAACCCTGAAATAAAAAAACAGTGAGATGAAGATTTTCAAAAATAAAACTCGGTGGAGAAACTTCAATATTGTCATTGAAATGCGGCCAAGATCACAATACTAAGGAATGCATAAATGAAGTAATTCAATGTATAACCTGTTCAAAAATAAATGAGAGTCTAGAAATGAGCTTCAAAGGCGACCATGATGCTACTGACAAGACTGGTCATCAAGAAATTTAAAGTATTCAAAGATAGATTACATTATACGCAAATAAAAATGCAATGCCATTTACTTTAATATACAAGACTTAAAGACAGCGAAATTGTTATCAAAGGCTACTCAATACTCAAGTGTGAATAACTATCGACGACAGTATGGCAAATTAATATCTTAGAAAATGTATTTATAAACATAGAATAGTGGTGTTTGGCCACCAAAAGAACATCGGAAAGGTTGTTTTGTGGAAAAGTTCCGCTAGCTTCCGTCTAATAAAAGCACAATTATAGTTATGATTGTAATATAGACGCGTTAAAAAGTAATACATACAAATTACGAATTAAACAAAAATTTCAAATGATAGTGCTTTAATTCAATAAGTTGGCGAACCTTCCAGAATTGCTCAAACCTTATGAAATACGAGTGATTCAAGAAACATAGGCACAATTAAAAAAAGTGCAAAACCATGTGATGCAGATATATTAAATTAGTAATCACGAAAATTTTCCGATTCACAAAAAGGAGACCCTCATAACTGCGCCAACTACAGACGCATAAGTCTCCTCAACATCGCCTACAAAATCCTATCTGCCGTCATATGTGAACGCCTAAGACCGTTTACCAACAACTTGATCGGCCCTTATAAGTGTGGTTTTAGGCCAGGAAAGTCCACAACCGAGCAATTTTTCACACTTCGGCAGATCCTGGAAAAAACCCAAGAACCCAATTCCAAATCGATACCTACCACCTATTCATCGATTTCAAACCCGCATACCACAGCATTTATAGAGACGAACTATACAGAGCCATGTCTAGTTTTGGTATACCACCCAAACTTGTCTTTTTGTGCAGGATGACGATTGAGAATTCTCGCTGCTCCATCAGGGTTGGAAAGGACCTCACCGACACATACGAAAAAACCCAAGAACCCAATTCCAAATCGATACCTACCACCTATTCATCGATTTCAAACCTGCATACCACAGCATTTATAGAGACGAACTATACAGAGCCATGTCTAGTCTTGGTATACCACCCAAACTTGTCTTTTTGTGCAGGATGACGATTGAGAATTCTCGCTGCTCCATCAGGGTTGGAAACGACCCTGATACCAAAAAATGATTTAGGCAAGGCGCGCTGTCATGTGACTTCTTCAATTTGATTCTTGAGAGGATTGTGCAAAACACAAGAGCCAACACCAGAGGAACAATTTTCCAAAAATCGGTACAACTGCAAGCATACGCCAACGATATTGACATCATTGGTAGGACCCAACGTAATGTCATAGCCACGTTTTCTAGTACAGAGAAGAAAGCGGTAGAAATCGGCTTAGCAGTAAATGAGGGTTATATCAAGTACCCACGGGAAATAAAAGATTTGGTTAGAAAAAAAAACAGCTCGAAAAAGGTGGCACCAAACTCGTGCCCCGCAAGATAAAACGCATCTCAATCGGTTGATTAACATGCTATCAAATTCGATCAATAACCAGGCAGTAGGAACTTATCTGCAAAGCATAACCGCTGGAAAAGAATGGAATTATTAACTTTGCAACGCAACTAAAGTCATAAAACTACCAAAAACGATGTGTCACCAATTGGGAAAACTCGAGACGTTTGGGCAAAAAGAAAACATTTTTGCCGCACATCTTGAGGAAACATTTAAACCATTTGATGGTCCAGAAAACATTAATTTATTCGAGACTACAACCGATAGTAATCTAGTTAGATTTGCAAGTACTGCCAAGCTTAAACGGGATATACAGAAAATAAAGTTATTACCTAATTACAAAAGAACTTCTTAAAATGTTGCCCGAAAACCATTAACTAAACTCCTCAACGTTGAAAATGCAGCAATTAGATTATAATACATACCGAGACAGTCGAAAGTCGCGGAAGTGCTTATTTCACACATATTTCACTTCTTCCAATAATTTCAAAAGTTTTTGAAAGGATATTACTCGGTCGCTTACAAACCATTATTGATCAGCAACCTGACCATCAATTTTGGTTTAGAAGTAAAGTTCATCGAATTACTGATGTAATTGAGAAAGCTTTCGAAGAAAAGAAAATTTGCTCAGCCGTATTTCTTGACGTGTCGCAAACTTTTGACAAGGTTTGGCATTGAGGCCTTCAATACAAATTAAGACAAGTTCTGCCTGAAAAATTATATTAAAATCCTTGTCTCTTGAGCATAGACTCTTCCGTGTGAAACTTGGAAACGAATATTCAGAGTTCAAAGAAATATTGGCAGGAGTACCCCAAGGAAGCGTCCTTGGACCGCTCTTGTACCTCCTATTTACACGTGATATCCCACAAAGAAACGATACAATAGAGGAAACAAATGTGAAATTACGAAACGTTCTTAACGAGGTTAATGAATGGACAAAATCCTGGCGGATTGCACGTAACGAGAGCAAATCGATTCATTTAGATTTTTCGTATAAACGGACAAACAATTTGCCAGTATTTCTCAATACGGTTCGAGGTCTGACACTCGCTGCAAAATTAAAATGGAAGTCGCATGTAAAAAGAACTGCGAAAAATTTAAAAATAAATACAGAGAACTGTACTGGTTACTCGGGAAATATTTTAATCTTAACGTTGATGACAAGCTGCTATTATGCAAGCAAGTGCTAAAAAGCCGGTCTGGACATAAGAAACAGTGAAACAAATCTAAACATTCTACAAACTCTTGAAAACAAAATGTTAAGATCATTCGTCAATGCGCCGTGGTATTCCCGCGGTTAAAGACAAAACGAAACATTTTGCAATAAAAAACGTTTATTGGGACACGTTAACACAACGTTGCTCCAAAGTCTTGACGGAACAAATTTTTTGCGGCGACTTCAAAGAACTAAGCCCTTAGATTTGGCCTGATAATAACAAACAGCGCTGTAAATTTCGAAAAAAGTTACCTGCCAAACATTCATTACACGTGATAAAAAATCTTCTTGGGCTACAACTACAAGAGCAAGTACTTAGGACCCAATAGTACCTTGTACGTGCTTCGTGTTTGTATGACTGGCAACTATATTAAAAGCACACAAATAGTCCAGAAGCGATTCACATCTACAATAATGTTTTTGTATAACGAAATTGGCGACTGCTCTTGCACACGGAGTTTGAGCTGCTTGTGATGCTGAGCTTTAACTTTTGGCCTTAAAAAAACGTGGATGTTTCGTTACAGCGGTATTTTCAAGACCACTGTTTTTGGAATGGATGTTTTCTTTGAAAACATCGAACCGTTGAATGCTTTGGTGGTCTGGTGTTTTTATCGAAACCACGTTGTTCTTTTGTTCCACCAACACTTTTCCAACGATTCAGTTTTGGAAAATATAGACTGCTTCTGGTTCAATGGTTCAATGGTACCAGAAGCATTCGTTTTATTTAATTCTTTACTAATAAGTGTTCGAATTGATGACCCAAAAATGTTTTTGACCAGTAGCGCCCAAATGAGCACTTGTTCTGTAGTGTTTCTTACAAGTCTTTAAATAAATATGTTATTAAAAAATCGATGATACGTCTCGGGTATGTTTTGAATCATTTTCAAAGTTTTCGATATGTGTTGTATGCTATTATGGATTTTGGGTCATCAAAAAAGTTTCTCTATGGTGCGATCCTACTTACTTAAGTGCAGCTACAGTCCGGAATAAGCCTGGGCCTCACCCAACTTACCCCTTAGTATTTTGAGTTGGGTCGTTAGTACTGAAATGCTAAGGGTTATAACAGGATCTGCAAAAGAGCGAAATCATGGTCAGTTCTAAGCAGACAATACGATGTTGAGGTTTCAAAGATCAGGCATACTTTCATCGCACCAATTTTGTTATTTAGTTAGAATATTTACCTTACTAAAGTCACCACTTATTGCTTTATATGTATGTTCCATTCGATATTGGATTATTTATGTTATGTTCAAACAAGTTTCATTTTTAAGCAGAAAATACCAATGTAAAAATTAAAAAAATTATGATTAACCTACTGTTTTAAGTGTACCATATTTTGTATTTTATAATATTGTCTATATACAAAAAAAAAACATGAACAAAACTAATGTTTAAGCAAATAAAATACATATACTTAAAATTATAATAAAATAGCTCCCATATTTGCATTGGGATTTACAAATATTATATACTCGTCCGAAATTGAATTAGTGTTTTATTAAGTGCATTGACGCAAGACAGCACATCTTCATGGTCTTTAGACCAATCTTTTAAGTTTCGTTCTAAGTTGTTAAGTCTTTGAGCTCCTATCCTTAGACCACCATGTTTAAGTGCAGCTACACAGTGACAAGTTAAAATTTTAAAACACTGTCGCCGTATCGCGTTGTGGGAATAATTATCCCAAATTGGAGTTGCGCGAACATAGTTCCAGGCTAATAAAACATAGTCAAGTAATGCGTCCCAGTGTGAAGAATCATGTAGCTTTTTAGTGTGACTCATAATAGTAATTTTGAAAGCTGAAAGGTGCATGGCAGCTCTGGCATATGCACTACTATCTGTTTTTTTACACAATCGTGATGTTGGCAGGCTTTTAAATATATTTCGCTTGTTCAGAATCAGTTCGTCTTCCATATAGCTGATAGAAAAAATCAAACATTAAAATTATCTAAATTATAGCATAATTCTTACCCTATATCTGGCATCGGGAATTCATTGCGAATTTTGTCCTCCAATGTGTTGTCCTTCGCAACTAGATTTTCTATCATGTCAATAAGTTGAGTATTGCTAAGGCCTTTAAGCAAAACATTCAAACTTGAGTTAAAGTTGGTTTGTGCAATAGGTTTTTCATCCAGTTTTAACTTCTTTACAATAGGAATCGCACTCCATGCGGATCTATGTGAGTATGTTCCCGATTTTTGAGTAAGATCAGTGTTGTACTTAACTGGAGATTTTGCAAAGGATGTCTCTGTTGTTAGAAGCCGCTTTCGTGGAGAACTTCTTAAAGTCATATGAGTTGCTACCTTTGTTGGAGTTTTCTGGAATGGACTCTGCGGAGATAACTTATCCGGTGACCATGTAAGGGTAAACCGACGACGACCCCGTTGACGAATAACAAATTCATCTGGTGAAGCAACTGTAGGTGAATTTTCTTGGAAAGATATGTTATTAATGGTACTGTCAAAGACTGTCGGATTTAAAACATTCGCTGGAGTTGGCTCGTCAGCCATTTGATTTGTTGGTGTTGTCGCTACTCTCAGTTGCTCCAAGCGGCCGGGTATTTCAGACAATGCTGTCCGTATATTTTGAGGTGTAGCCATTTTGATTTTAAACTGCGTACATTAAATGAAGTTACTTTATATTACTAGAAATTCTTGAACACAATATTAAAGACCACAACTTCATATTTTGAAGATATTTTAAGCAAACAATTATGCTTCTGCCTGGCGCCAAAATAAAATCACAAATGAAAACACTCAAGTGTCAATAAATACAATTGTAATGACAAAGATAATGTGAACGAACATTTATAATCTTTCGACCGATTGTGTTCACGTGATCCTGTTTACATGTGACTCACGGTCAACGCGTTTTTCCTCTTTTAGTAAACAGACGTAAAATTTTGGGGTGTGCAAATAGAGTTGTTCACGAAACTATATCCCACACAAGTGCGTTGTCTCTTGTTAGAGTAAACGATGAGAGTTTTGTATGGTTCATGAATTCATGAGGATTCTCCCTCACACATGCATTGCCTCTTCCATTAAAACGTCAAAATCACTTGTAGAAAAACAATATGAAAGCAATTATATTATTTATTTATCGCGTTATTGCATTTAAAATATAAGTTGCTTTTTGTGAAACAGAAATTATTTACTTATTAAAATACAAAGAGAGTGTATTGTTTGTGTTTAAAATTGATATAAAAGGAGTGGAATTCAAGAACAGTATCATTGCAAAGTATGAATATAAATTAAATTTTAATGATAAAAGCAGAAAGTATTCTATGAGTAACAATTAGTGTCTTTTCCATATCTGTCAATCCTCAGTAGGTACAGTCTGGAACATCAAAAATAAAAAATTGCCACTGAAAATATTTTAGCGAGTTCCTGAGGAATAATATATTCACCACACTAATGTCAAAAATTGACGTACGTCCTTTAGCAGCTGTCCTTAAAGTGGGTCAAAATGAGGGTTCCATTTTTGATTTTATCCAGTAGGAGGAAAGAGCGATTTATTTATTCGTTTTCATGACGCAGTAAGGCAAAAGTTAAAGATCCTAATTCCCTTTTTTTATGCCGACGAGCAACAAGTAAGTGCAGACTTCCACACGTCATCAATGATTAAGCTTCTGAAGACTAAATTCGGAAAGGAGAACAACGCCAACAGCTCAAAAGTCAAACCAACAAACTCAAAGAACAGCGCCAGCAGCTCGAGAAATAATTCGAGGAACATGGTAAGTAGTTTGAAAACGTCCTCGAGTCAAGGTCACAGTGATTGATAACCGATTTGAACAAGTCGAAACTACATTTGCGGCAATCGAACAGAAACAATAAAAAGTAAAGGACTATTTTGAAAAAGGTTGAGAAGTAGTCGAACTATTTGAGAAAGTTGAAGTCTTAACGAATGAGCCAAAGGTTCCGGCGATTGTCCACGAATGAAGGAAATGAAGCCCCCAATTTTCGACGGACGGACACAATGATCAATATATAAGAAACAGTTTGAAGCTGCTTCCATGACCAACTGCTAGGAGGACGAGGGAAAAGCCATCGCACTTTCACTGGTTTTGCGTGGTTCAGCTGCGGAGCTTTCGTGAAAGCAATTGAGATGCGGTTGGTGGTGATCACATGTTAGGAGTGTATCGAGTGCAGCTATACAACAGAGTCTTCAACAACTGAATGCAGACATTGAACACAAAATACATTTGTCATACCCTAAAACTGGTGACAAGATTATCAACCAGATGGCAAAGTACGCATTCACTCGTGCTAAGGTCGACAACAAAGAGAAACTAGCATACCAGGGAGCATACTAGCAATATACCATGGAGCTCATAAAGACAGAGAGTTGGACACCATTGAATGCTCTTGTGAGAGTATGAATATTCCGAATGCCACAAATGCAATGCTGGAGCTGCAACAAAACTGGGAAACTAATGCGTCAGTGCAGGAACCTATCAAAGCGTAACAATCAATCTGGCAGTGACAACAATCAACCCCCAGTACCAGCAGTCTAGGTTCTCGAATCGACGCCCCCAGACCCACAATCCAATCATCACAAACTAAGAGAGAAAACAGTAGTCTGACAGTAGTCGCGACCATCGGCAGGAAAGAATTTGCGGCTACAATCGAGCTGGAGCTACTGCTTCCATTTTATGAAAAACCATCTTCCGGGAGTCTTGGCGGCATTACCCCAGCTGCTATTGCCTGAGGACCGCAACTGCAGAGAGCTCGAGTATATGGCGAAGTACGGCTGACGATATATTTGGTGGGACTCATTTTCTACAATGCATTCCTGGTGGCTCATATTTGTGATGAATTCGGAGTGGACTTCATGAAGTAGTCTTGGTAGTTACCATGCAGGTCTTGAGATATAAGTGTGGAGATACCGATGGAATACGGTATAACAAAGACAGTTATTCTTAGAACAGTCGTCGGGAAGGACCAAGTGCTACCTCCATCATCAGAAACTGTTATATGGGTTAAGCTGGAGGTTGATCCGGGGAGCCACTGATTCCTAATTGTTGCAGACGATAATTTCCAAAATTACATCGTTGGAAAAATGTTGGTGGAACCAAAGAACAACATGGTTAAAATAAGAGCCTGAAACAACAGACCACACGACGTGAGAATTCAACCAGGAAAAGTGATTGGTAAATGTGTTCCGGTCAACGCATTATCATGCATAGCCGAAGGGGACCCTGTCAAAACAGTGCTACCAACTAAGCGAACGGACATAACGGGATCGATTCTCAACTTATGCAAGCTGAATCAAGATATGACGGTATGCCGATGTATTTGCAGTAGAGGATTGGAAATATGGCCGCACACACTTGGTGCAAGAACAAATCGACTAATGAGATGTTAGACAAATTTGTCAGCCTGCGAGGCGGCTGCCATTAGCCAACCAGGCTGAAGTTGTAGAAATGGTTGCGACGACACCCGGTGTCTATCGGCGGCTCAACGATGTCCCCAAGATGGACAGTTACCTTCTATTGATGACACATTCGTTACTCGAAAGGGGTCCGAATGGTTTCCCACACGGAGTGGCCACTGGCAGGTGCCGATTCACCCTAAGGACAGGGCACAGACGGCCTTTACTCTTGCCCACTTCAGATCCGAAATTCGGTTCCTGGGACAAATTATCTCGGCTGGTGGAAACTGAGAACACACTTGGAGGAGGAGGGCAATTTCATAAATTCAGATTGCAGTTATAAATTCAAATTGCAGAGTGCGAACATACCCTGATGTGTGAAAATCCGAACAGATCCATTTAGTGTCTAATAGTGGTACTGGATGCGCCCACTGAAATAAATGACTGTAATAGTTGCATGATTTGTGTTCATGATTAAGGCTATCCATCCTACTTTGTTCAAGTTAAACATAGTTAGTTAGTTAGTTAAATCGACTATTTTTATTTCTTTCTTATTTCATATTTCATACAATCTTAGTCTCTATGGTTTGGCTTTTGAGCCGTCTACCAGTATGACATTATTTGCTTAGATATTTGTTTTATTTTGTTTAATTTTAGATTTTACACACATAAATTAGAAAAAACAAAGACAGTTCTTAATGTGCTGAAGTTAAAAGCTTTCATCTATTATACAATTTCTGTACCGCATTGCGTTTACGGTATAGTTGTACAGAAGGTCCCAACCTCTTTCGCCATTAAGGATACTCATTGCTTCGTCTAAATCAAGCACCTGTACACCAAAGAAAATGAAGCGAAATTCTTTTAGTACGGGACATCTCGCGATGAAGAAGAAAACATCCTCACGCTACTTTAGGTTGCACAGGTTGCATAAAATTGGTAGTTCGGCACGGTGCGGTATAAAATTTAGATTAAGAAGTTCTCCTCTTATTTTAAAGATTGTGCTTATCTTATCAGTGGAATTGCTGATCAAAAAATATGTCCTAGACTGTAAATGATGCTCCAATCGACTATAGTAAGCTCTGTATTGCGATGACTGTGCTTCGTTTACTAAAGTATCGTAGATTCGTCGGCCCGTTTTCTCCAATAAGTAGTTAAATTTTTGTTTTAGTAGACTCGATTGTTCGTTTGGTCTAACTGAAAAGTCATAACCGCATTCCAATCCTAGAACTTGCCACTCTTGAACACATTTGACTTTATATCGTAGCATTGAGGAAATCACTATTCTGGGCAGGCGTTCTGGATTCATTGCCATGACTTTTATGATATAATCGAAATGGAATTTGAGTGTATCCAGAAAAAGTGGTGCCAATCCCGTTTCCAAGTATATCATGTAGTTGGGGCAGCTACTCGGTAATCTAAAAATTCTCCTGATAAAAAACCGTAAAAATTTTTCTACGGCTTCAAATGAGCAGTATCCCCAAACTTGCGATGCATATAGGAGGATCGAAGTTGCTGTAGCCCGAAATATTTTTTGTTTAGATATGTGCGAGATATTTTTATTATTAATATACTTTCCCCAAACCGCACAAATTGCCCTTTTAGCTTCTGCAAGTTTAATCTTAAGGTGTATGTTCATGTTCAAGTTGGGGGTAATCTCAACTCCAAGATACTTATACTGTTTGACGATTTCGATTTGCTCCCCTTGAAATATCCATTTTTCATTTTGAGCATATCTTCCCCCGCCATCTCTGAATATCATCATCTTTGACTTCTCTAAGTTAACTGTCAAATTCCAAGTTCTGCAATAAGAATCTAGCCTATTTATCATTAACTGCATGGTATCTACTGTATCCGCAAGAAATACGATGTCGTCTGCAAACATTAGTGCTGGAATTTGAGTTCCACTTAGTTGGATTCCTCCTTTAACGTACTCAGTAATGTCGTTTATGTACAAAATAAATAGCAATGTACTTAGGACGCATCCTTGTTTGACACCCATTGTTGTCTCAAATTCTTCCGACAAATGGCTGCCATCCCAAATATAAGCAGAATTATTTTTATACATAGCTCTTATCACGTTTATTACCTTGGATGAGACTTTATATTTATAGAGCTTGTATAAAAGCATTTCACGCGGAATCGAATCAAAAGCAGCTCGAAAATCTACAAAAAACGCGTAAAGCTTTTTTTTCTTCTTTTTATAAATTTCGCTTATGTTGATCAGCGAAAATATTTGGTCAACCGTTGAATAATTTCTCCTGAAACCCGCTTGAAACTCCAAGAGAATCTTCTTATTTTCCACCCAGTCGGTAATTCTACTAAAAAGTAAACTAGCAAACAGTTTGGCAGATGTGTTAAGAAACGAAATCCCCCTATAGTTTGCTGGGTCGTCGTAGTTTCCTTTTTTATGAAGTGGAAAAATAATCGCTTTCTGGAAAGCCAATGCCACATCAGCTGTTTCGAAAATTCGGTTGAATTCCATGGTAAGAGCTGATCGGAATTCCAATGTGGAATTCTTATAGAATTCAAAAGGAATGCGATCATTTCCTGGAGCTTTATTATCCTTGGAGTTCCCAATAACGAAATCCACTTCAGCCACCGTAAACGGTTCATCCAAAAAAACATCAACTATCATGGGTGCAGCATATTGTGGGGATGGAGATATCTGTACTGAGTTGAGAAGAGTTTTAAAATGGTCTCTTAACTGCTCTGCTTCCAATCCTAGTGCTAAGCGGTTCGTTTTACCATTAATAGTTTTAACAGCTTTCCAAAAGTCGGCTGATGATCTTGATCTGTTAATCAAGTCAATTTGTTGTAGATCGAATGCAATCTTTTTTGTGTAGCAAAGTTGTTTGTACTTCTTATTTGCTTCCGTATAGAGAGCTTTGAACGTGGAACTATTGTAAATTCTTATCAATTTTAAAAATGAAAATGATCTGCTCCTCGCTAACATACATTCCCTATCAAACCACTTTTTTTGGTTGATTTTGCCGTTTTCGCTCGTGGGTGTGTTTGGTGGTGCAGCCTTTTTAACCATCTCCGTTAAGTCGTCGATTCGAGGATGAATATTCAACTCGTGCAATTTGCGCAGTTCTATGTTAAGGTTGTGTTGGTATGCGTCCCTATAATTGTGTCTCCAAAGCAACTTCGGCAGAAGTGCAATACGGGCTGTTGCTTCTTGAGTGGCCTCGCTGTAAACCTTGAGCACAACTTCTAAAGGCATATGGTCGGAAAACGTTTTCGTTGCTACTTGGAAATTACTTAGTTGCGAACAACAGCATCCTGATAGAAAGCAATAATCAATAACTGAATTTGCTGTGCCACGAATAAAGGTGAATTCCCCACTTGCGTCGCCTTCAGAGCACCCATTTAAAATTTTGCAGTCCCAAGCATCTGCTAGTTCGAGAATTTTATCACCTTTGACATCGCGGATTTCATCCTTAGACTTCCGGGTTGAGTTATTCGACAATGAATTATACGCGTCTACAAAATTATTTTGCGCTACACCGATTCTCCCATTAAAATCTCCAATAAGTATCAGATCGGTTGAACGCAGGTTATTTAATAAATCGTTTAGTCTGTTAAAATCATGAATCCAATTATTACAATTTAAATATATTGGCATTAAGTAGCTTTTAATTTTATCGCTTATGATTTCCAATACATATGCATCCTCTATCTTCTTAAATTTAACTGCCACTCCTTCATGCTTTTTCCGGTATCCGAAAATTTCGCCTCCACTGGCCCTTCCGAATCGATTTGTTTTTACCGCAGGTATATATTTCAGCTCGTGGTTCTTGAAAATGTTTTTATATCTAATTTCATCGTATTCCATTATATGGGTTTCAAATAATACAAGGATATCAAATTCATTTATGTAATTAAAAAAATCTACAAAAAAAATCTTGTTATTTAACCCTGCTATATTGTAACTTAAAATTTTCAAATCTCTAATTATCTTATTGTGGTAGACCGCTAATTCTCAATTAGAGTTGTCGTTCAGACGCATGCTGGGCGGCGCTTCTAAAATCCGTACAGCGGCTGTTTTTCTTGTGTATGCAGCTTGATTGATTTTTTGTTTTTTGATGTCAGATCCAAGGGATGCTGACATTTCGATTTGTCTATTGTTTACGTTCTGTGAGCTTATTGTTGGATTTGTTAAAAATGCTGGAATTTCTCCAAATAATTGTTTTAAATGATTTGTACCATTTTCGCGACCACATTTCAGTCCTTCCGATTCGTCCCACGTAAATACAGAGTCAGCCACGTACAGTTTGTCGTCCCTTAGGGTTATCTTCTTGTTCATGACCGGGTGTTTGTCTCGAAGAAATTTCATTAGAGGGAGCAACTTAGCCCTGCGCATCCGGATATTAATTGGAAGGTCTTTACGAACGCTAATTTGGGTGCCTTTCAACTTGCTCGCGTTCTTAAGAACACCAATAGCAGACCCGCGAGATTTCATTTTGACTACGATCGTTGCAGTGCTCTGGTTTCGCGTAAAAATTCTGTGTGCAGACTCAACTTCAGTGTTTACATTGCCCAACAATTCTTCACACACGGATGTTGCTTTTCCAGCTAGATCCGTGTTGTCTTCTGCAGGTAGATGCACGATGATGTTGGCTTCTGTGCTCTTTTGTTCGAGTCTATCTACTTTTTCTTCTAGTATCTTATTACGATTTTCCAGATGTTGAACCTTTTCTGCAATCTCATTTTGCTTAACTTTTAGTTCTGACAATTCAGAACAGAGTAGTTGAAAGTCTTCTTTTGTCGCTAAATCTTTTTTTAGGTCTCTATTCTTTTCATCCAGGATCCCCTTTAACTGTTCGATACTGATACCAGTTATATTTTTCATGGCCATTTCGCTTCCTGATAGCTTTAACCTATCAAGTTAAACATATTTCAAACATTATGATATATTGCAAAATTTTCAAAAACCCAGTTTAATTTATTTAAAAATAAAGCAAATGTTTTTTGGTTTTTATTTTGTAATCTGGATGATTTGTTGTTTTCCCGCTACATGTGAACACTGTGGTAATGACGATTAAGGACCGCCAATAATGCGTATCTGTAGCTGATATATTCTATCGTTGTGAAAAGAGAGATGTATTTCTTGCATGAAGTTGCCCTCCATTCAACTTCAAGCTTACGGGTTGCTTGTTTATCCCATAGGGGTATATTAGCTTTGACATTAAATTTTTAACATAGTAAAACAATTTCGCTAGATATACCTCAGAGAATATGGATCGACTCAGAATTGCCAGCTGATTTTTTGGCTTTAAATTTTTAGCTAGAGTTTTGAAATTTTGTATATAGACTCTCTATCCGACGAAGCAGAGCAATTGTAAACATTTTTAAAATACGCCCACTGCCACGCCTCCTTTTTTAGAAAAACATAGTTTTAGGCCATACCATTAGAGATTTTGAAAAAAGGGTCTGAACAAGATGTCTAGACAATCCCAATGTCTATATTACGTCAATACAAAGTTTTTTGACACGCCCACTCTCAGTAAAAAAACGGTTTTCGGTAAAATTTTAAACAATTCGACAATTTTTTTGATTTGAAATCATTGGTTATGATAATATTAATATTTCTTCGATAAATCATTTAAACCCACGCCCAATTTTTTTGAGGCTTCTTCATACAAAGACCTTTTGTATACACTACTTCATAGCATTACCAGGCGAAAATCATTGGTTTTGGTTGAACCATGAAAGATTTTGATAAACTGTCTGAACAATATGTTACGAAAATGATATTTTCTATATTTTATCGCCATAAATCCGAAATTGTGGGGATATTTGTCTTAAGGATGGGATGGGATAGGGTATAAAACGATCCACACAGTGGATTGTAGCCTTCTCATCTTATTAGTTCCAACAATACCGCATACCCAGTTTTTTCGAGAAAATCGATATAACGGATTTTTGCATTTAGGCCATATAAAGAAAATTGTCAATTTCTCTCAAAATATTTGGCCATATTGAAAGACATTTAATTCGTATACTACTATTACTGTTTGTATGAGTTCTACATTATTGGTCTTTCCGTAACTATCCCTAAACGGAATTTTCAGTTTTGGCCAATAACGGAAAATCATTATTATTCACATGGGCACCAATTACTTTCAATAACGTAATAAACGTTCGTATTATCACATTTCGACGTTATTTATATCTATCTTAGCATCATTAATCGAAATAAATATTATTCTCTATGCTGGCCAAATCGGTAATTATGCAAATTAACTCGCTGTGAAAGAGAACGTTTCGTATGACCAAGTCGTGCCGTTATAATCTATCCCACAGGGGTATATTAGTTTTGAAGGATAATTTGTAACATAGAGAAATAATTTAGCTTGTTATACCTAAGTATATCGATCGACTCAGAACCACTAGCTGAGTTGACTTAGACCTGTCTGTCTGTCCGTCCGTCCATCTGTAATCCTTGTACGTGCTGTTCGAACAGGTGTTAACATTTTGAAATCCACTTGCTGCAACGCCATCTTTTTATAAAAACCTAATATCAGTTCAAACCGTAAAAAATATTTTGAAAAAGTGTCTGGACAAGATATCTAGACAATCCTAATGTCAGGCGGAACGAACCATTCAATATTGGCAATGACAGCGAAAACTGCCAACCACCCGACCTGAGTGAAGTGAGGACAGAAATAACTAAACTGAAGCTAAATAAGGCTGCCGAAAATGACGGCTTTCTCGCCGAACTTTATAAAGCCGGCGGAGATGACTGGGTAAGTAACGTCTACCAACTCATAAGACAAATCTGGTCGGAAGAAAGTATGCCGAAGAATGGAACCTCAGCATCTTTTGGCCGATCCACAAAAAAAGGAGACATTCTTTACTGCGCCAGCTTTAGAAGCGTAAGTCTCCTCAACAGGGCCTACAAGATCCTATCAGCCGTAATATGTGAACGCCTGAAACCGTTTACCAACAACCTGATTGGCCCTTATCAGTTTGGTTTTAGGCCAGGAAAGTCCACAACCCATCAAATCTTCACACTTCGGCAGATTCTGGAATAAACTCAAGAAGTCCAAATCGATACCCACCACCTTTTCATCGATTTCAAAGCCGCATACGACAGCAATTTAAGGAACGAACTATACAGAGCCATGTCTAGTTTTGTTATACCGCCTAAACTCGTCCGTTTGTATAGGATGACGATGGAAAATTCTCTCTGCTCCATCAGGGTCGGGATAAGAAGGCAGTAAAGCCCACCCTCGAACTACTAAGGAGATCCTATATAAGACCCTGATCATCCCAGTCCTGCTCTACGACGCTAAGGCATGGACCGTCTCAAAAGCGGATGAAGAAATCCTTGGTCGATTTTAGAGGAAAATTCTTCCAAAAATCTTCGGTCCCGTTTGCGTTGACGGGCTATGGAGGCGAAGATTCAACCAAGAACTATACGTGCTGTACAGCGACAAGTCCCAGGTCATAAAACTCCGCATTTGACGTTTATGATGGCTAGGACATGTAGAACGAATGGACACTAATACTCCGGCTCGCAGAGTCTTCGCCAGCCAGACGTCGGACGCAGTTCGCCTCAAGTGACGCGCGCAAGTAGAAACCGACCTCAACCAACTTGGAGTGCGAACCTGGAGGCGGTTATCTAAGTACCGGCTAATTGGATAGGCATGTTGGTTGAGGCCCAGGTTCATTCCGGACTGTAGCGCCACTTATGTAAGTAAGTAAGTACTTTTGTGGGCGTTTTCAGTAAAAAACGTTATTCGGTAAAATTTTTAAAATTTCGAAAAAAATTGAAGCCAAATTATTTGGTTTTATAATTTTTAGCCGACGGGCCCATTGGCGAGATGGTTAGTGTGATGAACTACCGCGCGGAAGGTCTGGGCTCTATTCCCAGTCGTAGCAACACCTAAAGTGATTTTTCACTGGCCCTCCTCTCGTAATGATCTGACAAATCATCCGAGTAGTATCAATTGTCATGAAGAGCTTATCTCAACTTACCCGTTTGGATTTGGCATAAAACAGGAGATATCGCCATCGTGCAAAGAAGTACACACGCACACATGAATGGTTGTCAGAAAAAAGCTAGGTCCTCGGTACTAACGAGCCTGTTGCGGCATAAATTTGTTTATTTATTTATAATTTTCAGCCACTTTTTAGAAGCGTTTTCATACAAAAACCATACCATGTGCACGAGAAAAACTTTTTCAATAAACTGGTTAAATAATATGTTGCAACAATTTTAATTTTAAAATTTCTTTGTCATAAAACCCACATTTAAAGGATATTAATTTTAAGGATGGGATGGGTTAGGGTATAAAACGATCCACACAGTTGATTGTAGCCTTTTCATGTGTTTTAACTTCTGATTCAAATTCATGCACCAGCTACAGATAAGCAGTCTATGCGGTCCTTTAGTATACTTTCCATTTCTCTCACTTTTCAGTATGTATAAAACAGAGATGAAGTATAAAATATGTATGAGCAGGTTATTCGAAGTCTCTATTCACCATGCTAATGTCAAAAATTATCCACTGGCTTAAATTTTAACGTAGTTGACACACGGACACAAGAGAAATTATCTATCTCACAAGAAGTAACGTGAATACGTGATACCATCTTCTTCATTGCTCGCCAAGGTACGTCAAAAAAATTTCCTTCGTACGTGCAATGTGAGCATGGCCAATGTAACCAAGATTATAAAAATACCATTGGAATGTAAAACAATTTTCGATATTTCACATGAATTTAAAAGTCATTCAAAATGTAGCCAATCTCAATTTCTTTTGCATTGACCACTACGCTTAATAATAACATGTAGTGTGAGTTTGTATAATAATTATGGAGTCCCCAAATAGCTCGAAAGGTAAACAAAAATGCAATTTTTTATACGTATAGTGATTCCATGATGTTTTTGACAGAATTTGAGATTACTGGAGTTTCGAGAAGTGGTCGTGTGCGAAAAAAGTCGTCAAAATTATTAGATTTTCGTTCCCCTGACGAAATAGAACCCAAATCAAAGAAAACTGCAAGGACCATTAAAGGACATAAAGTGGAAGCAATTCACAAATCTGATTACGATATGACTGAGTCTGACGAGGGCTTTGATACTGAAGACATAAACACAAACCTTGATGAAAATAACTCAGATACTGGAGATGTAGATGACGTTTTGGAGGAAGGTGACGACGATACTGATGAAAACTCTAGCGATCACCTAGTACACAAAAGCTTGTATATGAGTGAAAAGTCTAACAAAAAAAAGACATATAAAGACGGAAAAGTAATACAAATGAATTTCTTTTCGCCTACAATTTGATAAAATTTTAATCTTTCAGGTTGTTGTGGAAAAAGCACAGCGAAAGGACAAGGGTAAAACAAGGTTTACAGCATACATGCTGTGGGCTCGGGACACAAGAAAAAATGTGTTAAACAAGAACGCTCATTTAGGTAAGTAGTTCAAAAAAAGCTTTTTTGAAGAAAACTCACATTGTGAGCAATATTTATGTCTTAGTCGAGCTTGTATTTTATGCCAAATACATATGTATTAACAAAACGTTGATGGTCTATAGTTATGACAAGTCAGCCATCATCTTCGATGCATATACGAGATATGTTTAACTAGAAGTCCAACGGGTTTTAACTGTTTATCAATTGCCGTACATGTCGTTGTTGAAGATGGAGCCTTCCGCGTTAAAGTTCAGATAACCTGCTTGCAAACTTAATTTTCTTGGTGTTTTCCGAAATTTGCCTTAGTGTCATTATTCGGTAATTGTGTTGCAGAAAGGCCTTACTTGTAGATTGGACATATGAAGCTAATATTATTCAGTCAAGCTTTAGTTAATCTGGACTTGTTTGTCCTGCACACTTCCATGCAACTCGTCCTTATTTGAAGACTTCCTATGGGAATTCATTACTACCTACCTTCTGCGTTTGTTAGCTATTTGAAGGCTGCGCTGACTTCTTCTAAAACTGAGAGAAAAAAAGGTGAGCTTGTTGTCTTACCAATCTCTCAAGATTATGCCATGCCCACTAAGTAGCTGCTGGTAAAGCTGCCTGAGTACATCTACTATATCTTACGTGTCTAGGTTCCCATGGCTATTTTGTAGACCCTGCTATTCTAATTCATTTGGCATTTGTTTATTTTTTTTTTTTGTAAAATTGACATAGTTTTCATAAGCTTTTTTCCTTTTTAGGGTTTTCTTCTCTGTTATATAGGTTGAACTCCAAAACGTAAAAAAATAGTTTCAATGCGGCAATAGACACTTTTACCTTGTACCCTGTTGACACGCATTTGCAATGCAATCTTGGTGTTTTGCATAAAACTTATTTTGCACAAGTTTGACGTTTCGGAACACATTAAATACATTTGCTAAAATCAAAATAAATTTAAACGAGTCTTAAATTCGAACCAGCCGAATCAAACAGTTACCGTTTATTAACGATTATTATTAGTATTAAAAACTAAGCTATTCCGGCGGAAGATTCCTAAATTTATTTGAAGAATAAATAAAAATACTCCGAAGCTAATATCGCAATATGTGGGATAGTGAATGCAGCATGAATTATTTCAGTTACGAGGAATAAATCAATTGAAGAAAGTATTTTTACAACATTAACAAACATCAGTCAGGGATAAACAACAATAAGTACCTACTGCGTAGTTTGCATTGATAGAAGGCTAAATTCCAAAACGTCTAAAAAATGCGCATTGTGAATGCACACTGCTTTAATGATGCCAGGTTATGAACGCTTTTGCACAGCTTCGCATATTTTATGCATCAGTTGATACTTTCACAATGCGTTTTAGAAAAATTAGCTTTGCAACATACCTAGTGTTTGCGTTTTGGAACTCTTGATTTAGCAGTAATGCAGAAGTACTGCGTTTTGGAATTCAGCCGTATTGTCGAGAAAGCTTACATTGTACATGCAGGAATGCGTAGTCCAAAGGACCTGGCTACAAGTCACCGATACTGAAGTTAACAATTGACTTTTTCCGTTTCCATAAAACACTGTGAAGAAGTTAAGTTAAGTTAATATGAATCTTTATTTGGCACTGATTGCTATTTATATCAAATTTTAAAAACAATACATTCTTTTACATTATTGTTGTAAACGTTTGCAAAATGTTTGAAATGTTCTTGATGTCATTTAGTAAATAATTGAATGCCTGAAACCTTATGTAGTTATGTAGTACATGTTAACACTATTCGCATTGCTTTGTTTTGCAATATTTGCAATCTGTTTTTGTGATACTGACGAGTACAAAACAATACACTACCACAATACTCAAAATGTGGTTTAATTATTACGTTGTACACTTTGACTGTATTGGACATAGAAATATTCTGTCTAATTTTACATATAAAGTCTGTGTGTTCGTTAAGTTACGATTTATTATCTTTTATTTTTGAGATATTTGAATTGTTTATATTAAGGGGTGTTTGAGATAAGATATTGCTTATTAACATGCACTTTGTTTTTTGTGTATTTAATATAAGTTGGTTCATTTTGAGCCATCCATTTATTGTATTAAGTCCGATTTCGCGTTTCCAATTACTTAACACATAATTCAAACAAGTTTCACAAGAATGTTTTGACCTAAATGCAGATTAATATTTATTTAATACATTTTGATTTTCAATATGTTCAAGAAGTTGTATTTGCACAATTTTTTCTATAATTTTTCGTGCACTGGCACCATGTTTATTGGACGATACTCGTTACAGAATTTTGCGTCATAGGTTTTTTTTATATCGGCACTAACAGTGATTCTTTCCTGGAGTTAGGAAAAATACCTGCAGTTAACGAAGAATTTATAACATGGACGAGCACTGGACCAATTGTATCTATAGCGTCTATGAACATCTTAACATTACACATATTATAGTCGTTTTTTTATTGATATTGTTTATTGCACTCAGTATGTGGCGGACTTCAAAGGCACTAAACTTAAAATCTATATTGCATTCTTCGATTAAATTTTTATAATTTAAAGGTATCACCGACAGATGCTCGCAGCCACAAACGAGGCCTACAAGGCTAAGCTGCAGGTGAAGACGACAGCTGCCGTTGAGCTCTAAAGGTAGAGAAGAAGGGAAGAACACCGGCTTTTCAGAAAAAAAGAAAAAGGAGCAAGAAAAGCGCGCGATCGATAATATATAGAGGTGCCACTCCAGGAACGATGTTCGCAAGTTTTCCAAAGTGTAAAATGTCAAAGCCAAGGATAAAAGGCTCGAACAGAATCCTGTCGAGATGAACAAGGAAATATCGTATTTGAGAAACAGTCGATGCTGAGTATATAGAAGAACCACTTCTGCAGGCTGTTAAACAGCGATGACGAACAACATTCCGCTGTCAGGCAGAACGAAGAATGCAATATTGACAACGACAGCGAAACCACCCGACGAGTGAAGTGAGGATAAGCTTAAAAATGCTGCCGGAAATGACGGCCTTCCCGCCGAGCTTTATAAAGCCGGCGGAAATGACTTGGTAAGTAACATCCACAAACTCATAAGCCAAATCTGGTCGGAAGAAACTAAGCCTGAAGAATGGAACCTCAGCATCGTTTGCCCGATGTGGTTTTAGGCCAGGAAAGTCCACAACCGATCAAATCTTCACACTTCGGCAGATCCTGGAAAAAACAAAGCCGCATCCGACAGCATTTATAGAGACGAACTATACAGAGCCATGTCTAGTTAAGGTATACCGCCCAAACTCGTCCGTTTGTGTACGATGACGATGGAGAATTCTCGCTGATCCATCAGGGTCTGAAACGACCTCACCGACACATTCGATACCAAAAAAGGATTTAGGTAATGCGCTGCGCTGTCATGTGACTTCTTCAATCTGATTCTTGAGAGGATTGTGCAAAACTCACGAGCCAATAACACTAGCATACGCCGACGATATTGACATCATTGGTAGGACCCAAAGCTTCCTTCTCTATACTAGCAAACGTGGCTATGACACCACGTTTGCTAGTATAGAGAAGGAATCGGCAAAAATGGGTTTAGCAGTAAATGAGTGCAAGACAAAGTATATGCTGTCAACACGAAAGGACATACAACATCGACGAATTGGACAGAACGTCACCATTGACAGATATAACTTTGAGGTAGTACGGGACTTTATCTATCTCGGCTCCGCTATTAATTCTGACAACAACGTCTCGTCAGAAATTAAACGAAGAATTTTTCTTGCCAACCGCTGTTTCTTCGGGCTAAGAAGACAATTCAGTAGTTAAGCACTCACTCGAACTACTAAGGAGATTTTATATAAGACCCTGATCATCCCAGTCCTGCTCTACGGCGCTGAAGCATGGACCGTCTCAAAAGCGGATGAAGAAATCCTTAGTCGATTTGAGAGGAAAATTCTTCGAAAAATCTTCGGTCCCGTTCGCGTTGACGGGCTATGGAGACGAAGATTCCATGGTCAAAAAAATCCGCATAGGACGTTTAAGATGGCTAGGACATGTAGAACGAATGGAAACCAATACTCCGGCTCGCAGAGTCTTCGATTCCCGCCTTAAGTGGCGCGCACAAGTAGAAACCGACCTCAACCAACTTGGAGTGCGCAACTGGAGGCAGTTAGCTAAGGAGCGGGCTAATTGGAGAGGCATGTTGGTTGAGGCCCAGGTTCATTCCGGACTGTAGTGCCACTTAAGTAAGTAATTAAAGGTATCACAGATTGGTTTAGTTCTATTATGCTTTGCACAAAAAGGTTATTAAACTTTTCCGATAATATTCCATTTTAATTTTGTTTGACCCCATTTTCAGTTCCACTTCAACTATACTATCTTTATTTGCGTGTAATACGTGTCTAAGAAGGTGACTCAGACAATCCGGATTTCAAATCGATCAGTTTGACGAACTGACTCGAAAAGAATTAAATTGCGTTTAGGGGAAGAGGAAAGATTAATTTTTTTTGTTATAAAGTGCTTTATTTCAATATAACTTCGACAATGATCTTGATAGAGTGACTTGCATGTTTACCATCGAGGAAACCTCGTTTCTTATGTGTACTAGCCGAAAGGAATTAACAGTTGTTATTTATGTATACTAGCCGAATGCAATTAACAGCTGATATTTATTTTTGGTCAGTGACCTTACACGTATTTCCAATCATATTTTCTATTACTAACACTGACAATCTTAACAATGCCCCACTATCTCAGTGTTAGGGTGAGTGAGAGAGTCCTCCCTTCTCCAGTACATTCGTCCATCATTTACGTTAAGGTTTTATAACTGCCTAATTGGTTAGTAAAATCCACTATGTCCCTTCTTAACGTGGCCGTTGTAAGTTGGAGAAGAAAGGCTGTTTTGGCATTCTACCGCATTGACAAATTTGACAGTTCCGCGTGGTTTGTTTACTTTATCGGTTGTGCGAAAAGCCCTTCGAGTTTTTTATCTTTAAATTTAATTCGTTTTAATTAACATTTCTTCATTTCAAAGTGTTCTATGTGTTGACGATAGTTACCGGCAATGCGTAGCCTCTGTTTTGAGTGCATAAATTGCATGCATTCCGGAAACTATCCCAATACATAAACGCGTTATAACCACGAGTCAAATTTTTCGCGCGGGTGCATTTCATTCAATTAAAATGCATTTAATTTTGAAATAAATTAATTGAATTTGATTTGCAAATGTGTAACATGGAATTTATGTGTTGAGTGTCTGTGGCTGTTGAGTTATGTTGGTTTTTTTTGTATGTTGCTTGCGGTCATAGTGTCCTTGTAATTCATATTATTTCGTGATTATGTTGTTTTAGAGATTTGTTTTGTTTATATTTATGTTTATACCGTTCCAATAATTTTTTTTTTGTACCGGTAGTTTATAGTTTCTTTTGTGTTTTTGTTTTGTTTTACGTTATGCCGATGAATTTGATACCGGCAAAAGAGAAATGTTTGTCGAATTTTTTGTTTTAATGGTCACCACGCGTGTTAGCCCGTCTGCCCCGTGGTGTAATTGAAGTACTCGCGCGAATAACCATGCCGATGGTGGAAGATTGTCTTCCTTGACGAGGACGATGTCTCCCATCTTTATGTTCGGGTGCTCCTTCCAAAATTCTTGTGTGAGTCGTTGCACATATCTCCATCTTTCTAGTGTGTTTATGTTTTTCTCCATTATGTTTCTGTCTGCGATAGTTCGTAGTGGTGCTCCGATGAGGAAATGTCCCGGAGTTTACACATTTAAGTCGTCTGGATCTTGAGTTGAGGCAAGCTTCTACAGGGTGGCGCACCGATTGTGCTACAATAAGAAATTCAAATAACTTTTTTTTAATCGATGTACATATTTCATTTTTTTTTTTTATTGGTTAGAAAATTAAATTTTATTTTAAATAGTTAAATAGTTGTTTTTAAAGATTATAGATCGCAAATGACCTCCACGCTCTCCCACGCATATGCGGCACCTGATCAAAAAATTATTCATTGCGGCCTGAAGAGTTGAAGTTGGGATCGCCTCAATTATTGTCGTTATGGACTGCTTTAATTCAGTTAAATTCCTGGGCTTCGTTTTATACACCTCTTGCTTGACATAACCCCATAAAAAGAAGTCTGGTGCAGTCAGGTCAGGTGACCTTGGGGGCCAGCGAAGAGTGGAGTTCCTAGAAATTAATTTGTTTGCGAATTTTTTGTTTAGCTCCGCCATAACTGGTCTGGCTATATGTGCAGTTGCTCCATCTTGCTGAAACCAAACGCTGTTGAATGGTATACGTCTTCGGCGCAGTTCTGGGTAAAAAAAACTCCTTCAACATCTTTAAATAACGGTCCCCATTGACAGTAACGGTTACACCGTTTTCTTCAAAGAAGTACGGCCCGACAATACACCTTGATGAAACTGCGCACCACACAGTTACTCGTTCTGGGTGCAGTTCCGTCTCATGGAGCATTTCTGGATTAGACTCTTTCCATATACGGCAATTTTGCTTGTTTACATTGCCGTTAAGATCAAAATGGGCCTCATCAGACATGAACAAACAATTAATCAATGTTTTGTCTTCTTCGGCCATTGATATCATTTTTTGGCAAAATTCCAGGCGAACAGGCAAATCCTGAGGGTTTAACTTGCTAGTAATTTGGACTTTGTACGGAAACAAGTTTAAATCGTCATGAAGTATCCGTTGTAATGACCGTCTACTAACTCCAATTTGCCCCGATAAGTTTCGGGTCGAAACGCTCGGATTGGCCTGTACTGCAGATGCTACTGCTGCGATTGTATCCTGAACCCGAACATTGGCATCTCGATGGTACGGCCTTCGTGCGATTCTTCCAGATTCGGCAAACATGTTTACAAACCTCATAATGGTCCATCTACTCGGGGGATTACCGCCAAACTCCCGCCTAAATTACCTTTGGACGGAAATGACGGACTGCAAAGCATGGTACCGTTGCACTATCCAAATTCTTTTCTCCGTATCCCAAGCATCCATTTTTATAAATCTCAATAGTAACCTACAAAATAAAAAAAAAATAAGCCGATTACTCACACAGAAAAAAAGTTATTACGTTTTATTTTTGTAGCACGATTCGTGCGCCACCCTGTATCTATGATAAAAGTGTTGCAAATTCCTCAAATGTCAGCTTCGATGATCCTAGCGTTCTTTTGAGGTGTTGTCTTTTTATCTGTCTCCGCATGTCCTTTTGTGTGCTTGTGGTATCTATTTTTCTTTTTATATATAACGCTTTAGCGTATCTTAACCTATTCTTAAAATTGTTTCCATACCAACGATACGTTTCCCAACAACTTGGTTTGTTTGATATCACAGCTTTTTTTAATTTAATTTTAAATGCTTTGGCTCGTTGAAGTTCAAGGGTAAACCACTCGCCTTTTCGTGGGTATTATTTTTATTTTTATCATTGAATTTATCACCGACTTTAGCACTTTCACAAATTGATATTAATTTTATATACTAGATCTTAACTATAATTTGAAAATAATGAATATTTCAATAAATTTGTTGTAAAGTGGGCTGGGTCATATTGACAAATTTCTATTTGTTATTTGTCATTGGTGGGTTTGTTTGCGCATTCCATAAATATGTCAATAGTTTGGTGGTCACTTCTGGTTAGATTTGGATCTACTCTAGTATTAATTATTAGACTATTATTATTTAAAACATAGCCAATGAGAGTACTAGATGTAGGAGTAATCCTAGTTGGCTCTGATAACGACATCACGAGATTGTTATCGTTTGTTATATCATAAACGCGTCTGCGATACGTTTCAGTTAGCTCAAGATAGTTTAGATATTGCACTGTTGTATTGTTCCTATCGGCGCGTGCTTACATTAGTTTAAGATTTTTACTCCCTAAAACCACCAAAGACGGGCTCAGTGGCGCGATGGTTAGTGCGTTGAACTGCCGCGCAGAAGGTCTGGGTTCGATTCCCAGCCGTAGCAACACCTTAATGGCTTTTCACTGGCCTTCCTCTCGTGATATTCTGACAAATCATCCGAGTAGTATCAATTGTCATGAATAGCTTATCTCAACTTAGCCGTTCGGATTCGGCATAAAAGAGTAGGTCCCGCCATCGTGCAAAGAAGTACACACGCACATATGAATGGTTGTGAGAAAAAAGCTAGGCCCTGGGTACTAACGAGCCTGTTCCGCCATAAATTGAATTTATTTTTTAAAACCACCAAAATTACTATTTGCCCCAATCAACGAACAAAACAAACAAAACGAACAAAACCGAAAACAATTTTGTTTTGAGAGTTGGATTGCTCTTTTTATGAGAACACTATTTTCAAATGTTATTGAAATGCTTCGGTGGAAACTTATTAATTTGTATTTAAGGCCGTTATACAACACCACATATAAATAATAGAAATGAAAAAAATAGATGGTTCAACAACGAACTTATAATTCTAAAAAAATTAAAAAATGTAAAAATATGAAAAAGCCAAAATACTTAACAACAATGAAAGCTGGCAAGATTACATATTATTAAGAAACAAATACAAGGTTAAAATGTGCTATTATATATAAACAATAAAATTGCACACGCAATCGGACATAAAGATATGTGGATGCAAATAAAATAAATAGTATTAAAACGACCAAAAAACTAAAAACATAGTTTCGAAAATCAGGAATATGATGATGAAACTAAAATATCAAACAAATTCAATAAAAAATTTATAAAAAGTGTAAAAGAAATTAGTAAATCAATTGAAAATACTTTATAGAAATTACACAGATCAACATGATAGCATTCTAAAATTTCACCAAATATCGTTACAAGATTTAAAAATAGTATGCAAATCTTTAAAAAATAAAGCTGATTTCGACAAAGTAAGTCCTGTAATGATATTAGGTAACTGGAATAAATTAGGCAGCACCATTCTGTACTTAATAAATATATCGCCGGGTGAGTGGCTCATGGAATGATTCAAATACAAACACCTACGCATGTGAAGAGTTTATACCAATTAATACATTAAGGACAATCGATAAAATATTAGAAGCAATAGTAAAAAAAACAACTAATGGAATACAATGAACGGAATAGTATATTATCAATTTCGAAAAAAACTATTCATGTGAGACTGCGATAAACCATTTAATAAAAGAATGGATGAATAGTACAAAGCGGAAAAAAATAATTGCACTTTTCCTTGATTTTAAAAGAGCGTTCGAAACGATTGATCAGGAAATACTATCAGAAAAAATGTATGGAATCATAAATAAGGAACTTAAATGGTTCATGTCCTTTATAACAAATAGAACGCAGAGGACAAAAGTTAATAATTCTACATCGGAACGTATGGTTCATGTAGAACAAGGAGTTCCTTAAGGATTAACTTTAGGGGCGCTACTATTTATAATTTATATAAACGGTATGCCAAAAACTAAAATTTTGCAAAAGTGTGACATATATGGATGACACTCTAATATAGAACAAGGAGTTACCTAAGGATCAATTTTAGGGGCACTACTATTTATAATTTATATAAACGATATGCCAAAAACTATAAAATTTTTGCAAAAGTGTGACATATGCGGATGACACTCTAATATATGCTGAAGGATACGACACTGAACAATGCCGAAGCATGTAAAACAACGATGCAAAACATCAAGTCTCATGGCTAAAATGAATAAACTCAAGCTTAACGAACAAAAAACTGAGTTGATGATCGATCGAAAATGTTAAAAGCATTAAATATCTAGGAATGATAATAGACAAAGAGTTGAAAATGGAGGAGCACATCGATAATATTTGTAAAAAAAATAGGGAAAAAGAATGGACTATATAACTACAACAGTACAATAAAACCAAATTTTGAATATTGTTCTACCGTTCTGTTTTCATGTTGCAATCAAGGTCAAATCGAAAAATTGCAAAAACGTCAGAATAAGGGTATGAGAACTATCCTGAAATGCAGTCGCTTTACACCTATAAGGCAAATGTTTAGATGGTTGGATGTTAAGCAGAGATGGGAACTGAATGCCTTGCGTACCGTTTTCAAAAAAAAAGTATTGTGAAGCACCAGCATATGTAACACGGGAAGTCAGACTTGTGAGTGAAGTTCATCCTTACAACCTACGAAAGGCGAATGATTTGCGACGGAACCTGCAATTATCAACAGATGGTCATAAGACGTTACTCTACAAGGGGAAATGTCTTTTCAACATGTTATCAACATATATAAAAAATGAAGAGAATGTTAGAAATGTATCAAACATGTTAAAGGAGGCATTTAAAAATTACTTTAAAAATGAACTAATTTAGAAAAATTGTAATTATAAATGTCATTATAAAGTATTGAAAATACAAATAAATATATATACTAATACTACCTTGTCAAAAACCTCAGCGTTTTTTTTTATTTTTCTTCGAAAGCTTTCTTAATTATATCAGAAATTTTATGTACTTGGTCTATTGTCGAATGCTTTAACTAAACTCGACTTGATGGTAGAAGTTTTCGATCAATAATAGGGTGTAAGTGACTTTTCAAAAACCACTGATATTATTGTAATAAGTGGAATGGGTCACTAAGACTTTATTTCATTCATTTAAAAACCACACTCAGCACCGCGACATTTAATTGAAGAGACGCTTCAAAATGCTTTCGGAGACAACATTTTAAAATGTTCTCTCGTAATCAAGTGACTAACGTGGATTATCTTTTTCTGTGTCATTCGTAGCTTTTTCTCATTGGAAAGCCTGGTCTTTCTTTGTTTGGGGTGCGAAAATACTCTGTGGTCAATAAATTAAGGAATTGTTTCACGATTTCGACAGACATTATCCTTAATGTCTTAATATTCGCAACAAACGTACCCCACCTTCGACATGAATAGATTTCTTAAAATTCTTACGTGGAATGCCAATGGCCTTTGGCAAAAACTTGGAGAACTTGAATTGTATATGCAAGAAAAATATTTCGACATCTGTTAAATATCCGAAACTCACGCAAAGAGTAATTCGAAATAAAAGATTAAATGTTACCTCGGATATCATGCTCTACATCCATCGAATAAGGCTAGAGGTGGAGCCTCACTATATATAAAAGAGTGTATCGAACATTCGATTGATCTTAAATTAGAAATCGAAACAATGCAAGGTAGCTCTATACAAGTCAGAAGCAGACAATCCTTTCTGAAGATAGCTGCCATCCAATTGAATCAAAGTTGAAGAATGCTTTGATCTTTTTTCTGATCATTCTTCGGTCATTCTAAAAACGAGCGAGTCAATCATTAGAAATGAAAAACCCACCCAGACTAACAAAAGGGAAAACCAACTGGGAAGGCTTCAAAAACGATATGGAAAATAATATTCGACTGGGTGTATCGCTTAGATCCCCATTGACTCCTTTATCGATACCGTTAAAAAAGCAGCATGGAACAATACTCCTCAACATCGCAAAGCAGTAAGTTATAGTAATATCAAGTACCCACGGAAAATACAGAAACCAAAACATAAAAAGCTCCGGGTTATGACCTGATTACAGGAGAATCTTCAAAAATGTTACCTCGGAAAGCATTAACTAAACTCCTCAACATTTTAAATGCCACCATTAGATTAGACTACATACCAAGACAGTGGAAAGTCGCGGATGTGATTATGGTTCTCAAACCAGGAAAATCACCGAATGAAATAAAATCATACAGACCTATTTCACTTCTTCCAATAATTTCAAAAGTTTTTGAAAGGATATAACTCGGTGGCTTACACCCCATTATTGATAAGAAACGCGTTTTACCTGACCATCAATTTGTGTTTAGAACTAAACATTCGACTGTGGACCAAGTTCATCAAATTACTGATGTAATTGAGAAAGCTTTCGAAGAAAAGAAAATTTACTCAGCCGTATTTCTTGACGTGTCGCAAGCGTTTGACGTAAAATCCTCGTGTCGTATCTTGAGCATAGACTCTTCCGTGTGAAACTTGGAAACACATATTCATAGTTCAAAGAAATATTGGCAGGAGTAACCCAAGCAAGCGTCCTTGGACCACTCTTGTATGTCCTATTTACACGTTATATCCCACAAACAAACGATGCAATAGTTGCCACGTTTGCTGACGATGCTGATATACTAGCAGTTGGCACAACAATAGAGGAAACAAATATGAAATTAAAACACGCTTTAAACGAGCTTAATGAATGGACAAAATCCTGGCGGATTGCACTTAACGCAAATCGATTCATGTAGATTTTTCGTATAAGCGGACAAACAATTTGCCAGTATTTCTCAATACGGTTCGAGTCTCTTTTATAAATGAAGCGAAATATCTCGGAATGACACTCGATGCAATATTAAAATGGAAGTCGCATGCAAAAAGAAATGCGAACAACTTAAAAATTAATACAGAGAACTGTGCCGGTTACTCGAAAACATTAGAAGCTTAACCTTGATAACAAGCTGTTATTATACAAGCAAGTGCTAAAGGCCGTCTGGACATATGGTAAACAAGTATGGGGTTGTACCAGTGAAACGAATATAACCATTCTACAAATTTTCGAAAGCAAAATGTTAAGATCATTCTTCAAAGCACCGTGGTATATAAGGAATGAAGATCTACACAGAGATCTGGGTATTCCCGCGGTTAAAGATGAAACGAAAAATGTTGCACGCAAACATAAATAACGTTTATTGAGGCACGTTAACACAACGGTCCACCAAATCTAAGCCCTTAGATTTGGCCCGATAGATAAGTCGCATACTTAGTTGCAATAAAAATATAAAAATGGTGGTACTTTGGGCACGCGCTCATCGTGTCTTTCGAAATTTCTACCAGCCCACCGAATAACAAATTCTTAATGTCACTTGCTTTAAATGAAATTTTTTTCGCAGTGGATTGCTTAACGCTGTGTGTAGTATGTATACAGAACTTAATCTTTTTGTTCATGCGTTTTTGCAACAGGTGGAAGACAGATACATTTGCCCATTAGTGAATTATGTCGGTAGTATAAGGGCAATTTAAAATGACTGCATTGCTTACAAAATTACTGGCAAATGCAGTTCAAACATATGACAAGGATCTATGAGCGAATCGTTAAATAGGTACCCTATTACATTCTTAAAATTAATATCCTCAAAAATTAAGCGATTCTAAAAACTTTGTGTGGCTGAAAAAAAATATAATTTGTCTGATCATATTTTCAAAGTTCCTTACGGTGGCAGTCAGCGTTCGGAGTCAGCATAAGACAGGAGGTCCCGTCATCGTACAAGAAGTACATACGCACACATGAATGGTTGTGAGAAAGCTAGGCCCTTGGTACTTACGAGCCTGTGGCGCCAACAATTTCTATTTTTATTTTAATTTTGTAAAAGTCGGTTGTAACAATACTTGCTATAACGATGAACCAATATATTTTCAAAGTCCCGGTCAAAGCTAACTCAAAGTAATTTGCAATCGGTTACAACGATGCCAGATTTAAGTCTTAAAATTGCTTACAGCGATGTTAAAAATTGGTTCTTTCATGCATGCAGTTTATTGTTTTCATTCTGCTTTTAAATATGTATCGACGTTATGTATGTACTCTGTGTATGTCCTCTCAAATCGACCAAGGATTTCTTCATCCGCTTTTAAGACGGTCCATGCTTCAGCGCCGTAGAGCAGGACTGGGATGATCAGGGTCTTATATAGGATCTCCTTAGTAGTTAGAGATCTGTCAATGGTGAAGTTCTGTCCAATTCGTCGATGTTGTATGTCCTTTCGTGTTGACAGCATATACTTCGTCTTGCCCTCATTTACCCATTTTTGCCGCTTCCTTCTCTATACGTGGCTATGACATCACGTTGGGTCCTTCCAATGATCAATATCTTCGGGGTATGCTAGTAGTTGCACCGATTTTTGGAAAATTGTGCCTCTGGTGTTGCCTCATGAGTTTTGCACAATCCTCACAAGAAGCAAATGGAAGAAGTCACATGACATCGCATCGCATTGTCTAAGTCCTTTTTGGTATCGAATGTGTCGGTGAAGTCGTTTCCGGCCCTGATGGAGCAGTTGTGAACTTTCGTGGCCTATAACCACACTGATAAGGGCCGATCAAGTTGTTCGTAAACCATCTCAACACGATTCGGTTCGAGCCTTGTTTCCTTGGCTTTGACGTTCTACACTTTGGTAAAACTTGCGAACATAGATCCTCGCGCGCTTTTCTTGCTCTTTTTTCTTCTTTCTGAAAAGCTGGTGTTCTTCCCTGCTTCTTTGCCTATTGAGCTCAATGGCAGCTCTCGTCTGCACATGCTGCTTAGCCTTGTAGGCCTCGTTCTTGGCTGCGAGCGTATGTCGACATTCCTCATCAAACCAGGGGTTTCTTTTTGTTGGGCGCGAGAAACCTAGCACATCATTGTTCTTCGACACTCGATGCTGGTGGTATGGTGTTAATCGAGAGGTCAAGGGATACGCCTTGCACGAAGGTCTTATCGGTCTCTTGCGATTGCAGTCTTTCGACATTAAATTTTTCCACAGTATTTTTGGATTGTTGTGGCGCATTCTTACCTTGGCTGTAACAAGATAGTGGTCCGAGGCGATGTTTGCTCCTCGGAATGTTCGGACATCCCAAATACTGGATGTGTGCCTTTTGCCTATCGCAATGTGATCAACTTGGTTGACCGTTCATTGAGTTCTTATGAGGAGACTGAAGAAGTAACGTGCCATCTGTCAACGATGCACTTACAGTAGTGGCAACACTAAACTGTTTTATGGCCCTGACTCCTGTATGGGCCGCTTCGTATTCAAATCTAATCGTTGGAATCCAAACATCGAAGAACAGCCTTAGAAAAATATATTACACAATGGAATGTACAAAACAATCACATATTAGTGTTTTCCTTCATTAACAGTTTTCTTGATCATTTAAAGCGATGATTGAATAAAGCTTTATTTTTTTTTATTTATTTTTTTTTCATTGCGCCGAATATAACGATAAAATTCTAAGGTTCCTTCAATATCGTTACAAAGGATTTCTACTGTATATTCAATCGTCTGGCAGGTGACAATAGACAGTGCCTAGGTTACCATCGTTGCTCAACTTAGGTTATGTGCAGTCGTCCGGCTGCCGTCATTCAACTTTCCTAATCAACCCGACCCTATGACAGCCAGGGATCAAGCAATTTTAACTTCCTCTCTCTGGTCACTCTATCAAATGCAAGAATTAATATTTATCTTTTAACCTCGAAGTAAGTCCACGTCAAAATGATGCAAGTTTTTTAATTGCAAACGTTCATTCCAAATACTATTCAAACAAAAGTCAACAACAAAAAAATAATTTAAAAACTTGTGACCTCGGAAATCGTTTTATTGTGGAGATTACAATTAAATCGTTTGAATATACATAAATTGTTAACATTACTGATTTAACTACATATCCCTGTATTAATAAACACTGATTAGCTAATCAATGACTGTTGCGAAATCAATTGTTAAACTCACTTTTTTGTAGTAGGTACTTTGTAATAAATTATATTTGCTTGTAATTAGTAATCAATTCATCGAATAACAATTAAAAAATACAGGTTTTAATAATTATAGTAAGAACTCAAAACTCAGTGACTTTTTCTCACGCGTTGTTTTCAGATACTCAAAGATCTGTTTGTTTTTACATTATTTTTTATTTCTTAACACTTTCCCCCGGTACTACGACTTCGGTGACAGATGTTGTTGTACCCACGTCTTCTCGTTGTACATCTAGCATTGTAAGCTTCAATGTTGGTCTTTAAAGAATACTGTCAATCGATCTAACTTGTCGGTTGGTACCATTTAGAACGAAGTGTTAGTTCCGGCATGTTTTCAGCTACAAATCGTTTCCAACATCTATTGGCGAAGTGGTAGCTGTACCTTACGATTTTAGCGTTGTCGTCACAACTATCAAGTGATGCCATGCTGCCGGATTAAAGTCTTAAAAAATGGTTTGGTGTTATGGCTTCATCTGTTTCACTACTAAGTGGTACGTAGGTAAGTGGCCAAGAACTAATAATATTTTCTGCCGCTCTTAAGCAGCTCCTCACCAATGGGTCTGAAACTCTGAAGGTGCTGTTGTAGGTAGAGAACTGTAAAGAGATATCTTAAATGATCTTACCAGATGTTCCTATGGGCGCCCATATGTGGAGATGCTCGTGGATTAAAATTCCACTTTAAAGTTGGACTAATAAAATGTTTTGCAATGTCAGTAGAGTCAATCGATTTCAACTCCTCTCGAAGCAACCTCTCAGCTCCGACGAAGTTAGAAAATCTCTTTCGGACAGCCACGCCTTTGTATAAAATCTTGAAAACATAGTATGAAAGTATCAGAATCCATCCAGAATCCAGAATTGTCAAACAGGTAAAAAATACTCCCCATCGTTTCTCGCTACGCCTTTCTAGCTTTACCATAATTGGGCCGAAGTAATCAACTCCTAAAAACGTAAACGGCGTTCTTATGCTGAAATTCGTCATGAGCTTGTTTGAAAATAAGATGAGTTAAGCAATGGAGTACTCAGAGTACTCCATCTATATCCAAATATTGCGATAAGTGATGAATTGAGCTTTTCCGACTGACAGTTGATTGAATATTGTTTGATAAATTATTTGTTAGCTCTTTCAGAGTTCTTTTCTCGTCCATGAAGTTTTCGCATTGAGCAGTACGAAATAAAAGCGAATCCGAAGCCTGGAGTTCTTCTTGCGTTAAAATGCCTTTCTTTAATGGTATGCAGCGGACCTTTGCCTTTATGTTATAAATCAATCTTATAACATTAGCCACGGAATTTCCATTTTGAAAATCGAGCAACATCTATAAATGCCCTTTCAGCAACATGTAGAGAGATTAACCCCTCATCTGTCTGCAACTTGATTGTGTCATCCTCAGGCCATTCGTTCTTATCAAGGTATAAAAAACTAGGTCCATGATACCAGCGGTCGTTGATAGAAAGCTTCGGAGGTCTAACCCATTTGGTACCATCATCTGCTACATTTAATTTCGATGGTATGTATCGCCAATCCTTCAATGTAGGCGACAGCAGTACATGCTTGTTCGCTTGCATCAACAAAGATGTGAAGCTGCGTTTCGACTTATGACCTTGGAATCCTATATCAGCCACGTCCTAAACTGTTCGTCTGTTATGGTTTCGTCCCAATCGACACGAATTCGCAAAATGTCTTGCAATTGAGTTTTTACGTAGACCAATTAATGAACAATTAATCCTAAAGGGTCATATATTGACATCAAGATCTTTAAAACTTCTCGCTTAGTGGGCCACTTGGCTCCCCAAGAATATTTTGATTTCCCTTGTAATACAGAATCAACACTGCTAAGGCACAGCCACATGCCCAAGATTTTCTCTGTTGTTGATTCTGGACTCATGTTCATGTCTTTAAAAACGGATTCACATTCAGTGCCAACACTATTCAACAAATCGTCGACGTAGTGGTTATCGATTTTTTTTTTTCGTGGGAGGTGGAAATCTTGAAAGACACGATGAGCACGTGCCCAAAGTAAGTGTCGGACTTTAACACCACCAAAACTACCATCTTTTTGTATTTTTTTTATTGCAACTAAGTATGCGACTTATCTAGCAATTTTTTTATCACGAGTAATGAATGTTTGGCAGGCAACTTTTCTGTGAGAGTTCCTGCTCTCTCCATAATTTAGAACGCGGTTTGTTCTTATCGGGCCAAATCTAAGGGGTTAGTTCTTTGAAGACGCCGCAATAAATTTGTTTCGTCAAGAATTTGGAGGACCGTCGTGTTAACGTGTCCCAATAAACGTTTTTTATGTTTGGGTGCAAATTTTTTCATTTCATCTTTAACCTCGGGAATACCCAGATCTCTGGGTAGATCTTCATTCCTTACATACCACATGACGAATGATCTTAACATTTTGTTTTCAAAAGTTTGTAAAATATTTAGATTCGTTTCACTGGTACGACCCCATAGTTGCATACCATATGTATAGACCGGCCTTAGCACTTGCTTGTATAAAAGCAGCTCGTATCAAAGTTCAGCTTCGAATATTTTCCGAGTAACCAGTACAGTTCTCTGTATTTATTCTTAAGTTCTTCGCATTTCTTTTTTACATGCGACTTCCATTTTAATTTTGCATCGAGTGTCATTCCGAGATATTTCGCTTCATTTGCAAAAGGGACACGAACCGTATTGTGAAATACTGGCAAATTGTTTGTCCGTTTATACGAAAAATCTACATGAATCGATTTGCTCTCGTTAAGTGCAATCCGCCAGGACTTTTTCCATTCATTAAACTCGTTAAGAGCGTATTGTAATTTTATATTTGTTTCCTCAATTGTTGTGCCAACTGCTAGTATAGCTGTATCTTCAGCAAACGTGGCAACTATTGTATCGATTGTTTGTGGGATATCACGTGTAAAAATTAGGTACAAGAATGGTACAAGGACGCTTCCTTGGGGTACTCCTGCCTATATTTCTTTGAAATCCGAATATTCGTTTCCGGAAGAGTCTATGCTCAAGATAAAACACGAGGATTTTATATAATTTTTCAGGCAAAATTTGTCTGAGCTTGCATTGAAGGCCCATATGCCAAACTTTGTCAACAGCTTGAGACACGTCAAGAAAATTTTCTTTTCTTCGAAAGCTTTTTCAATCACATCAGTAATTCGATGAACTTGGTCCACAGTCGAATGTTTACTTGTAAACCCAAATTGATGGTCAGGTAAAAGGCGTTTCTGATTAATAATGGGGAGTAAGCGGCCGAGTAATATCCTTTCAAAAACATTTCAAATTATGGGTAGAAGTGAAGTAGGTCTGTAAGATTTTATTTTATTTCATTCATTTTATTTTATTTCATTCATAATCACTTACGCGACTTTCTACTGCCTTGGAATGTATTATAATCTAATTGCTGCATTTACAAAGTAGAGGAGTTTAGGTAATGCTTTTCGGGGCAACATTTTAAGAAGTTCTCCTGTAATTAGCTCATAACCCGGAGCTTTTTTAGTCTTTTATTTGTGTATTTCCCGCTTACTAGATTAATTGGTGGCACAGCGTTTTTTGGCCGTTTTAGGACTTTGATTGATTTCCAAAATGAGTAATTCGATTCTTTACCAATGGTTAGGCTTTGCAGATAAGTTTCTACTGCATGGTTTTTAAAGTTTTTAATCGAATTTGACAGCATTTGTTACGAATACTATTTTCGAGCTTAACTAGCCTGTCAAGAATAAGTTTATTCGTTTTACTTTGTTCCTCAAGTTTTGAAAGAATAATTGAAAATACGTTTGTAACTGGGCCAGGTGAGTTATTTTTGATCCTTATCGGATACTATAGCTTGGGCATAGGTTTGTACATCTGGTTTTGGATGTACAGGATCCGAACGGATTTCTGATGGCCGTGTAATTTGTGAAAATGTGGGTTTTTCAATTATAGCCTGCTTTGGCTTCGACACTTTTTTAATCCGATTTTTAGGCATTTTCTTTTTTAAATTCAATTTCTGTGAATTAATACTCATAAATTTTGCCCGTCTTTTTTGCAACTCCTTAGCTACTTTTCTTTTCTGACCTACAATCTACTGTCATATGATTTCCGGCACATTTTACACACTTATTTCTTTTTGACAATAGGTTTGCGTATGATTATTTCCTTGGCAGCGCTTGCTTCCGCATCTTGGATACTGTTTTCAGCGTTTTTTTTTTATAACATCCTTCGATGAGCTTGGTGAACACGTAGCACTAAAAGTCATTGCGCGCATTACATATGTATCAGGTTGCTTGTTATCATCGCCATCCATCCAAAATAACCGCAGGACATGTTGATCTCGTTCAGCAATGTTCACCTGACGGAACATCTCCTTGATGTCTGCAGAGATGCACACCTTTCTTTTCCGACTGCGTATAAGTACACCCAACAGTGATGAATTCAAATCTACGCCCCTCAGCAACACCCATTTAACGAAAACCCATCAACTTTGGAAGCAGCATCCCAAACCAGCGAACTTTGTTTGGTTTGTTGGGGTTTCGCACCGGGAATATTGGTAAATACCACACTCTTTCTCGTGAAACCAATAGTTCACTAGGATGAAGTTTGCGTATATATCCCCTCTCCAAGCTTCTTATTTTCAGCTAACTCTGGATCCAGCTTCAAGCGCTTCTCCAAACATTTCAATCTTTTCATTGCCATGGGTCGGCTATCTAGTAGTTCGACTTTTTCATACCTCCATAATAGAACCTTCTCATACCGGTCTCATAAATTTGAGAATATCGATGATCTGTGGTACACATGACGGCATGGTTAACTGGCCATCAACTGCTTCCCTTGCTTTCCCACTTAGACAATGCCAAAGTTGTCTGGTGAAAACTGCTAATAAAAACTGCCCAATCATTTTGGAAATGGCTGGTACTTGAGCAACATTCTCTATCGGATGATATTTAATAGCCGGCACATTGGTTACTTGTTCTTCAAGTTCTTCATCGCTAAGCTGTTCCAATTATGCTTGCTTTTGCTGAATAATTTCTTGCTGCCTTCGCTTTCACCGAACTTGTATTAGATTGTATGGAACTACGTCTGGAATGCACTGAGCTACATTTGGATAGCTGATGCATTTATGCGCTTTGGCCGGGATTTAGCGTTGAGTTCCAGTTGTGCCAAAGAAGGTTTATCGCAGAACTTGCACTTCCAATCCCCTATAGCTCCACTTGGCCGTAAACATCTACACATACAAAATGTATCCATTTTTTGCACCATATTGTTGTCCACATAGATCCCATTACAAAAAGGACCATGTCGCTGCACAGCTCTTATTCTCGACTCTTCCGTCTACATAGCCCATCACCGCAAAGGAAGATTTTTAATCTTGGATAGAACCTCTAAGTTCTATCTCTCAATGGTGATGTTCTGTCCAATTCGTGGTGTTTTAGTTGTGCGTCCTTTCGTGTTGGCAACATTTATTTAGCCTTACCCCCATTTAATGCCCATTTTCGCCGCTTCCTACTCTATACTAGCAAACGTTGCATTGGGATCACATTGAGTCCTACTAATAATGTCAATATCGTCGGAAGATGCTTCTGGTGTTGGGTCGGGAGTTTTGCACAAACCTCTCAAGAATCTAATTAAAGAAGTCACATGATAATACCTTAATCCTTTTTGGTATCAAATGTGTCGGTGAGGTCATCCTACACAGACGGACTAGTCTGGGCGGTATACTTAAACTAGACATGGCTCTGTATAGTTCGTCTCTTTAAATGCTGTCATATGTGGCTTTGAAATCGATGAATAGGTGGTAGGTGGTAGGCATCGGTTTGGAGTTCTTGTTTTTTTTTTCAGGATCTGCCTTAGTGTGAAGATTTGATCGGTTGTGGAATTTTCTATTCTCAAACCACATTGACAAAAGCCGATCAGGTTGCTGGTAAACGGTATCAGCCGTTCACATATTACGCAGATAGCATCTTGTAGGCGATGTTGAGTTGACTTATGCCTCTGTAGTTGTCGAAGCTCAGATGGTCTCCTTTTTTTGTGGATCAGGCAAACGATACTTAGGTTTAATTTCGCCTATGAGTTGGTGGATGTTACTTGTCAAGTCATCTGCGACGGCTTTATAAAGCTCGGCGGGAAGGCCGCCATTTCCGGCAAGTCTTGTTAAGCTTGAGTTTAGATATGGCTATCCTCACTTCACTTAGGTCGGGTGGTTGGTATTTTTCGCTGTCGTTGCCAATATTGAATGCTTCGTTCTGCCTGACATAATTATGTTGTTCGTCGTTGGTGTTGATCAAGAAGATAAGGGATAAGCGTCGGTCTTTCGACATATAAATTCTTCACAGTATTTCTGGTTCGTTCTGGCGTGGTGGATATCCGCAATTTTATCTTGGCTGCAACAAGGTAGTACTTGGAGTCGATATTAGCCTCTTGGAATGTTTGGACATCCAAAATACTGTATGCATGCCTCTTGCCTATCGTGATCATGTGATCAATTTTGTTGACCGTTCGTTGATCTGCAGACCGCCATGTCCCCTTATGAATATCGGGGTGAGAAAACCGTGTGCTGGCATTTCGTTCCGTAGCGAAGTCAATTAGCCTGAGACCGTTGCCAGGGGTATTGTAGTATAGGCTGTGGTTTCCAACAGCTAAAGATGTCTTCTTTTCCTACCTTTGCGGTAAAATCTCCCAGCACAATTTGGGTAATCGCTTATAGGTTTTGTCAAGGAGCTCGTAGAAGTTATCATTAGCTAAATCCACTTTTTCCTCCGTCCGGGCGTGGCTTATGTGGGCGAATTTGGTCTCGATACGAATTGTTACAATACGTTCGGTAACGTCTTGGAAACATAAGACTTCTTGTCTAACCCCCAAGGCAATCTCGACGCAACGGACGGTATCGACGCAGACGGTTTCGCGTTGAAATGTCAAAAACTCATCGAGCTTATGGGAACATGTATAAGTGGGCAATCTGAACGCCGACGCGACGCAATGGACGTTAGCTACACAGAAAAGTTGATTCAACTTCAACTTTCTTGCGCATCGACGCATTGGAATGTCAGTTTGAAAGCTGTCAGGTGGTATGTTTGTGAGAATCTTGAGATTACTTTCATAGGTTATAAATAAACAAAATAAATTAAAAGTACTGAATTAATAATTGTGTTGTGTGATGAATTTCGAAGAAAAACTTATTGAGTTGGTTAAGGCGCAGAAAATTAAATTTTCTTCTGTGAGAATTGAAAAACAAACAAAATCTTCGACGGCTAATGGTGAACTGTCAATCAAGTGACATCGCATCGCGTCGCGTCGTGAGCGTCGAGATTGCCACCACCACTCAAATCCTCACCATTTTTGACACTTCAATGCGAAACCGTCTGCGTCGCGTTCGTCGCTTGCGTCGAGATTGCCACCACCATAAGTCTGGCATTTATAACAAATCCACATCCGAATAGTCGCTTTTTCTTCTCACTATAACACTGTCCGTAGTAGATGTCATAGTTTTTCAACAACTTTTTGCCCGGACCTTCCTTTCGTATTTCCTGGGTGGCAATAATGTCTGCTTCCTAGTAGTTTAGGGCTTCCGCTAGTTGTTCGCCTACGCCTCTCATGTTCTCAAATTCCTGGTACAGATACGAACAGCGCTGTCCTTTTTTTCGTGTAGCTTTCCGGTTCATCCGCAACCATCTGGTTTCAAGGGACCTTACTTACCCTTGAGACTTCTACACAACTTGTTTTCGGAATATAGCAAAGCAGATCATCTAGATTCGCCTGGGACAGCAGGTCGTGCCATTCTTACCAGGCTATGTTAATAGTGTTGCTGTTTTTCGTCTTGTTATCATTAATTGCACTTATCGTTTATCAAGTTACATCTGGTTGGATGAGACCAGTATCCGATGGTTACCACTTGGAGGTAAAAATAGCCAAACAGAGTCTACCCTCGTTCTACAACATCTAAACATCAAGAGTTTATTAATAAGGGGGATAATATCTAATATATATTAACGAATTTGAGTTGCATGCTATAAATTGTATTTGGCAATATCTTTATTTGTACTGTATTTATTTTTATTTTCAGACTTTGCAAATTCGTCACCCAAGCTTGGTGAAATGTGGGCAAATGTTCCAGCAAGTGAAAAAAGTATGTGGAGAAGACGTGCAAAACGATTGGCTAATAAATCGAAACAAGTGCAAACTGACGACAACAATCGAAGGCAATCCAAAACGACTTTTATTAATAGAGCCACAACTAGCAGAACAAAAAAAATTGCCCAACAATCTACATCTGGTATTGCTACATCATCGACGCCAAACCATTCATCGGAAAGCCAACCTCCTCTCACATCCATATTTTCCCCAACAATAAAGATCGGTAGCAACATTGTCACCCAACCAGGTGCTTTTAAAGTAACGGGAATCGAGCCTATAGATGTAGCTGCTCACTTAAAGCTGCTTGGTGATAGTTTATCAATAATTGGTGAGCGACTTAAAGAGCATGAGGGTCAAATAACAGTTTCTGGTAGTCTTTCTGTACTATTAGATAGTTTATTGTGTTCTATAGTCCCGCTAATTTGTTTGACATCTCAAATACCTGGACTCGAAAATCGTAAATGTTTAAATGATAATTTACATGCTACATTGGATAATATTGCTTATATAATGCCTGGACTTTAAATGTGTAGATTAGCAAATAACAAAATGTATATCTATAGACAAAATAAGACAAATAAACTGTTATAATATTCATAACTGAAACAAATAATTTTAACCTCCTCATTTCGATAAACTCATATCTGGTTTAGATTCCTTACATTGGCCTCACTAAGAAAGTTAGAGAACATACCCCAAATACACTTTATTAAAAAAATTATACCAGTGATAAGCTTATAAGGATACCAAATAGAATATACATTAACATACTTATTTAACGGGCTTCCGACCCTTAGAGATTCTTTGCCTGTTCGATCCTACCAGTTATTCAGCTGTGCTTGGGCATCCGCGATCGCTTGATCATACATTGGCCGAGCGAATGTAGTCTACGTGCTTTTGCTTTTTCCACTATATCTACATCTTGGTACAACTCATAAAGTTCGCAGTTGTATCTATTACTCCATTCGCCTTGCTGGCATACAGGACCAAAACTTCGACAAGAATTTTTCATTTGAAAGACTAATATTTGCTCCGATTTCCTGTTTATTGTCCAGGGTACAGTAGAGTAAAAAAATAGATTGTTAAAGAGTTTTGATCCCATTTGTTTCGCTAAACCGAAATAACATAGGTTTCATTTCAGTCATCCACTAATGTGTCATTCGTGGGGTTGATGATGACGCCGAGGTAGATTTTTTTTCCGTGGGTGGTGGAAATCTCAAAAGACACGATGAGCACGTGCCCAAAGTATTGTGGGACTTCAACTCCACTAAAACCACCACCGTTTTTGTATTTTTATTGCAACTAAGTATGCGACTTATCTAGCAATTTTTTTATCACGAATAATGAATGTTTGGCAGGCAACTTTTCTGTGAGAGTTCTTAGTTCTTTGAAGACGCCGCAATAAATTTGTTTCTTCAAGAATTCTGAGGACCGTTGTGTTAGCTTGTCCCAATAAACGTTTTTTATGTTTGCGTGCAACATTTTTCATTTCATCTTTAACCGCGGGAATACCCTGATCTCTGCGTAGATCTTTATTCCTTATATACCACGGCGCATTGACGAATGATTTTCAAAAGTTTGTAAAATATTTAGATTCGTTTCACTGGTACAACCCCATAGTTGTATACCATATGTCCAGACCGGCTTTAGCCGGTTATTTCTTCGCATTTCTTTTTTACATGCAACTTCCACTTTAATTTTGCCGAGTGTCATTCCGAGATATTTCGCTTCATTTGCAAAAGGGACTCGAACCGTATTGAGAAATACTGGCAAATTGTTTGTCCGCTTATACGGAAAATACTGGCAAATTGTTTGTCCGCTTATACGGAAAAGCTACATGAATCGATTTGCTCTCGTGAAGTGCAATCTGCCAGGATATTGTCCATTCATTAACCTCGTTAAGAGCGTTTGGTTATTTCATATTTGTTGTAACAACTGCTAGTATAGCTGTGTCGTTTGGTTGCGGTATATCACGTGTAAATAGGAGGTGCAAGAGTGAGCCAAGGACGCTTCCTTGGGATACTCCTGCCAATATTTCTTTGAACTATGAATATGTGTTTCCAAGTTTCACACGGAAGAGTCTATGCTCAAGATACGACACGAGGATTTTATATAAATTTTAAGGCAAAACTTGTCTTAGTTTTCATTCAAGGCCTCTATGCCAAACTTTGTCAAAAGCTTGCGACACGTCAAGAAATACGGCTGAGCAAATTTTCTTTTCTTCGAAAGCTTTCTCAATTACATCAGTAAATCGATGAACTTGGTCCACAGTCGAATGTTTACTTCTAAACCCAAATTGATGGTCAGGTAAAAGGCGTTTCTGATCAATAACGGGGTGTAAGCGACCGAATAATATCCTTTCAAAAACTTTTAAAATTATTGGAAGAAGTGAAATAGGTCTATGATTTTTTTCATTTGGTGATTTTCCTGGTTAAAGAACCATTATCACTTCTAATTGCTGCATTTACAATGTACAGGAGTTTATTTAATGCTTTTCGAGGCAACATTTTAAGAAGTTCTTTTAATTTCTGTATTTCCCGTTTAAGCTCGGCAATACTTGCATATCTAACTAGATTACTATCGGTTGTAGTCTCGAATAAATTAATGTTTTCTGGGCCATCAAATGGTTTAATAGTAGATGAACTCCTCAAAATTGTTATCAAAGGTAACTTTTTTCCACGGATGTGCGTGGACAGACTTTTGTTTTTTGACAGCAAATACTAAATGCCTGTCCCTCGTTAGCAACCCGTTTCGTCTCGTCCTCAATTGCCGTCAATGCTTCTACAACGGCACGATGAAAGCGACCAATGATGTGGATTCGTCAGCTTTTGTATATGTTTATATCTTTGAATAATTTGAAGACATCGCATGCATTTGAACAGTGGAAGAAAGAGGGAACAGATAAGATAGATGTTGTGTGTTGTGGAGACTAACTCCTTGGGTTGTATTTAAATTATCTTTGGTGAGTTTCTTTGCAGTTTCTTTATATAGGTTTAAAACGCTGAAAAAAATATTAAAATACTGTCTGTTAAAAAGCTATTAGATTTGTGTGTACGTATTAAGGTACGTGTACCAGATGTCAGCATTCTAACTCAAAATTTAAGGCCAAAAAACGGACGGACAGACATGTCTATATCGACTCAGCTAGCCATTGTGAGTAGATCCATATACTTTAAGGTATATCTAGCTAAATTATATCTCTATGTAATGGCGTAGGGTAAAATAACGAATGTATTCGATAACAAAAATCGAAAGTCATCAAGAAAATAGAATGATTGTTTATCGATTTTAACGCAGTACAATTTTAAGAATTTCCTGGAACCGATTTCTGATGCTGCTGTACCGGACCGGTTATCTCAAGTACGACGACAGTGGACATAACTTATTAGCCTTTGAGATTAGATTTCACGTGTATATTGGCCACATACGTGAAGGTTGACCGTAGTTGGCGTTGCGCCGTGGGATTATGGTCTTGCCTAGTCCGAGTATGATGACTGTCCATTCTTTGATTAAGATCGTACAGATATGTTCTACAGATAGGATCTATACCAGAAAGAGGAATTGAGCGCTGTAGACCGTGACCATCGTGCCACGTATAATTTTCCGTGTGAAAAACACACGGATAATTAGCCGCAAACGGACATCGTTTGTCCTTGTCAATATAATAGTAAATTTGATGCGTTTGAAATGAATTGCGTCCGTTGGAATCATTGGATTGCGTGTCAGCAGAACCTTTTCGGCTCAGAATTCGCCATTCGAATAATAATATTTAATAATATTTTTTTTAATAAGGCTATAATAACCCGTGGTGGGTTAAAATTCCGAACTTCGTGGAATGTGTGTGGCATGCCTGCCATAACCAAATAAAAATACAAATTTTTGGCATAACAGGCTCGTTACTACCCAGGGCCGAACTTCCTCAAAACCAATCATGTGTGCGTGTGTACTCCTGTTACCTCCTGTTTTATGCCGACTCCGAACGGAGAATTTGAGATGATTTTTTCATGACAATTGATACTACTCGGATGATTTGTCAGATCATCACGAGAGGAGGGCCAGTGAAAAATCATTTAGGTGTTCTACGGCTAGGAACCGAAACAGGCCTTCTGCGCGGCAGTACATCGCACTTACCATCGCGCCACTGAGCCTGGCATACCATAAAAAAATTCTGTCTGCCTTTCTGTTTGCGTACACCAGGGAATATGCGGTCAATGAGGGCATTATGCTTATGCAAACATTGGTGGGCAATTTTATGTAATTAGCATAGAAAGCAACTTTTCCATTGCCGATATCTAACAATTGTTTCGAGAATGTGCCACCGGATAAATCGTGTAGAATTTGATGCTCTTATTTTTTGTTCGACTTTAGCAACATCGTTGAAAGTAGTTCGAAACTCCACTTTCAACGATGCTGTTAAATTCCAGTAAAAAATAAAAGTGTTTATGAGTATCGCTGAATTGTTTGTCTTTTTTTTATATCATTGAGAGTTCTGTTCAACGCCCCAAGAGAATATTTGTGTGGCATAGTGCAATCATCGCAGATGATATTTTGGCATTTTTCAGCACTTTGGCCATCGACAATGTTTTTTTTTAATGTTACACACTTCATTTGGGTTACTTCTAATATTCAGTGCCAGCTGAAATGTTGAATGAATCTGTTGTGGTGCCCAAAAATAAATAATAATACACCTTGTTTAGGAATTTACTTATAATTGTGCCGTTAACAGCCTTTTTTTTAATTTTATCAAATCTGTGTCGTTACGAAGCAACCAATAGCCTCGGAAAGGACTGACGGAACGGAATGCCACTATAGCCAGCACATGGGGACATGGCGGTCTCCAGATTGATCATATTTCGATAGAAAAAAGGCACGCATCCAGATTTTCAATGACCGAACATTCCGAGGAGCTAACATCGACACGGACCATTACCTAGTTGCAGCCAAGGTAAGAATGCGGACAACAATCACGAAATACTGTGAAAAAATTTAATGTCGAAAGACTACAATCGCAAGAGACTGACAAGAACTTCGCGCACGTATCTCTTAACCTCTTGATTAACACCATACCACCAGCATCGAATGTCGAAGAACAATGGCAACGATGCCAACAAGCCATTAGATCATCCGCAACTGATGTGCTAGGTTTCTCGCACCCACCAACAAGCTTATACGCAGAGGAGAAAGGAAGAACACCGGCTTCTCAGAAGGAAGAAAAAGGCCAAGAAAAGCGCGTGATCGAGGATATAGAGAGCTGCCACTCCAGAAACGATGTTCGCAAGTTTTACAAAAGTGTAAAACGTCAAAGCCAAGACATAAGGCTCGAACAGAATCCTGTCGAGACGAATAAGGAAATATCGTAGTTGATACACAGTCGATGCTGAGGATATGGAAGAACCACTTCTGCAGACTATTCCACGGCGATGACGAACAACATTCCACTTTCAGGCAGAACGAACTATTCAATAAGCGAAAACTGTCAACCACCCGATCGAATGAAGTGAGGATAGCAATATCTCAACACAAGCTAAATAAGGCTGACGGAAGTAACAGCCTCCCCGATGAGCTGCATAAGCCGGCGGAGATGACTTGGTAAGTAACATCCACCAACTTATAAGCCAACTCTGGTCTCAAGAAAGTATGTCTGAAGAATTAGCATCGTTCGCCCGATCCTCAAAAAAGGACACCAGAAAAGTCCACAACCGATTAAATTTTCACACATCAACAGATCCTGGAAAAAGCCAAGAAGTCCAAATCGATACCCACCATCGATTTCAAAGCCGCGTACGACAGCGTTTATAGAGACGAACTATGCAGAGCCATGTCTAGTTTTGGTATACCGCCCAAACTCGTCCGTTTATTTAGGACGACGATGGAGAATTCTCGGGGTCGGAAACGACCTCACCGACTAATAATAATAATGCACTGTCATGTGACTTCTTAAATTTAATTCTTGAGAGGAGCCAATACCTTAAGCACAATTATTCAAAAATCAGTGCAACTACTAGCGTATGCCGACGATATTGACATCATTGGTAGGACAAAACGTGTTGTTTTAGCGACGTTTGCTAGTATAGAGAATGAAGCGGTGAAATTGGGTATAGCAGTAAGTGACGGCAAGACGGCTGTCAATACGAAAGGATACACAACATCGACGAATTGGATAGAACGTCACCATTGACAGATATAACTTTAAGTTTGAACGCTGATTAAAAATCTCCAACAACTCGGAGAATTATTGAAAATCCGATTTGAGTATTGAAGCTATAAGACCCAGTAGAAAAGATCACAACGACATCCTGTGTGTCTGAAAATTCCAGACAATAGGCAGACTCTATCGGCTGTTGGTATAAATCCTGAAAGTGTTGACTGCAACGATGCTTTTCATTCAACGTCAGGAGAAAGCGAATTCGATTGGCGCTTTTACGTATACACTGTGAACAATCCTCCTCGCCCTTATCTCGTTATTGAGGAAATATCCTTTCGGAATCACTTCTATCTGCGCACTGAACTCCAAGCTTGATGCTGTTCGTGCCAAACGATGAACTCTTGGACATCTTTGTATCACTGAAAAATCGTATTTAGAAATCTTCCAATAGAATCAGTCGATATTGTTGAATGAAGCCGGGCTTCGAATGATAAAACGCTTTTCTGTTCTGTTTCTGTTTAACAATAATTTGTTTAAACAGACTCTAATTTCTAGAACTATATTATTCAAAACTGATATGACTTTTTTCCCGTTTATTCCCAATTTAATTACACTTATTTTAAATCAAATAACGATTAAATTCGACCACTATTATCACTTTCCAAAATTCACTTATGTAATCCACTCAGTCAACACTATTCAAATCACGTTCAGGTCACAATTTAGACTAACTCTCTGGTTGTCGCTTCATCTCTATTCATACCACTCCACATACTGATCTAGAAAGAGATGCCATGTTCTCGGAGTTTTCCGCAGTTTCTTGATTGTTCGTGAAGTTGTTTTGACATATGCCACTATTCCATTCATTCATTCCAGTGGGCGCATCCGATACCACTAATGGAAACTAAATGAATCTGTTCGATTTTTACACATCAGGGTATGTTCGCCAACTGCAATCTGAATTTATAGCATTGCCCTCCTCCTAAACTTTTTCGTCGTCTTTACGCTTCCCATTTCGGCAATAGCATCGGTAATATTCCTTGTTTACGTTGGTGATTATATAGCCACACCGAATATCCTTCCTGAAGTTCAGTTCCTGTTGCTCTAATATCGTACCTGGTGTTCATACGATCGCTTGCCTGTCTTATTCTTGTCCTAGGCATTTCTTGGATATCTTCAGTGGTTGGCTCTACCGTTGGGGATCCGAACAGTACTTCACTAGGCATTACTAGTCTTTCGAACGGCGCTCCAACGTTGTACTGATGAATGGTTCCTTGCGTCTTTCGTTTTGGTCCTTTACAGGCGTCGAATGTAATGCTTTTTCGGCACCACTTGTCGATGTCTTTTCTTGCAGACAGTCAGTAGAATCGCACCCTCACTCTATCTGCAGTCTTATTGATTTCTAAATGTCCTCTCACCATGTAGCTGGCGTAGTACATCTTTGACCATGGACCGTAGAACGACAAGCTGTGTTACAAAAGTCTTCCGTCGGACGACACACACTTTTTTCATAAAAAAACATACCTATACGTCTTCAGAGTAAGACTACGATCCTAAGTGTCTTGTCAATCTGGTTTCTCAATGTATTCCCTATAGGTTAGAATCGGTTCAATGTCAGTGCTTCTGTGCTTCGCTTATCTTTTCAGTCGTCCTACGGTAGTAAGGCTCGGCTCTTATTCGCCGGGTGGTGATGAGCTTCTTGGCGGGTGCAGTGCTTGCATTGTATTTCGCATGGTCGAGTGAAGAGTGCAGGGTGTCCTGGAGATGCTGAATGTCAAGGTCGTAGCTCTGCAGGCGCTCAATCCATCTAGCAACTTAACCCTCTGGATTATTTACTTGAAGAAACCGCTTTAGAGCAGAAGAAGGAACTTACTGCCATAGAGGTATTTATGGAAATGCATCGTCGACAGAATTAACGCTAGGAGTAGGCCACCACTCTTTCTGTCCCTCATTTACTTGCAATAAAACGGCTCCAACTTCAAAATTATCGGCGCTTGACATAGCTGGTGTTTGAAAAGTCTTTGAAAAGCATTAACCATTTAAATTGCTTTCCTTTCTCCATGAGTTGATGTAAGCTCTTAGCAATGCCAGCAAAGTCGCTTACAAGCTGCCGGTAGTAAGTCGCAAGTGCTAGGAAACTCCTTAGTTGATGTTTGTCCTTAGGAACCGGCCAATTTGTCAAAGCTTCAATCTTTCGGGATCGGTCATCATTCCACAAGTCGAAATGATGTGTCCCAGGAATCGAACTTCGGATCTGAAGAGTACATACTTTTTGGGATTAGGCTTTAAATGGGCACTCCGAAGTCTTAGGAATACCTCCCGCAAGTTCGTTTGGTGTTCTTCAAATGATTTTCCATAACAATTACATCATCTAGGTATGCTAGACAGATCTTTTTTCTTAACCAGTACGACTGGTGATATCCATGGACTATTGGAGTTTTCTATTTATCCGTCCCTTTCCATCGTCGCAACCATTTCTGCAACTTCAGCCTGCTTGGCTAATGACAGCCGCCTTGTGGGCTGACGAATTGGTCTAGCATCTCAAGTGTTGACTTGGTCCTTCACCAAGTGTGTGCGGCCATATTTCCCATCCTCTGCATCAAATACATCTGCAAATTCTTCAATCAGGTTTTCCGCACAAATTTGCTGCTCTTGCTTCAGCTTGCATGAATTGAGAATCGATCTCGTTATGACCGTCCGTTTAGTTGGTAGCACTGGTCTAGCAGTCTCCACTTCGGTTATGCTTGATATTGCGTTAAGCGGAACACATTTACCAATCACCTATCCATTTTCGATTCTTACCTCGTGTGGTCTGGTGTTTAAGAATCTTATTGGAACCAACATTTTTCCAACGATGTAGTTTTGGAAATTGTCGTATGCTTGTGGTTAAACATATAGGAATCTTTGGCTCCCAGGATCACCCTCCAGCTTAACCCAAGTTTCTGATGAAGGTGGTAGCACTAGATCCTTCCCGACGACTGTTCTCATAACAAATATTTTTGTAGACCATATTCCATTGGTATCTCCACATTTCGATACATTAAGACCTACATGCCAATATCAAAAATTATTTTATGAGCCTTCCTGAAGTCCACTCCAATAATGCATTCGTCACAAATATCACCCACCAGGAATGCATGGGAGAAAGAGAGTTCCGCCAAGTATATCGTCAGCCGTACTTCCTCATATACTCGAGCTCTTTCTCTTTTCGGATAATGGAAGCAGTAGATCCAGTATCAATAGTAGCATGTCCCCGACAGCTGGGACTGGGAATTCATAACAGCAGGTTGATTGCTGTCATTGCTAGATGCTTTCCTCTGCTGTCCCCGACTGTTGCAATGTCGAAAATTGTAACTTTTTGATCTATTTCTGCATTGAGGCATTAGATTTCTAGTTTTGTTGCAGTTCCAGCAACGCATTTGAGCTCGGGAATTGTTATTCGGTGAAAAGTCCATTCTCTTACAAGAGCATTCAATGGTGGCAAATTCTCTGACTCGATGAGCTCCTTGGGATGCTTCATCAGCTGTCTTTAATGTCAGAGCAAAAGCTGCGGCTTCGGCAAGTGTGCGTTTTTCAGTCATTCGTACTGCTAGTTGAAGTTTTGAGTCAGCTATAGCACGAGTAAAAGCGTTCTTCGCCATCTTGTTGATGATCACTTCACCAGTGTTAGGATATGACAAATGTGCTAGGCGTTCAATATCTGCGTGCAGTGGTTGTAAAGTTTCGCCTCTCTTCTGGACTCTGCTGCACAGCTGCACTCGATACACTTCTAACATGTGGTAATTACCAAACCGCTTTTCTACTGCTTTCACGATAGCGGTTTAGTTGCGTTGATTGTCAACGGAGATGGTTTGCAAAAGCTCCGCAACTGGACTACGCAAAGCCACTATAAGTGCGATGGCTTTTTTCTCGTCCTCCCAGAAAACTTCTTTCTCAAACTTCTTTCCCTGTTCCTCGAATTGATTCTCGAGCTGCTTGCTTTGACCTTCGAGCTGTTGCCGTTGCTTCTTTTCAATGCATTGATTATTGACAATGAAGTTACATTTCTTATAATAACAATTTTTTGTAACGACTATAATAATCCACTATGACTAAAATGTGGTCCCATCAAATCTATAGCTACATCTTTCCATGGAGCCGTTGGGATTAGTTGGCGTTTCTTTGGTTATGGAAGCATTGCATTTGATACCAGAAAACAACATTTGCAATTTTTTACGAAAATTTCGGCATCCTGGTCAATTTTCGGCCGCCACGCTTTGGTTCGTTTTGTATAGTAATACCTGGATGCCCTTCATGAGCAAATTTGATCACACTTTTTCGAAGTTCTTGGGGAATGAAAATTTTGTTTTTTCGTAACAATATGTTACAAAACCATAGTTAATTTTCAAAAATTTTATAACGTAGACTAACTTTTTTCAATTGTTATTGTATAAAACCTTCTTTTACATCCAAAATTTCAAGGTCAGATGATGACCCCTCATCGGTTTCTTTTAAGGTCTTGGGAACAATTCTGCACACCACCTGCTGAATATGATCTTCCTGGGAGAAGTTTTGAGTATTTTGATCATAGTAGCCTGGATATTTATTGTTACGCAGAACATTTTTAAGGGCTTCAAATGAACGCATTTCGTTTTCGTGTTCTTCTTAAGAAGCCAAGGACATTTTTTAAGCGAGTATTATGTTCCTCTTCAGACTTACCAAATACAATGAAGTCGTCAATAAAATTAATAGCACCTTCACATCCAGATATAAGATGCTCTAGTATCTTCTTCTAAAGGCATTGGCTGAACCTGAAAAACTTTGCTGTCTAATGAATTTAGCAACTCCATGCACAGTTTGAGTACTCCCAGTTTTATGCAGTGTCCCTTCCCAAAAGACACTTCCGACCATTTCTTATGACACAGCAAATATCAGAACTTTTTTTCCTTCCGACCAATATATCTGCTTCAAATGATCCTAAGACATCTAGTGGCTTATCTGACCCATATGCCAAAAATATTTTCTTTGGATTCCTTACCTGATTTCTAACTGAAATAGATTGACTTTTCATATTGCTTTAGAACCGCATCGGAACCATTCGAAAATTTGATGCTTGGACTTCAAAATAATTTTATTTACCTTAATTGCACTAGATTCCGGCTTGTTTCCAAAATGTTCCATTTAAAAATTCTACCATTTCCTTTCTTTCCTTTCTCGAACCTTTTGTTTCCTAACAATTCTAAGCTTTTTCGCTAGGTCTTCGCTAGGTTCGATTGCCGCAATGTAGTTTCGACTTTCTCAAATCTATTATCAATCACTGTGAAACTTTGACTCGAGGACATTCTCAAACGTCTTACCCTGTTCCTAGTAATGTTTCTCGAGCTGCAGGCGCTATTCTTCGAGCTGCTTCCCTTGCCCTTCGGACTGTTGTCGCTGTTGTTCACGTAGCTCTTCAAGCTGCAGTTTTAATTTGTTGTTTTGACTTTCGGACTGTTGGCGCAGTTCTTGGCTAAGTTCTTCGGGATGTTGGGTTTGTTCCTCGCGGCTTTTTTTCTAGAGAATTATTTTATTCTCAAAATTTAGCCTCCAGAAACTTTATCATATATGACATGTCGATGCCTGATCTATTTTGTTGATCTTCAACATCAAAGAAAATTGAATTAGCATCTTCACCATTTTTCTTTTTTGTGTCGTTAAGACGAATAAATAAAAAGCTGCCGAAGACCCAACTCAATTTGTTGTTCACTAGTTCCTCAGTGCAAGCGCTGCCAAGGATATCATCATACGCAAACCTATTGTCAGAAAGAGCCACGGTGTGTAAAATGTGCCGGAAATCATCTGACGGTAGATTGCGGGTCAGATAAGAAAACTCCTGCTAATTGCATTAATTGTAAAAGCGATCATCCCGGAAGTTACCGCGGCTGCGAAGTAACTAAAGAGTTGCAAAAAAAATGGATGAAACTTACTTATAAAATTTTACAGAAATTAAATTTAACTAAGAAAAAGCCTAAAAGTTCGCCTAAACTTATCTCAAAGCCAAAGCAGGCAACAATCGAAAAACAAAAAAATAAACAAATACTACGGCCAACAGAAATACGATCGGTTCTTGTACATCCAAAACCAAATGTACAAACGTATGCCCAAGCTACAGTATCCAACGTTTTTTCGATTATTCTTTCAAAACTTGAGAAACAAAGCGAAACGAATAAACGAATGAAAATAATGTTTATACAGGAAAAAGATATCGAAGTCTGTTTAATATCTGAAACTCATGCAAAGAGTAATTCCCACTTAAAGATTAAAGGTTATTTTAATTATCATGCTCTACATCCATCAAACAGGGCTCGATGTGGAGCATCACTATATATAAAAGAGTGTATCGAACATTGGATTGATTTTAAATTAGAAGTCGACACAATGCAAGTTTGTTCTATATAAGTCAAAAGCAGACAATCCTTTCTGAAGATATCTTCTATTTACTGCCCACCACGATGCAAGGTTTAGAAAATTGACTTTGAAAACTTGCTTAGTTCCCTTGGACAGCGTTTTGTCATCGGAGGGGACCTTAATGCAAAACATACATTCTGGGAATCTAGATACGTATCACAGAAATGTAGGATGCTTTACGATGTTGGTAGAAAGTACAATACCGAATTTTGTTCTACTGGAAAACCAACTTACTGGCCAACTGATGTTACAAAAATACCGGATTTGATCGATTTTTTCATCGTAAAAGGTATGCCGTCCAATCGAATAAAAGTTGAGGAATGCTTTGATCTTTGCTCTGATCATTCTCCGGTCATTCTAACAACGAACGAGTCTATGAATGAATGAAATGAAAACCCACCCAGACTAACAAACGGAAAAACCAACTGGGAAGGCTTCAAAAACGATATTGAAAATAATATTTGACTGGGTGTATCGCTTAGATCCCCATTAGAACTCGAAGTCGCGGTTGACTCCTTTATCGGTACTGTTCAAAAACCAGCACAGAATAATACTCCTCAACAACGCAAAATAGAAAGCTATAGTAATACCAAGTACCCAAGGGAAATAAGAGATTTGGTTAGACAAAAAAGAAAAGCTCGAAAAAGATGGCACCAAACACAACCGATAGTAATCTAGTTAGATGTGCAAGTTCTGCCGAGCTTAAACGCGAAATACAGAAATTAAAGCCTAAAAAAGCTCCGTGTTATGACCTAATTACAGGAGAACTTCTTAAAATGTTGCCTCGAAAAGCATTAACTAAGCTCCTGTTCATTGTAAATGCAACAATTAGATTAGAATACATACCAAGACAGTGGAAGATCGCGGAAGAGATTATGCATCTCAAACCAGGAAAACCACCAAATGCAATAAAATCTTACAGACTTCATCCAATAATTTCAAAATTTTTTGAAAAGATATTACTCGGTCGCTTACACCACCCCGTTATTGATCAGAAACGCCTTTTACCTGATCATCAATTTGGGTTTAGAAGTAAACATTCGACTGTGGACCAAGTTCATCGAATTACTGATGTAATTGAGAAAGCTTTAGAAGAAACAAAAAATTTGCTAAGCCGTATTTCTTAACGTGTCGCAAGCTTTTGCCAAAGTTTGGCATAGAGGCCTTCAATACAAACTAAGACAAGTTCTGCCTAAAAAATTATATAAAATCCTCATGCCGTAGACTCATAGTGTGAAACTTGGAAACGAATATTCGGAGTTCAAATAAATATTGGCAGAGTACCCCCAAGGAAGCATCCTTGGCCCACTCTTGTACCTCCTATTTACACGTGATATCCCGCAAACAATCGATACAATAGTTGCCACATTTGCTGACGATACAGCTATACTAGCAGTTGGCACAATAATAGACGAAACAAATATTGAAATTACAAAACGCTCTTAACGAGGTGAATGAATGGACAAAATCAAGGCGGATTGTACTTAACGATAGCAAATCCATTCATGTAGATTTTTCGTATAAGCGGACAATAAATTTGTCAGAGTTTCTCAATACGGTTCGAGTCTCTTTTACAAATGAAGCGAAATATCTCGAAATGGCACTCGAACGACGAAGAACTTTAAAATAAATACAGAGAACTGTACTGGTTACTGTAACTGGAAAATATTCGGGCTCCAATGATGAAACGCTTTTCTAATTTATGTTTAACAATTATTTATTTAAACACACTCTTATTTCTAGAATTATATTATTTACAAAACGGTTATGACTTCATTCTTGTTTGACAATTCAATTACACTTATTTTAAATCAAATACCAACGATTAAGTTCGCCCAATATTATCACGTTCAAAAATCACTATTCAAATCACGTTCAGGTCACAATTTAGACAAGCTCGCTGGTTGGCGATTCATCTCTATCACATACTAATCTAGAAAGAGATCGGAGGTTTCCGCCATTTCTGGATTATTCGAGAAGTGGTTTTGACAGTTACCACTATCCCAGTCAGTAGCATTAATGAACACTAAATAAATGTGGGTATGTTCGCACACTGCAATCTGAATATATTGTTATGTTATTTACCTATTTGAAATTAACATTTTTAACAAACTTATAGGTATGATTAATATGTTATTGTCGACATATCATAATAATGTGTTAGAAACGAGGAAACCCGTTGTTCGGCTTTAGGAAACAAGCGTTGGAAAATACTGGAAAATTGTTGGTTTTCATATTTAATTCATTTGCGTAAGGTTTGAATTTAAGGAATACATGAGTATTTCTCATACATACAGTTTTAAATTAAAACTGTATTCATTACCCTTGTAAGCTTTTTTTTAAAGATTATTCTTTATTCAAAGTCTGTAAACTGTTCGAAAATTGAGGACTCTACCCAACAAACGAAAATGTAAACAGTTTAAACTAAACTAGCGTAAGCGATACAGTTATTGACACCCTTAAGGAATTTTTTAGTTGACACAGCTGGCAAATATATTTGGTATGGATATATGAAGCTCTAATTACTTTTCTAAATACCTTACTCAAATGGTTTTCATGATATTTGTATTAAAAGCGATTAAGAGATTCGTGTTATTGTTAAATTTTGATATTTTTAAAATCCTATTAAAATATATAATAATTAACACTCATGTACACCTATTGACACCACATAATTGTATCGTAATGGACACTTATGTACAACTATTGACATATCTTCGAATAGATAGTAAATAATAAAAATAGCGTTATCTTCGTTGAGATTGGCTTAAATAATTTGTTTTAACCTGTACGAAGCCTTATTATTAAAATTTCAAAACAAAACATAAATATTAACAACAAAAATTAATATCGGCGTTGTTTGTAGATATAGTGTCCGGCTTAAATTTCAAAAATTTCCACTCCTCCGAATAAAACAAAGTGCTTCCAATTCCATTTAAAGCGTTTTCGAATTCTTCCAGCTTTTGAGTGCCAACCAATTCCGAGAAAGTATTATAACAAATATTTATATTATTTGTGGAATTTTGCTCTTGAGCGGACACGGGTGTTAATTGCGTCTTTGATGATTTCCCTAGACACCTGGAGAAATCGATCGCATTTACATCCCAAGGAAAAAGCCCACACGCCCTAAATCCTTTTTGGATTATTTCAGATGAAATTGATGAGAGGATCACTTCGTCTTGTAACGGAGCAAACTTTTGCCGTGTGAGGGACTCACCACTGTTTTGTCGGCGCCACCCAGAAACCTTCTTATTCCAACCATTTTTCAGTGGCTTAAATGCCGAAACATCCGCTGGCTGTAAAATACGTGTGGCATTGGGATATAACTCAATTAATATGATTCCTAGATGGACACAGAGTTTGCTGACCGATAATGTAAGGTGTGTGGCATGACCGTCAACGAAAAAAATAACTGGAAAAATGGTTCCAACGCTGACAAGGTGTGGATGAAATACTTTCGATATGTATTCATAAAAGACTTCTTTTGCCATAAATCCATTGTCACTTATACCAAGGACCCATCCATGTTGTGCTCCTTAAGATATTTTTCTATTAAAATAAACCACGATTTGATGTCTGATGTTGCGCTGGCCGATGTTACCGGATCTGGGGTCCTAAGGCTTATTGAAGGGTTTCGACTCAAAAATGCCTTAAACCAGCCATTCCCTGGAATGTTTTGTTGCCCAAAAGGATGTTTCCTTTTGTCTTCTTCAAGAAAATCCTTGACGGCATGAAGCACATCCTCTTTTCTCTTCGGGAAACCTTTTCGCTGGGATGTGGTTATCCATTCTTCCAAACACTCTTCTTCTACAGCGGACAAAACTGTTTGTGGACCTGGCCTTGCTTTAAGGAACTTAGAACTCAATCGAAATATGAATGTGGTTCGAGGAATATTAAAAAGTTTGGCTGCAGCTTTTTTGGACATCTTTTGTGTCCTTACAGCTTCAAGAGCTTTCTCGAGGTCCTTTTCGGTATATCTACCAGTACATTTAGGCATTTTTCCAGCTAAACATTATTTTAATAAAATAACATAATTATTGACACTCGTTACCAATAGAATACAGTTATTGACACAGGGGTGTCAATTATAGGAGTTGTTGAAATCTTAACACAATAGTTGACACCCCATTTTTTTATAAATATATAATCAAGAGAAAAACAATAAAAATAAGTTAAATCCTTCTCCAAACATTATATTTCATATATAATAAACTAATATGATCAATCTTGTATTATATATAATATAATAATATACTTTACATGTACGGATTCCTTAACAAAATACACACTTTTTTCACAAAACACACAGTCGCGTAACAGTGATGCTTAGCTTACGGAATTCCAACAAAACTACTTAACTATACAAAAACGAGAGTGAAAGAATAAAAAATAGTGAGAACTTAAAAGAAACAGTTATGGGAACCGTTCAGATTTGTTCCAATGAAACGGGTGTCAATAGCTAGGCTAAAATTTTACAGTGTCAACAATTGTATCACTTACGCTCAATAAATAAATTCAAATAAATAACTTAAACTAAATCCATTTTGTATCGACAATTTGTAATCAATTTGTATCGACAATAATCGCAGATTAATTACATGTTATGATTTTTATAATGAATTGTTTTAACTTGCTTAATATTCAATGCAGGTATCGAGTTTATCACACCTTCAATATGTGTAACCATTAGATACCCATCGTAGAGTATTAATTGGTTTATTCTCATATGTAATCAGAGTTATTTATTTCATATATTATGAAATACATTGCAAAATACGTTGTATGCAAATGTGTAAGGCGTTAATGGAATATTAAAAAAAAAGTATTTGATTATACTCTATTCTACTATACTTGTATTCTTAGAACATCGACATACTAATACATATTACCTATTATAAATATTTATTATATCCTACATCTGGGAAAATTTAAGATACGTGACTACATTCTGACTGCATCTACGATCATATACATTTTGTCACATCGTTACGTATGCTTCTTATAAGTAGTCAGCTGTATGAGAGTAGAGTTCGCTTTATTTTCAATTAAGGCTCAAAACATCTTCCGCATTTGTACTATTTGTAGAACATAGTGATTGACACTTTGCTGCTAATTACTATTCATTATTATTGTTCAGAAATGTATTTCAAACATACGGATAACAGGTTTTATTATCAATACATATCCATCATCCGAAGATTACCTAATGAAGAAGAATTATTAGTTTAGTGCTGGTATCTTACCTGCTGTTGATATTGATTACCCTAGGCGTGTTGCAGCCCATTAGTTACCTTGTTTTTTGATTGGATTGCTGCGGTTCTCAACAATAGTATTGCTGTACATTACATAGTTTGTTGACCTTCTCGGTGAACTGCAAAGTCAAGACAAGTAGCTTAGATGAGTGGTGGACGGTTTCTATAGGATATAGATGATTTTTTCATCGACTTTACACTGACCAACTCCCATGAAAGTAAAATAGTACAATATTTAAGTGAACGTACATGTATACCACATAAATGTAGTAAACAAGTTTGGCAATAGACAAATTTCCTGCAACGATTCAGCGGGTTAATAATATAAACAATGTTAGGTATAGATATTTTGGGAATTTACATTTTGATGCCTTTGGCAAAACATGCTCAGGATTCTGAATCAATTCGGTCTCTTCGATGGTGTATTGTACAGCTATAAACAAGTTCAATAGCAACGAATACACGATGTTATTATTGGTACGTATATGCAGAGCCTCAACCGTTTACGCACTTGTAGCGTAGATCATGTAGCGTCTTACTATGAAGTCCCCTTTCGCTTTTTATAAATAGTTTTGGTTTCACATCAGTTCGAGAGAACCTAATGAGGGGAATTGATATTTAAGTGATTCTATATATATTTGAAATATATATTATATAAAATGTACTACCTTAGTGTAATCTTGACATGTATTGTGCACAAAAGTAGTTGTTAATAAATTGTCTTTTTTGCAAAAACGAATAAATTTCTCCACTTTGTAAAGTTAAATATTAATTAAAAACAAAATTATAAATTAATTGAATGAAAACAATTGTTCACATTGACTAAATGGATGTCCGATTTAGTAGGATATCTTATATGAAGCTCTATTCTCATTGGCCGATATATCTTGCTAATACCGAAATCCGGAACACAGTCTTTGTCAAATATAATATGACAAAGACAGCTGATTATTTCTGAAGTGTGTTGACACATTCTAACCCAAGCTTCGAATTCGAAGTCACAGCACAGTCGACTGGGGTTAAGAAATGCTATCAAGGTTTTGATATTCATACATGTGCATTTTTTTACAACCGGCTAGTTGAATAAATTATGTATAGCTGGGTATGTACATACGAAGTTCAAGTTCATCGCCGTTAGGATCAGTTCTCAACTCGTTTTATTCTATACTAACCGTCTCAGAAAAAATGCCTGATGCTCTTAGTGCTGTGGAGTGTTAAACTTATTTATAGTCGTCGCAAGTATTCTTTACAATCAATTGAATTCATATCTACGAGATGTTTTTATATTGAATGTGCGTTAATTTAGTATATATCGTGTTGAATTTAAATATATAAAATACAATATACAAAATAAAATAAAAACTTCCAAATCGGAATTTAATATTAAAGTACGTACATGTTCGTTTAATTAAAAAAGCTAAAGTATAGATTATTTATTGCTTTAAATTATTGAAATAATACAGTTTTGAAATATTATACATATGGTAGGCGATTAAAGTCAATTTTAACATAAAATAGTGTGTTTGCTACATATATTAAGCAGTTTCCACGTTTTGAGGTACCCTGAGTATTCTATATTCTATAGATATAAATAAATATAGATGTGCGTTTGCCGTCAGGAGTTTGTAATCTAGATTATTTGGAGTATTTTTTTTACTACGGTCCAAATATGTTGAATGTATACTAATGTATGTGTTTTTAATAGTCCTCAGACATTTTTTATTAATTTCAGTGCTTTATTTTAAAGTTTGATTAACTCTCATATGAAGGTTCGTTGGATAGAAGTGTTTGAATAAATTTAAGTTTTTGTAAAAAGTCGTACATAAAATCTTATATATTCATATGTTTCCCATAAAAGTTTTTTCCAGTGAATAGACTAAAATATGTATTTATCGAAAAATGTACAAAATATCGATAAAAATGTATGTACTTCTCACCATGGTCAAAAGCAACATATTGTAGTTCGGGAATTCTTTCGAAATTGCATTACTTCGTTTTCATAGAAATGCATATAACGTTTATTTTTTAAATAATGGCAACAGTTAGAATCCACTACGACTTTAAAGTTTTTCATCACTCACAAAACGGACACCATGACCGAAAAAATAATTTTAATACAGTGCAAATGAAAATCTTCTTGAATGCACCCACTATAACGCGTCTAAATAAAAACACTTCTTAATATTCAATTGGTGAATCTATTCACTCCATTTTAGAGGAAGTGACATTTAAAAAAATAATAAAACTTATTTAACAGTACCCAGAATAGTTACAAGTTACAAATACTTTCTATTTCTGTCTTAAATGCCAGAAATCTTCTCCAAAAACTAATAGAGAAGTCAAATCTCTATTAGTTTTTGGAAACAATCTACTGGGCGGATCGTTTAATATCCTGTCGCATCTCATCCTATCTTTAAAACTAATATTCACTGCATACTGTTCACTCAGTTGATCAAAATGTTGTATGGTTCGACAAAAAGCGATGTTTTGCCATTGAATATACAATGGGGTAGGGCATACAAATCGTTTTGTCCAGAAAACGCCCCAAAGTGTGGGCGTAAGCTAAAATTACCTCTGGACGAATAGTCTAAAATTTTACTGAATATTTCGAATATTTAAAAATTTTACTATAATGTTGTTTGTAGAAAACTTTATGTGGATGAAATATAGAAATTTTGATTGTATAAATATGCTTTTCAGACATTTTTTCAGAATTCTTTGCGGTTAAGCTAAAAACTACGTTTAAAAAAAAAGGCTATCAGTGGGACGATTTAAAAAGGCTTTTACTTGCTCTGCTGGGAACTAAGAACACGGTAACGAAATTTTATCATTTAAGCTAAAAATGGAAGGCCCATTTTACGGACGGACGGACAGACATAGCTCTCATGTGCCCTAATAAGATATGGTATAAAAATAATTTATTAACAGTACATTTTTCTGCAAGTTTTTTGTTTTTTAATGTAACTTTTGTCGAAAATGGCTTTAATGCTTTTGATGATTAAGCCAATTTTCAATTATGTTAATGTGGGTGTTAACCATCTACTACCCCAGTTTTTACAAGTAGTTACAAAGCACTTGCGCAATTTGTACACGAAAGTTGAGAAGCTGGTTTACTTCTTCAGTTGGATTCGGTTTGTTGATACGTTTAAACAAAATATATGCGTTCATCGTGGCTAAATCAAGTGAATTACAAAATAGTTTGCTTAGAATCCGTTTTGTCTGGGAAGGGCTGTGTACCTACGAATTTTGAAGACTGTTGAAATTCTTTTTTGCCTTTCTATTATGTAGTGCTGATATCGATATCAAAAGCAGAACTAACAAACTCCATTTATAACTCACGCTATTTATACCCTATCATATAGAAGTATATTAGTTATATGGATCGACTCAGAGTCGCTAGCTGAGAACAAGTTAGGCTGGCGTGAGATATGTCGGTTAATGTTGGCATTTTCAGTTGTTCGTTTCCTCACCGAGACCGACGGATTTAAAATATGATCCTGCTAAAATGTAGATGTTCTGCGAAGTAACTTTTTATTAGCTTAATATAATAATGTAATATAGGGAAGGCAACTTAATATAATTATTATATATTTTTACAAAATAACAATTAATTCAGAGTTTTTGCATGCACAGAGAATTGAAATGAGTTAAAAAATACCGTTGAGTTCTGATAGATAATTTAACATGTAAAAATTAGGTGTTGCCATCGTACACTATTGGTTTTTATAACACATTATAAGTTTAAGTTCAACAATGGGAAATTTTAATGATACCAGCTTAAAGCTTTTGGGCAGAACAGTATTTTATCCACTGACAGTATTTATTTTATTTCACATTTATAAATAACGGTTGATTTTTTAAGCGCAGTTTTTTTTTTAATCGATTAAATCACTCAAATTTACATCAAATATTCAAAATTTGTATTGTAATCGATAAATAGGCCTTTGCAATTTACGTTTTAAAGAGAAACTTCATGTAAATATTGTTCCCGGCTCCGTTTCAAATGGTCCATTCGGAATGTCCAATTTTGTGTTACTTTTTCGAGCATTTCTGCCTGTATTCCACGAAATACGCGTGTTATGTTATCCTGTAAGGCTTGTCCACATAGACTAACGACTTTACGTAATCCCACAACAAAGAGGCGTTAAATCGCATGGGCTTGGAGATGAACTCACAGGGCCATTTCGAGAGATAAGCTGATCACCAAATTCATTCTTCAACATTGTTTCACGAGCTGTGTGGCTTGTTGCACAGTCTTGATGAAACCACATGTCAACCAAGTTCAACTCAGCCAACTGGGGCAGCCACGGTCGTCTTTGAAGAAAAATGGACCGATGGTGCCACCAGCCCATAAACCACACCAAACTGTCGTTCTTTCGGTAATTCCTGTATGGCATGTGGCTGTTCATCACTCCAGATGCGAAAGTTTTGCTTACTTACGTATCCGTTGAGCGAGAAATGAGCCTCATCGCTGAACACATTTTTTCGATATAACAGCGGATTTTCATGGAACTGTTCTAAGGCCCATTCAACAAAAATTAGACGTTGTGTTAGGTCATTCGTCTTCGATTCTTGCACAAGTTAAATTTTATAGGATCTCAAACCTAAATCGACACGCAAAATTTTCATTGTGGTTGAATAACACATGCCCAATTGCTGATAGCGGCGATGAATTGACATTTCACGATCTTAATTAACATTGGACGCTACGTCGGAAATATATTCTTCGGTACGTACTGTACGCATGCGCGTCGATGGGTCAATGTTCAACAAAGTAAATTTGGTTCGAAATTCGGTGATAACAGCATGAATTGCTGATTCACGTGGTCGTAACAAGCGGTGCACATTTTTCACAGAGCACGAATCTTGTTAATAAATTTCACTAATTTGCAATCGTCGCTCGTTTGTAAGTCTTTCCATTAATAAATTGCAGAATATACTTAAATTTTGTCACTTTGATATATGACGTTTGGACGCCATAACTAATCAGTGCTGCCAACCTGAAAAGCTCAACTCTTAAAAAATCACCCTTATAGGTTTCAATGAAGCTTTTTTTTTAAAAATGAATTTTAATTTTTTTCCACATTGGTAGTGGAGCCTATATAAAGCTCGAAAATCGGTGACCTACAGACTGACGGATGGACCGACAGAAATGATTTAATTGACTTCGCTAGCGATTCTGAGTCGATACATATAATTGAAGACATTCCTATCAAAATGATGTCTCTATATCACGCCTTCAGATAGTGGATGACACTTCGACATTAGGCGTGTTTTTTTCTCCAATTTTTTCTACATAAGTTAAGAAAATAATTTACGTGTAAAATACAACAACACCTTAGCCTATATACATTTCATGAAGCCTATATAATTATTTTGTCTTACACCATTAGCCTGGATAGAAAATGTGATGCCAAACTTTTTTTTTCCATTTTTATCTAAAACGGTTTTCGAAAATAATAAAATGGCACACCCGGTAAACAAACGCTGAAGTATCGGTTGCAAGAAAATGTTATATGAAATAATTTGATGTGCAACTATTTTTATATTTGCTTTGAATCTAAAATCACAACGTTAAAACATTTACATATATTTTATTTGTAAAAAAAAATTAAACAGCGAAAATTAAAACCCCGAAATGTCCCCTGTTGGCATTGGTTAGGAAAAAAAAAGTTGTTTCAATAATTATACAGACAACTCAACGGTTAATTAGCGCGACGGTGAGGACACTTGGTAATGTCCGAAATATATATATAATTTTAACCAAACAGTGTTGTTGTACACAAGTTGTTGTTGTAATTTCGATCATTCAAGCATGGTGTTTTAGTTTCAGTGGTGCTAGATCAAAGATTATCACTTTTTCCTCATTTTTTTGTAAGCCCATATAGTTTAAGAAGAAAGAACACGTCTTTTCCTGGGCAATTTCGTAGCGCCGTTGTAGAAGCATTTACCGCAATTAATGTAGAGAAGAAACTGGTTGGACAATACGAAGTTTACAATATAAGCAAACAAAGTAATGTAGACCCAGACCTTTGACAAAATACCACTCTTGATAGCAACAACTTTGAAGTAGTTAAACAAAATGATATATCCGATGAACGGCACATTTACTACGACGACTGACCTTACGAAGCCGATTCTTTTTCAGTTTGGTGAAACAAATTGGATCAAATCCCGAAAATTCAAATATTTGCTCTACCGGATCATAATCTCACCAGTCCTTCTTGACGAACCCTAGTGCAGGAAATAAGCATAAAAGCAGAGCAAATACCTGCATTTGAAAGAAAATTTCTTTGTCGAGTTTTTTGTCTTGTATGGGAGGAAGGCTAATGGAAAAGTACAACTGCAAACTTTTTGAATTGTTCCAATATCTGGATGTAGTGCAAAGGTTAAAATATTCGACCACATCGAATGAACTAACAATAATTCTCCAATCAAGAGAAAATTCGAAGCCCAGCCTTCAGATTAAACCTCCGATTTAATGATAATGCGGTCGTGGATGCCAAGGCGCTTGGACTTGATAACTGAAAGTAACGTGTCTAGGCTCAAAAAAATGTTGAAGGCTCAAGCGCGGATGGATTCTCAACAGGTTGAGAACCCGTCAAGTAAAATTAAGTAAAATATTGGTAAATATGCCTTAAAAACCTTATCTGCAAAATTGATAATATATATAAAAAAAAACAATTCGTTCATCCAACGTGCATATATATTCTCATCACAGATAATATACACAACTATATTATCTGTGCTCTCATGTTATGATTTCATATTATATCCAGCGGTAGACTCCCAAAGACGCGCGGAGTAGTTCTAACCACTTCGAGAATAGATGATCTAACTATTATTTGCCATACTCTAGGTGCAAAGGGTAAGATATAGAAACTCCAAGATAAAGTTTGACGAATACATTAATGTTACCTTGGACAATATAATCGTTGGAGAAAGACTAACTCTAGGACTGGAATTCTTTTCATTGTATGTGTTCATTTTATTGATTATGTTAAGCATTACTCGTAGTTTCAATATTTCAGTAAAAAAATACAAATTAATTAGCATTAAGTTTATTTCCAAGCACGTTGTGATTAATTTTGTTGTATGTGCCCGGTGTATTAATAAGAATCCAAAGGTGCGATCATTCTGTTACAATTTATTGTCTCTGATATAGAATTAAATACTGAGAATCAGTATCAGTATGTAATGTAATTGTCTTATAAGTACTTAGTTGAACCACAGATCACCTGCAGTACTTAGTTCGCGTGTGGTTTGTTTTAATGTTGAAAATAATTTGTTATACGTTTTTGTGTTACTTGTGAAAAAAACGCATGTGTGCATTCATCATTGTAATTATTTGTAATTATATTCATGTTATACTAAATTAATCTTGTGTGACAAATTAAAGACATACTGCTCCAATTTGGCTATTTCTCCTTCAATTTCAGGTTTGAAGACATGCATTTACTTCCGACAGTCATTGCAAGCATTTTCGATGACAGTTTTCGATAACAATTGCAATACACAGGATTGGTAGCACATTTTCTATCCAGGCAGAGGGCGTAAGACTGCATAATTATACAGGCTTAATAAAATCTTTTTTCCGCACGACCGTTTGTTGCTGTAGGTTCCACTCAGAAGAAGTTATATGCTCTTTGCATCTGTGTAGGAATGTTTAGAACTCCGTTCGGTAAGCCGAAATGAGCGAAAAATGATCTTAATTAATGTATAGTTTTTTTCTATTCTATTCTATTTTCTTTTTTCTTGATTCTATACATGCTTTAAATAACGCATACCAAGCGTACAAAAAAAAACATATGAGAGGGCTACAATCCACTGTGTGGATCGTTTTATACCCTATCCCATCCCATGCTTAAAATTATTATCCCTTAAATGTGGGTTTTATGGCAAAGAAATATTAAAATGTAAGTTGTCGCAACATTCTGTTCGGACAGTTTAGCAAAATCTTGTACGGTTCGACCAAAAACAACGCTTTTCTCCTGCATATGCTATGGCGTAGGGTATAAAAATAGTTTTTGTATTAAAACGCCTCCAAAAAGTGGGTAAAATAGATATATGGAAGAAATGTTTATATTTCCAAAAACAATTACTTTGCATTAATTTTTTTCGATATGATTAAAATTTTACCAAAAAACGTTTTTTACTGAAGGCGCCCCCAAAAAGTGGACGTGGCAGAAAACTTTGATTGGAAGAAATATAGACATTACGATTGTCTAGATATGTTGTTAAGACACTTTTCAAAATTTTGAACGGTTTGGCCTAAAATTAGGTTTTTCTAAAAAAGGGGCGTGGCAGTGGCAGAAAACTTTGAATGGAAGAAATATAGACATTACGATTGTATAGATATGTTGTTCAGACACTTTGAACGGTTTGAACGTACAAAATCACATGTACCAAATTTCATTATCCTAGCTCAAAATTTAAGGCCCAAAAACCGGTTACCTACAGACGGACGGACAGACAGACATGGCTTAATAGACTCAGCTAACGATGTTGAGTCAATCCATATACTTTGAGGTATACCTAGCTAAATTATTTCACTTTGTTAAAAACTATGCATCAAAACTAATATACCCCTATGGGATAGGATATAAAAATAAGAACGCAAACACAATTTGAGACACAAAAAAAAGGAAACATGCATATGCATTCGTCGATGGATTGGTTTGTAGGGACTTGCCGATTTCTTTGTGTGAGGGGGGAGAAGGGGAGCACGTGGATTAGAAATTGCGGTTACGCCAACGCGACGATTAGTCTTTTTATTAATATTGATTTAATCGATCGCGGAGGATTTTTTTTCTAATGGCTGTTAATTGAGGGAAGTAGGGTGGGTTTTTTTCCAAGGTGCTGAACGGTGTTACTTGCACATGCACTTCATGCGTTTGATTAACACGAGACACTTGGATTAATTAGTTTTTTTTTATTTATAAATATTATATTAAGTCAATATTTTTAGTTTATATTCTGTTCGCGCATGCACATTTGCACTTCTAGTTATTGTTAGCACAGGTAATATTCCGCGCGATAATTTTCTGTTTGTTTCTACCACCACGTTCCGAAATCGATAACGCACGATGTTACTTTAAAATAAAAGTCTTGGTTATTATAACAACGCGTTTGTAGCATTACCAACGCGTCCGCACTCTTCCACCGGCTAAGGCAAACCGGCTAAGATGAAAAAGATGAAATCTTTTTCATCTCCCAGCTTACGGAAGTTGAAGCGGAGAGTTCTCCCTCCCACTAATGCTCAATTCCTATAGCGCAATTTTAAAACCGTCTACCTCTTCTAATTTTGTTCACAAAAATCTTAACCTTCTTTAAAATTTTATTTCTGATTTAAGACGTTGAAAAACTTTATGATACATATATTGTGAATAGAACTTTTGAAGCTAGCCTCATTTGAAAATTACGCTATAAACTGAGTGAACATTTTCGCACATCCACTAAAAAGAAGAAAAAAGATACGGTCTGTGAAGTTATAGCCAGCCAAAATGCATCCTCATCAACAACGTCAACGACCCTTACGTCGGTCTTCATATTGCGTGGTCTATAAAATATTTCGATAAACTACAGGGTGTCCGCCGAGAAGGTATACAATCTACTTTGTTTTGCCGCCAATTTGGTAAACATTAGTTTTGAGAGTTCATATTTGGCAGTCGTGTAGTAGATACGTCGCAAATTTATTATGGAAAAATATTATCGAATACCAACGTGTTTTAATCGTTAAAATTTTTTATCAAAATCAATCGTCAATTACTGTGACGATGCGAAAGTTACGTGAAATTTTTGGGAGAAACAACGTGTCAACAAAACGCACTATTTATCGTGTAGTGAATGATTTCGAAGAAAGAGGGTATGCAGGTGATAGGCAGTGTTCAAAACAATCCATCAACATCAATTCGACGCCGTGATCAGGAATTTGGTCTTTAAAGAACAACTTTGGCCACAATTTTGCACAAGGATATGCATTTGTTTCCATTTAAGATTCAGTTGCCACAAGAGCTTCTTCCACAACACTATTTACGCCGCCATACATATGCCAATAGGATATTACCGCTAGCCCATGACAACCCCGATTTTCATGAAAAAATCATAATGAGTGGAGAGGCACATTTTTCATTTGAATGGATATGTGAATAAACAGAATAGTCGGTTCTGGGCAATGGAAAACACTCAAATTATTCATCAGTCACTCTTGCATCCATTAAAAGTTACAGTCAAGTGTGCAATTTGGTCAGGCGGAATCATTGGACCTTAATTCTTTAAAAATGAAAACGGCGTAACGGTAACTGTAAATTGGAAGCGATATCGTGATATGATTGAAAACTTTATAACGCCACATCTGCATGCTTTGGGCTTGATTAGCATGTGGTATCAACAAGACGGTGCCACATCGATTACAACCAGATTACAATAAAATTACTGCGAGCCCTCCTTTCACAACAAGCTATTTCAAGAAATGGTGATGTTGATTGGCTTCCACGGTCGCCTAATTTGACTTATCCGGACTTCTTTTTGTGGGGATATCTGAAAAGCAAGGCTTATGCAAACAAACCAGAAACGCTTGAGCAACTCAAACAAAATATTCGTGATAAAATTAATGAAATACCGCGTGAAATGTGTGAGAATGTAATGAAAAACGTGCTCAAAAGGGCTCCCATTTGTGAGACTAATAGAGGCGGACATTTACCTGATAATGTATTCCATACATAATTGCCGACATTTTTCAATACAACTCCATTCTCTTTCATTAAATAAAAATTTAAAACAATCAAAGTAGTATACCTTCCCGACGGACACCCTGTAACACTTGATTCTTATCTTCATGAAATGATACCATGTCCCATTATATTTCTACGCATATTTTGTAAATGCCCCATTTGATTACAAATATTGCAATTGTAATTTGCATATCAACATCGATCCGTGGAATGATTTTTGTACCCGCACACCTTGTATGTACTTTCATTTCTTGTAAACATCAAGAGCAACTTGAAGAGAATTTTTCTAAAGTTACACACTTCTCAATTGGATGCTTTAAAATCAGTTTGTTTTTTTTTTTTTTTTTTTTGGGCTCTTCCCCAATCCCATAATAAACGTGTCTCTTAACACCTTTTGAATTAATTTACCATAATTGGTGTTTTCCGAAACAGTATGATGAATAAGATTTGCATGCAATTTTAATGTATCGTTATGCTGCGAAATTAGGAGTAATTAATTTTGTTCTTTATCCGTTATTTTATTTCCAATTAAAATTTGTTCCAATTTATATTTAAAAATACTTCACTCATGCTAGTCCTGATTATACTTTGGCAGTTCCTCGATCAAAGACGTTATATTTGGTTTGTTTTCAGTCACCCGAAATACTAAATGCTTAACTCTCCACTTGTATGTTTATACCCTATCCCATAGGGTATATTAGTTTTGATATATATGTAATTTGTGACATATAGAAAAAATAATAATTATTTTTTATTAACAAAAAAAAAAAACAATTTCCAGTCAAATTTTAAAATATTAAAAAAAAAAACTATTCATGCAGAATAATTGTTAATATTAACATAACTTTTTTGGGGCGTTTTTTTCAACATAAAGAGAAAGATATTGTTTTTTTGATTGATTCTAACATTACGATGATAGCGGAATTCAAAAAATTGTTTTTTGGAATTCCGTTCGTCGGTTCGTCGGTCCGTCTGTCCGTACAAGCCTCTCCAGCCTAAGCGACTTGACCGATTTTCTTCAAACTTCGTACACAGCGTTTGTTTGGCCACAATTCTAGGTCATTTTTTTTGTTGCTTTTAGCCATTTTATTACCGGTACCTACCATATAAAAATCATACATAACCTCGATTTTCTCGAAAACAACTTTAACGATTTTGATTAAACTCCATATATACTGTGAGCATATTAGTTCCAAAAAAACTGTACACCCAGTTTTTTCGAGAAAATCAATATAAAGGATTTTTGCATACAGGCAATATAAAAAAAATTGCCAATTCCTCGCAAACTATTTGGCCATATTGAATGAAATTTAATTTGTATACTACAATTACAGTTTTATGAGTTACACGTAATTGGTTTTGGTCCAATTGTCCTCAAACGCAAATTTCAGTTTTGGCCAATAACGGAAAAACATTATTATTCACATGAACACCGATTACTTTCAATTATGGAGTAAACGTTCGTATTATCTCATTTCGACATTATTTATTCCATTCTAGCATCATTAATCGAAATAAATATTATTGTGTATTTGGGCCAAATTGTTAAAAACGTCAAATTAACTCGCTGTGAAAGAGAAAGTTGCGTACGACCCAGCCGTGCACCCACCCCTAGTTTTATTTCATCCCAATAAAGTTGTTAGCCCACTTTTTGGAGAGGATATTAGTTTTAAAGAGAGGATGGCATAAGATAGGGTATTGATCCGCATAGTGGAAAGCTTTACCTTCTCGTATTTGTATACCCTATCCCAAAGGGGTATACACGTTTTGAAGTTAAGTTTGTAACATAGAGAAATAATTTTGATAGATGTACCTCAAGGATATGGATCGTCTCAGAATTGCCAGCTGTGTCGATATAGACATGTCTGGCCGTACATTTTGAGCTAGAGTATTGAAATTTGGTATAAAGACTCTCTATCCGAAAAAGTGTAAAAAAATGGCTTTTTGGCTAAACGGCAAGGAATTTTGAAAAAGTTTGTGAACAATATATAAATATATGTCTTGTATACTCAGTTTTTGGCCTTTCTTACTTTTTGGTGCCGTTTTTAGTAAATAACGCTTTTCGGTAAAATACATTTCGTCTATATACAATTTTAACCCACGTCCACTTTTTGGAGGCGCTTTCCTCTAATAACCATTTTCAAAAAGTTGTTTTTTGTCGAACGACACAAGATTTTGATAAACTGTTTGAACAATATGTTGTGACAAAGTCATTTTTTATTTTTCATCGCCATAAATCCCACATCTTGGGGATATTAGTTTCAAGTATGGGATGGGATAGGGTATTAAAGGATCCGCAAAGCGGATTGTAACTTTACTTTCTCATATGTCATTTTTTTAATTGTAAATGCTATTGGGCTCTGATCCGTTAACACGTCTTTTGCTTTCCGCACTACTTTTACCTTCAGATGACATGATTTATTTATGTGTATATTTTGTTCGATACTTGGTACTTTTAATTTTAGTTTTTACTTCTTATTATTCAAATACTTTTCTGTATACACCACCAATAGAAATAAATCCTCGTCGCCACTTGAAGCATATTGTTCTAGTTAATTGAAAAACATTAACATTAAACCCACATATTTAATTAGATATGTAATAGGCTAATTACATATCAGGTCGGCGGATGACAAGAGACTAGCCTGTGAGGGTGAGGACCAGTGTACGTTACAGTTATGATATGAAGAACAATGCACACTCTCTTCAGTTGTATATATTTATGTAATACCTCTTACTACATTAAGAGTCTCATCAATTTGTTTAAATTTAAATTAAAATAATTTTTATATCATTTCTGTTATAGATCCTGTTAAAATTTAATTGAAAGACTTAGGAAATGGCATTCTCTAATAAGTATACCGTATCCGTTATGCTTTTCATTTTCATTTGTTTTATGCAAAACAAAAGCACTCGATCTCAGCGCACAATATTAGACGAAAAATTTGGGAAATTTTACCGGTCCCTCAGATTAATTGGGTTGAATGTTGTTGGCCGTTCTAGTGAAAATAAAGAAAATGTCAAATTCCTCCAAAGTATCGGGGTGAGTATGTTTTTTTTTTAATCATTAATATCGATAAAAAAAACATGGAACAGAATATTAAAAAACAATTTGAATAGCCAGTACAATTTGTATGGTATACCATAATATGCAATGATACATAATATAATCAAAAAATAGGATTTTTTCTTAACGCGGTATTTAGAGAACAGCACTTTATTAACATATTGTTCAAAATGTTTTTTAATAATTGGTTGACATTTTTCTTGGGACTTAATTAAAATATTTCTGTTTAAATAGTTTGCTCAAACAAAAACAAAATTGTTTTAAGAAACGACCTCCAAAAATTGTTGAACAGATATTGTTTTCGATTGTTGCTCTAGATGATTTTTTTTTGTTTCCGACCAGTTTAAAGTTTGCATTTCGAAGTTTGGTTTGTGTTTTATTTAGAGTTTTTTAAAGTAAAACCTGATTCCATTTTTCTTTAGTAAACTTTTAATAAAGAAAAATGGAATCGAGATTAAATAATTATCCTCATCATTTTTATCAGCATTAAGCGTCAGTTTCTTGGATTTCCACAAAAACAATTTCGCATTTATTGTTTACAACAATGTAATCATTTAAATTTATCTTATAATACATTAGCAGTGTTACGGGTTTTAGTTCTACCAAGTTAACTTTGCCGATGCACTGTTCTCATTGGCAAATCGATAATTTTAGTCACTTGACATTAGAGTGGAAATGGCTGACGAAACAATTTAGTATTAACCCACTGGCACTCAGGTATGAGTGAAACAGCTGATTTTTCTTCGACCTGCCAGGAAGATGTTTTTGTTTTCAGTAAAATTACTTGATATTATAGGTTTGTTTAATTTTTTTTACATTAACTGATAAAGAATAATTATTGTGAACAAATAAAAGTTAAAAGAAATCTATAAATATGGGCAAATAAAATCTCACATTAAAACTAATTTCGACCAAAAACGTTCTCGTCAGATACATGTTTTTCATCTTAATAAACTGATTCTCCGTTAGAAATGTGATGAAAATGTTTGTCAGAATTTGTATGAAAATATTCGACCTGATTGGAGTTAACTGTTAGATCAACCTAAGTTGACTCGATAATACTATTTAATGTATTATACACAGAAAACCCAACGAAAGGTAGATCAATCCTCGGAATTTCTTTGTGATGCAAAAAATGGACCTGGCAAACGAAGCGATCTACCACCAACATCAGTTCATCGCCTTAGACCAGGAGATATAGATATCATAGGTGCCCTCGGAGACTCTCTAACTGCTGGTAATGGTATTTACAGCTCCAACATACTACAAGTATACGTTGAGAATAGGGGCGTGTCTTGGTCAATAGGGGGAAAAGGAGATTGGCGACAGTATTTGACTTTACCGAATATTCTCAAGGAATTCAATCCGAATTTGTATGGGTACTCACTCCAAGATGGATTGGCTTCAGATCGTTCTTCAAAGTAAGTATTATTATGCTTTTATATTTATATAACTATTAATTTTGCTACTGTTATATTATTTTGCAACAAAATTGTATTATTATATATCGAAATTCGAACATAAAGTATGTAAAATGTTGCATGATCTGGATGACGGCTTGAAAATCGAATGGTTTTAACAGCTACAGTATGGTTGCTTACAAATGTTACATATGACGAAAATGTAAGAAAACAATTTATGCATAGACCGAACATGTTTATATTTATGAAACGATCGATTATGCTAAGGTTAAGGTTATGCAGCTTGCAATGGATGCGAACCATATTTGCAAAACGAACATAATTGTTTGATTGTATTCAAAGTTCTTTTGTTTTCAAGAGCCACCAAATGCAATATTAAACTTCTGCACACTGTTTCTATTTTGGGTGTTTCTCCTATTGAAGGTGATCATCCCATTTGCAATATGAATTATAATATTGTAGAATGAAGCCGGGTTTCGAATGATAAAACACTTTTCTATTTTATGTTTAACAATATTGTTTATTTAAACACACTCTTATTTCTAGAATTATATTATTTACAAACCGGTTTCTCGTTTAACAATTCAATTACATCTATTTGAAATCAAATACCAACGATTAAATTCGCGCACTATAATCACCTTCCAAAATTCACTTAGATAATTCACTCAGTCACTATTCAAATCACGTTCAGGTCAAAATTTAGACTAACTCTCTGATTGTCGCTTCATCTCTATTTATACCATTCCACATACAGATGGCATATTCTCGGAGATTCCCGCATTTAATAGATGGTTCGAGAAGTGGTTTTGACAGATTCATTCCAGAGGGTATTCATTCATTCCAGTGGGCATTCGTTCATTCCAATCGACACTAGATGGCTCTTGTCGATTTTCACACATCAGGGTAGGTTCGTACTCGACATTCCGAAATCATAACAATATCATAACATATTTCAGATTCTAACCCTAAATATTGCATCGAATTATATATTCCAGAGACATTTGCGCAACAACTCCTTTTTGGTGGCGGTTTCCTACAAAAACCATTTATATGCCCCATCCCGAGGCATTTGCAATAGGGATACGTTTTTTTTTTGTCGAACCACACAAGATTTCCTACAAAAAAAAACATTTGTATACCCCACCCGAAGGCATTTGCAATTGAAATACGTTGTTTGTCGAACCACAAAATATTTTGATAAACTGTCTGAACAAAATGTTGTGACATTATTTATTTATTTATTTTAATGATGGGATAAGATAGGGTATTAACTATCCGCACAGCAGATTGTATCCTTCTCATTTGCTTATACCCTATCCCATAGGGGTTTATTATTTTGATAGGTAGTTTGTAGAGAAAAAATTAAGTTAGATATTACTCAAAGTATATGGATCGACTCAGAATCGATAGCTGAGCCATGTCTGTCCGTACGTAACCAGTTTTTGGCCCCTAAATTTTGAGCTAGAATGAAGAAATTTGGTAAACGTTATTGTTGTTGCTCCCAGCAGAGTAACTGTAAGAAGTTTTTAAATCCACCCACTGCCACGCCTCTTTTTTTTAGAAAAACGTGCTTTGTGGCCAAACTGGTAGAAATTTTGAAAAATTGTCTGAACAAAATATCTAGGCAACCCTAATGTCTACATGTCGTCCATACAAAGTTTTTTGCCACTCCCAATTTTTGGGGACGTTTTCAGTAAAGAACTTTTTTGGGTACGATTTCAAAATATTCGAAAAAAATTTTGGATGCGAATTCATTGGCTACGATAATAAATATAAACATTTCTTCTATATATCATTCTAACCTACGCCCACTTTTTGGAGGCGTTTTCATACAAAGAGCAAAAAACCTACGCCAAACGCATACCACATGCAGTTGAAAAACGTTGTTTTTTGTCGAACAATATGTTGATTAATTTTAAACAACATGTTGTGACAATGTAAATTTCAATATTTCATTGCCGTTAACCCCTTATTTTAATTATGGGATGGGATAAGTTATTAAACGATCCGCACCAAGCTGAAGCCTTCTCATATGTTTTTAATATGATATATGAAATTAATGTTAATAAATTTGATTTGCTTATACCATTTATGAAATTTTAATGTTAACTATTTGTTTTTATTATGTTCAGATTCAACATTGCAGAACCTGGAGCTATGTCGAGGGACATTCCATTTGCAGCTAAAGTATTTGTAACGCGTTTGAAAGCAGATCCGATGGTTAACGTAACTCATCATTGGAAATTGTTATCAATATTAATTGGTAGTAATGATTTCTGCTCAGATATGTGTTTTTATTCAAATCCGAAAAAGGTTCTCGAATATCATGAACAAAATATGTTAAAAACGCTGCGATATCTTAGAGATAATGTTCCCAGGCTTATGGTTAATGTTGTTCCCCCACCGAATTTGAGTTTTTTAACAAATATGGTAGGGTTGCCGTCTGAATGCCAAGCTATCTTAAGACTTGAATGCCCATGTTTAATAGGAAAAAGAAAGAAAACGCTTGATTTTTATGAGAACATAATGATGAAGTGGATTAAGTTGGACTCAAAAATTGTGTATAGAGAGGAGTTTAATACTGAGGTTAGTATTTCAACTTAAATACATATGTTCTTCTTTCATGTATTTTTTTAGTCCTTTACCGTCAATGTTCAACCATTTACAAAATTCAAAGAATTGCCTAAGCGTTCAAATGGTTTTACGGACCTCCGATACTTAGCGGCCGACTGTTTTCATTTAAGTCAAAGAGGCCAAGCTGCTGGTAAGTATGTCTAAAAATGTTTGATATATGAAGTAATGATCTTATCTGTTTTAGCTGCAAATTTATTGTGGAACAATATGCTGGAATCAAATGGTCAAAAAACTAGCAATTGGATAGATGTCTTTGTTAAATTTAAGTGTCCAACAGTTGAGAACCCTTATATCTCAACTAGGAGTAATAACTTTAATATTATTAGTTAAATAAACTAGTGGTACATTTTAGCAATAAATGTTTTATACTCATGTACATATGATAGTTATCGCGTGATAGTAAATATTTTGATAATTAATAAAAATAATAAGCAATATTTTATAATACTGTATATAAATATGTTGAATATTCAAGAATTTATTTTTAAAGAACGAGGACGAACCTTGGGTGGCGTTAACTTCCCAACACCCAGTTGTTGCAACTTTTACTGCACATAAATTGTGCTTATAACTAAACTCCCTAGTAGTAACCATCGGATACTGGGGGGCATTCCGTGACTTTGAAAACGAGTTTAACTCAGACGGTAGTCGAGACCTCATGAGCAAATGTCCAATTATCGTCGTCAGTGATTTGAAGATTGTTGTTTTACGATCGAAATGTTATCGTCAAACGAAATCATCCAACCGGTTTGACTTTCTTGAATTATAAGTGCAAGTGTTGATGACAAGACAAAAAGCAGCAACACCTCAAAAAGCTTGGTCAGAATGACTGGACACATGGGCCTGGTCCTTCAGGTTGGGTGTTGTGCTTTAGGTCCACTACCGATGCTACCAAGCCACTAATGCTCATAGCCTCGGAAAGATATTTTTTTGTTAACATCTTTGCGTAACGAAAAAAAAGAGCAACGAAGTTTTTGTCTGCAGCTGCAGTATGCGAATATTAAAAATCAAAAATTGCTGCCATCCAAGAAACGCGGTGGAAAAATACTATAATATTTATTACGGTCGGTATTATAGTTATCAGAATATTCGCTTGCCGGGATTAGGCAAGCAGTCTTATGCTTTGAAGACATTCGCATTACGGACGAATTCGGCAACACTATTATTATAATATGCACTCAAGCTCCTACGGAGGCGCCCACTTTTTGGAGGCGTTTTCATACAAAGAGCAAAAAACCTACGCCAAACGCATACCACATGCAGTTGAAAAACGTTGTTTTTTGTCGAACAATATGTTGATTAATTTTAAACAACGTGTTGTGACAATGTAAATTTCAATATTTCATTGCCGTTAACCCCTTATTTTAATTATGGGATGGGATAAGTTATTAAACGATCCGCACCAAGCTGAAGCCTTCTCATATGTTTTTAATATGATATATGAAATTAATGTTAATAAATTTGATTTGCTTATACCATTTATGAAATTTTAATGTTAACTATTTGTTTTTATTATGTTCAGATTCAACATTGCAGAACCTGGAGCTATGTCGAGGGACATTCCATTTGCAGCTAAAGTATTTGTAACGCGTTTGAAAGCAGATCCGATGGTTAACGTAACTCATCATTGGAAATTGTTATCAATATTAATTGGTAGTAATGATTTCTGCTCAGATATGTGTTTTTATTCAAATCCGAAAAAGGTTCTCGAATATCATGAACAAAATATGTTAAAAACGCTGCGATATCTTAGAGATAATGTTCCCAGGCTTATGGTTAATGTTGTTCCCCCACCGAATTTGAGTTTTTTAACAAATATGGTAGGGTTGCCGTCTGAATGCCAAGCTATCTTAAGACTTGAATGCCCATGTTTAATAGGAAAAGGAAAGAAAACGCTTGATTTTTATGAGAACATAATGATGAAGTGGATTAAGTTGGACTCAAAAATTGTGTATAGAGAGGAGTTTAATACTGAGGTTAGTATTTCAACTTAAATACATATGTTCTTCTTTCATGTATTTTTTTAGTCCTTTACCGTCAATGTTCAACCATTTACAAAATTCAAAGAATTGCCTAAGCGTTCAAATGGTTTTACGGACCTCCGATACTTAGCGGCCGACTGTTTTCATTTAAGTCAAAGAGGCCAAGCTGCTGGTAAGTATGTCTAAAAATGTTTGATATATGAAGTAATGATCTTATCTGTTTTAGCTGCAAATTTATTGTGGAACAATATGCTGGAATCAAATGGTCAAAAAACTAGCAATTGGATAGATGTCTTTGTTAAATTTAAGTGTCCAACAGTTGAGAACCCTTATATCTCAACTAGGAGTAATAACTTTAATATTATTAGTTAAATAAACTAGTGGTACATTTTAGCAATAAATGTTTTATACTCATGTACATATGATAGTTATCGCGTGATAGTAAATATTTTGATAATTAATAAAAATAATAAGCAATATTTTATAATACTGTATATAAATATGTTGAATATTCAAGAATTTATTTTTAAAGAACGAGGACGAACCTTGGGTGGCGTTAACTTCCCAACACCCAGTTGTTGCAACTTTTACTGCACATAAATTGTGCTTATAACTAAACTCCCTAGTAGTAACCATCGGATACTGGGGGGCATTCCGTGACTTTGAAAACGAGTTTAACTCAGACGGTAGTCGAGACCTCATGAGCAAATGTCCAATTATCGTCGTCAGTGATTTGAAGATTGTTGTTTTACGATCGAAATGTTATCGTCAAACGAAATCATCCAACCGGTTTGACTTTCTTGAATTATAAGTGCAAGTGTTGATGACAAGACAAAAAGCAGCAACACCTCAAAAAGCTTGGTCAGAATGACTGGACACATGGGCCTGGTCCTTCAGGTTGGGTGTTGTGCTTTAGGTCCACTACCGATGCTACCAAGCCACTAATGCTCATAGCCTCGGAAAGATATTTTTTTGTTAACATCTTTGCGTAACGAAAAAAAAGAGCAACGAAGTTTTTGTCTGCAGCTGCAGTATGCGAATATTAAAAATCAAAAATTGCTGCCATCCAAGAAACGCGGTGGAAAAATACTATAATATTTATTACGGTCGGTATTATAGTTATCAGAATATTCGCTTGCCGGGATTAGGCAAGCAGTCTTATGCTTTGAAGACATTCGCATTACGGACGAATTCGGCAACACTATTATTATAATATGCACTCAAGCTCCTACTGAGGCGCCCACTTTTTGGAGGCGTTTTCATACAAAGAGCAAAAAACCTACGCCAAACGCATACCACATGCAGTTGAAAAACGTTGTTTTTTGTCGAACAATATGTTGATTAATTTTAAACAACGTGTTGTGACAATGTAAATTTCAATATTTCATTGCCGTTAACCCCTTATTTTAATTATGGGATGGGATAAGTTATTAAACGATCCGCACCAAGCTGAAGCCTTCTCATATGTTTTTAATATGATATATGAAATTAATGTTAATAAATTTGATTTGCTTATACCATTTATGAAATTTTAATGTTAACTATTTGTTTTTATTATGTTCAGATTCAACATTGCAGAACCTGGAGCTATGTCGAGGGACATTCCATTTGCAGCTAAAGTATTTGTAACGCGTTTGAAAGCAGATCCGATGGTTAACGTAACTCATCATTGGAAATTGTTATCAATATTAATTGGTAGTAATGATTTCTGCTCAGATATGTGTTTTTATTCAAATCCGAAAAAGGTTCTCGAATATCATGAACAAAATATGTTAAAAACGCTGCGATATCTTAGAGATAATGTTCCCAGGCTTATGGTTAATGTTGTTCCCCCACCGAATTTGAGTTTTTTAACAAATATGGTAGGGTTGCCGTCTGAATGCCAAGCTATCTTAAGACTTGAATGCCCATGTTTAATAGGAAAAGGAAAGAAAACGCTTGATTTTTATGAGAACATAATGATGAAGTGGATTAAGTTGGACTCAAAAATTGTGTATAGAGAGGAGTTTAATACTGAGGTTAGTATTTCAACTTAAATACATATGTTCTTCTTTCATGTATTTTTTTAGTCCTTTACCGTCAATGTTCAACCATTTACAAAATTCAAAGAATTGCCTAAGCGTTCAAATGGTTTTACGGACCTCCGATACTTAGCGGCCGACTGTTTTCATTTAAGTCAAAGAGGCCAAGCTGCTGGTAAGTATGTCTAAAAATGTTTGATATATGAAGTAATGATCTTATCTGTTTTAGCTGCAAATTTATTGTGGAACAATATGCTGGAATCAAATGGTCAAAAAACTAGCAATTGGATAGATGTCTTTGTTAAATTTAAGTGTCCAACAGTTGAGAACCCTTATATCTCAACTAGGAGTAATAACTTTAATATTATTAGTTAAATAAACTAGTGGTACATTTTAGCAATAAATGTTTTATACTCATGTACATATGATAGTTATCGCGTGATAGTAAATATTTTGATAATTAATAAAAATAATAAGCAATATTTTATAATACTGTATATAAATATGTTGAATATTCAAGAATTTATTTTTAAAGAACGAGGACGAACCTTGGGTGGCGTTAACTTCCCAACACCCAGTTGTTGCAACTTTTACTGCACATAAATTGTGCTTATAACTAAACTCCCTAGTAGTAACCATCGGATACTGGGGGGCATTCCGTGACTTTGAAAACGAGTTTAACTCAGACGGTAGTCGAGACCTCATGAGCAAATGTCCAATTATCGTCGTCAGTGATTTGAAGATTGTTGTTTTACGATCGAAATGTTATCGTCAAACGAAATCATCCAACCGGTTTGACTTTCTTGAATTATAAGTGCAAGTGTTGATGACAAGACAAAAAGCAGCAACACCTCAAAAAGCTTGGTCAGAATGACTGGACACATGGGCCTGGTCCTTCAGGTTGGGTGTTGTGCTTTAGGTCCACTACCGATGCTACCAAGCCACTAATGCTCATAGCCTCGGAAAGATATTTTTTTGTTAACATCTTTGCGTAACGAAAAAAAAGAGCAACGAAGTTTTTGTCTGCAGCTGCAGTATGCAAATATTAAAAATCAAAAATTGCTGCCATCCAAGAAACGCGGTGGAAAAATACTATAATATTTATTACGGTCGGTATTATAGTTATCAGAATATTCGCTTGCCGGGATTAGGCAAGCAGTCTTATGCTTTGAAGACATTCGCATTACGGACGAATTCGGCAACACTATTATTATAATATGCACTCAAGCTCCTACGGAAGAAATATATGACAATGCAAAGGACTACGAGCTCCTGGATAAAACGCATGTGATTCTAAAGAACCCTTATGTTGAAAAGTTCCAGAATGCGTATCTTTAGCGGGCGCTTGTAGCTGCGTCAAAAGTTAAAAACAAGACAAGCCGTAAGCGCTTACACAATGTAAATTCTGTAGCTTAAAGTTTAATGAATGGCAAATTAATGCAAGGAATGTATCCCTCTTTTGACAGCGATACAAGATACCAGCTACGGCCCTTTAGTGTTATGATTTCAGATTGCAGTGTGCGAACATACACTGATGTGTGGACATCGAACACATCCATTTAGTCCATAAGTGGTACTGGATGCGTTCACTGAAAGTAATGGCTGTAATATTGATATCCTGATATCCGCCAAAACCACTTCCCGAACAAATCAAGAACCTCTGAGAATATGCCATCTCTTTCTAGATCAGTATGTGGACTGTGGAGTTGTTTAACAAGAGATGAAGAGTAGCAACCAGCAAGTTAGTCTCAATTGTAACCTGAACCTGATTTAATTAGTGTCGACTGAGTGAATAACCTAAGTTAATTTTTAAAACTGATAATAGTGCGCGAATTTATTCGTTGGTATTTGATTTCAAATAAGTGCAATTTAATTGTTAAATGAGAATAAAGCCATAACAGTTTTGTAAATAATAAAAATTCTAGAAATAAGAGTGTGTTACAATAAATTATTGTTAAACATAAAACAGAAAAACGGTTTGTCATTCGAAGCCCGGCTTCATTCTTTATTGGTGTCGGAAGTGGTATAAAATCTTTTCTGGACGAGAAGTTTTTAGAAAACAGTGAACTGTGATGAAGAGAGAAGACGGTTAAAGAACATAAAAATCGCGAAGAGAATAGTGAATGATAATTTGTTATACGATAAAATGTTTAATTGTGAAAAAGTTGTCATTAAACAATAATGGTTCGCAAATCATTAGATAAACGTCGCGGAGCTGAAAGCTAAACTGAGTCTCAGGCAGCTTTCCCCTATAGGAGGAAAGAGTGAATTATTTATTCGTCTTCATGACGCAATAAAGCAAAATGGTGAAGATCCTAATTCGATTGTCTTTGATGTGGAAGAGCAACAAGTAAGTGCAGGCTTCGACATGTCATCAATGTTGAAGTTTCTGGAGGCTAAATTCGGAGAACTAAAGAATTATTCTCTAGAAAAATAAAAAAATTATCTAGAAAGGCAACATGAGGAGCAACGTCAACAGCTCCAAGTGCTACGCGGGGAACATAACTAACAGTCCGAATGCCAAAACGATAAATTGGAACTACAGCTGGAACAACAACGCGAGGAGCAACGCCAACAGCTCGAAATGCTAAGCGAGGAACAGCGTCAAAAGCTCGAGAAACAATTCGAGGATAGGGTAAGAAGTTTGAGAATGACCTCGAGTCAAAGTTCACGGTGATTAATTATCGTTTTAAAAAAGTCGATACTACATTCATAGGAACGACGACTAGACGACAACTGCAAAAACACCGCCGATGAACGTGCAATAACACCCAGCTGCCACATTCCGACGTACAGACGTAAATACAACGACAGCAACACACAACTACATAAGACGAACGAACAAAGGACGTGAACGAATAAATATGAAAACGAAGACGAACCGAAAACAGTCGCAAATAACCCTTCGTGTAGTAAATACCCCGTCAATGTTGACTCGGTATGCTCCGTAGCTTCAGAATATATCAGTGTTTACTTTTGTTTCATCGCACTTACACTGGCCTTGCGTGCTCCAGCTGCGGAGCTTTTGCAAACCATCTCTGTTGACTATCAACGCAACTACAACGCTATCGCGAAAGCAATTGAGATGCGGTTTGCTAATGACCACATGTTAGAGGTGTATCAAGTGCAACTGTGCAGCAGAATCCAGAAGAGAGGTCAAGCTCTTCAACAGCTGCACGCAGCCAACATGCCTCTCCAATTAGCCTGGTCCTTAGCTTAATGCCTCTAGTTGCGGACTCCAAGCTTGTTGAGGTCGGTTTCTGCTTGTGCTTGCCACTTAAGCGGAGGTTTCTACTACTGCGTCCGACGTCTGGCTGGGAATCGAAGACACTGTGAGCCGGAATATTGGTGTCCATTCGTTCTAAATGTCATAGCCATCTTTAATTTCCAATGCGAAACTGGGATGATCAGTACGCTAGTAGTTGCACCGATTTTCGGAAAATTGTGCCTCTGGTATTGGCTCGAGAGTTTTACACAATCCTCTCAAGAATCAAATTGAAGAAGTCGCATGGCAGCGCATCGCATTGCCTAAATCTTTTGTTGGTATCGAATGTGTCGGTGAGGTCGTTTCCGAACCTTATGGAGCAGCGAGAATTCTCCATCTACATCGCCACAACTTGTGACGACTACGAATTACACAGCTCTGGTCCCGATTATGTCAACCACGCAATGTGAGTCACCTGTACGACATGTCAATTAAGATGACATTTTACGTGGTCAAGATAGATTGCATTCTAAAAATCGAGGAGAAAGCTATCAGGGAGTGATATCAAATAGTCCTGTTCACACGTGGAAATTCCGAAATAAATCTACCACCTAACATCAACAGAATGTTGGGAAAGAACAAAATCTATAATCTCTCGACTAGTTGCCGTTTCAATAGAAACAGACACACGACTGCGAATGAAGCTCAGAATAATTCGATTCCAGATAGATCTCGCCATCGCGATATATCAAGACCGAATAGTTGAAAATTCGAGTTGGACCAAGTTTTAAAACAAAACTACAACTTTCGCAGAAATTATGAAAAATGTTCACAAACTACTCTCCGGGTCCGCCCAAGACTGGTACTGGGAATTTTCGAGATTGAATCCAAGAGGAGATTGGAAAACGCTTAAATCTGCTATTTTAAAACAGTTTAGGTCTTACGATAAATGACTTTGAGATTCTAAAACAAGTCATGAATCGTCGCAAAAAGCCTAACGAAAAATTTGACGAATATTTTAAAGCTATAGATAATTTAAAACGTCAACTAAGAGATCCTATCAATGACATAGACCTTATAAGCATTTCGCGCGGTAATAAAAATCATGCTTAATAAGTTATATTTATTCAAGAAAAATTGAAACTTTAAAGCACTTCCGATATGAATGCCGAGTGCGGACGCACGGATTTGGTGCCCGAAATCGTTTTAGTGGGCGTAACGTTCACGAGTTACAACATTGCTGCATTTCAACAAAAAATCAGAAAAAAAACGCGCCCATATTTTTATTAATTGGCAGGCACCAACACAGACCAATTCCGGAAAGTCTCGTTCGACTCAAACAGGACCCGAACAAATAAGTGGGTTGCTAGTGCTACTACAAATACTTATATGTACTGAAAATACATCTTCGACAACAAAATCTTTGATATACCAACATCTGTAATCACCAAATCAGTAGCATTTAAAAAAATAATAATTCAATCTAATTAGTAAAATTCTTTTCTTCGTCCGAAAACGACTCTTAACTAAATAAATTACCCTCGTATAAACAATCTTTTGAACAGTGAAGCGAATCTAAACATTCTACAAACTTTTGAAAACAATATGTTAAGATCATTCTTCAATGCGCCGTGGTATATAAGGAATGAAGATCTACGCAGAGATATATGTATTCAAAGAACTTAGCGAAAGTTAAAGTCTCACATTATTTTGGGCACGTGCTCATCGTGTCTATTGAGATTTCCACCAGCCCACGGAAAAAAAAAATAATATAATATATAATATATCGAAGTATACCTACTAAAATTTAAAAATAAGGAATCGAATAATAACAAGACATATTTTTAAAATGCTCAATAATGAGACTGCTCTCTGCGAACAGAGCGATCTCCGCCCATACGCTAAAATCACCAGTGCACTTCGGGAACGAGTATTCGTGTACCTTGAGAATCTTTTGATAATCTCTGCGGAATTTGTCGAGCATCTCGAAATCATTAGTTAAGTGGCCAGTTGTTCAAGAAGTACGACGTTTTTGAGGGCTATGTGGATAGTATCGGAGATTTATCCGAAATTTCCCATCCATTGCAGCTCCACTTACGAATACACTTAAGAAGAATGCAACTTTTTTAATAACACCCGACGCAACTCAAGCTTTTGAAGCATTTAAAACTGCACAAATTTCAGCTCCTCTCTTAGTCAACTACGATTATTCCAAACCGTTACGGAACAGGAATGTCTCGCTGCAGTGACTGCAATTCATAAGTTTAGGCCATACAATGAGGGTATGCAGTTCACAATTGTAACTGACCATGAAAGTCTAAAATGGGTAATAGGACTCAAAGACGTTGGTGGAAGATAAATCCCGGTGGTTCCTTAAGTTTCAAGGTATCTCATTCAACATTGACCCATTGTCAGGGTGCACAAAATGTGGTACCAGATACGTTATCGCGTGCTTTTATGGAAAGTGTTCTATTAAACCTTAATGCTACTGCACTGATTGATTTGAATTCACCTTATAAATACAATCAATAAAAATCTGAATAATTTTTCAAATAAATGATTTGGTACGCCATTGTACGTATAATAAAATCCTCAGGCCCCCAATGGGAAAACCTCAAAGTATGGATCGGCCATTGTAGAAAATATTTATAGAGAGAAAAAAGGAAATCAATACTTGCTTGTGGTGTTAGATCAGTTCTCGAAAACTGCTTTCCTTAAACCAATACGCAAACAACGTCTAAATGCGTAATCGATTTTCTAAATAATGAATTTGAAAAGTTCCTCTACAAAAGCTTCCGAGCGAATCAATAGATCTATCCTGGTTGCAATACGAACATACATAAAAGATAAATGACACTGGGGCGTATACTTACCAGAAATTCAACATGCGTTAAATACGTCAATTCAACAGTCAACAATGATTTCTTATGCAAATCCATATAAAGTGGCAAGAAACCTTAAAGCTCTGAGTGATAATGAAGTCGTATACTTATCTCACACAAAACGCCTCTCTTTGATAAGAGGAAATCTTAAAACAAACTTATAGTTGGCCAGTAAGAGACATAAAAAATCTTACACACAGAAAATTTTCAACTGGAGATGAAGTTTTTCGCAGGGACTTCATTATCAGTGATTGATCTAAGATATTTAGTGCGAAATTGTGTCCGAAGTTTGTGAAGTGCAGGATACTTAGACAGTTAGGGACGTCAATTGATGAAAATCAAAAACACGCAGGGAAAACGAATAGGAGTTTTTCATGCAAAAGACTAAAAGAATTAAGCTTTACATCGTGAGTCGATTGTAGAATTTGTATATATAAAGGCTATCGTTTTTCGTGTTTTACCAAATACACGATGTTGTAGCGTCCGCCTGGGGTAAATAACGCCAAATCAAATTATTCCTTGTTGAATTTTTAATTTTATTCAGGATGAATTAAACTCGTTTATGTAGTAACGTAAGCCTTAAGAACATGACTAACTCATTGGCATTCGTTGTGTTTAGTGCACCCATGTACATGCAGGCACATTCTGCCTCGTGTTCCGCAGATGATCTTCGTCATTTTCATTCCTAGCTGATTGCGAAACGGTTTCGTGTTAGAGGCAAGTGTCTTTAAGATTTTTTTTTTTGACAATCATATATGTACGTATAGTCAATTTTTGTTGATAATAAGATTATCGTGGAGTCAATCCATTTACGAAGTGAAATAAATCCTAAGCTGTCAAGACATCCAGCTATATAAGCACCCGTCATCTCCAGCGGAGTCTCCAAATCGGTTTATTTAAAAACCAAAAACCAACACTATCGTTAGTAACCCCTATCAGTAGTACCTTGAATTCAGTCTACCTATCCCCAAACCAGCATCCCTATATCAGAAGCAAATCGGTTGAAACTGCCCTACATGGTGTAGTTTAACGACAGAAAAATCTTTATACTATAAAGAATACACACTACCAACCTTCCTAGATATGGAAGAAGCTTTCAATAACGTAAAATCGGAAGCTATCGAGACGGCACTTGTGGTACTCTTGGCATGTGGGAAATTCCCATCGACTCTTAGCGCAATCATGCAAACGATCTTAAACATACTTAGCAGGTGGTCAGAATCCTCCGGTCTGTGTGAAAACCCAAAGAAAACTGAACTAGTTATTATTACTAGCAAATGATCGATCGTGGAGTTTGCGGCACCGAGTCTGTGAGTGATACTTGACAGCAAGCTAAATTGGAATCCCAATATCAACGACAGAGTAAAGAAAATAAATATTGCATATAGCTGCAACAGAATTTGCGGCAAAAAACGAGGCCCCGCCCCGAAAGTCACGAAATGGCTATATACAGCCGTTGTCAGACCGGTTCTCATATATGGATGCCTATTCAGGTGGAATGCCAAGAAAAAGACAAAGCACATGAGTGCAATAATAAAGGTACAAAAAACAGCATGCATACTCACAACAGGAGCTATGCGCACCATTCCCACAGTAGGGTTGAAAACAATCATAAACTTTCCACAAATTTACCTACAGATCAATGACACTGCAGCGAAAGCGCATCACGTATCAAAGAGGCGGGTAACCTATGCATATAACCTTACGGTCATAGCACAATACTGAAATAAGTACCTATCTTAATTTATCTACTGTATCTTTACCTTAAATGTTTTATCAAAGCCCCATAAAACACGGAACTATAAACATAAAATGACATATAAGTTTTACATTCCATACATTTGTATAAAAATTCAAACTGTCGACTGGAATAAATTAATGCCCACTGGTAGGAATGCGTGGAATAAGGTATCTGTCAAAACCACTTCTCGAACCATCTAGTAACTGCGGGAGCCTCCGAGAATATGCCATAATATGTATGTGTAATAGTATAAATAAAGATGAAGCGACAACCAGAGAGTCAGTTTTTTTATTGTGACCTGAACGTGATTTGAATAGTGTTAACTGAGTGAATTACCTATAGTGAATTCTGGAAAGTGATAATAGTGCGCGAATTTAATCGTTGGTATTGAATTTCAAATAAGTGAATTAAAGTGATTGAATTGTTAAACGATAAACCGTTTTGTAAATTCTAGAAGTAAGAGTGTGTTTAAATAAATTACATAAAAGAGAAAAGTGTTTTATCATTCGAGGCCCGGCTTCATTCTACATTGGTGTCAGAAGTGGGACAAGTGGGATGGTTCGCAAATCATTAGATCAGCTCACTACTGCGGAGCTGAAAGCTGAACTGAGTCCCCGGCAGCTTTCCCCAATAGGAGGAAAGAGCTATTTATTTATTCGTCTTCATGACGCAATAAAGCAAAGTGGTGAAGATTCTAATTCGATTGTTTTTGATGTTGAAGAGCAACAAGTAAGTGAAGTGAAGGTCAAAGCTTGTAGCTTTAAGAACAGTGCCAGAAGCTAGAGAAACAATTCGAGGAACAGGGTAAGAAGAAGAAGTTTTTGAGAATGTCCTCGAGTCAAAATTCACGGTGATTGATAATCGATTTGAAAAAGTCGAAACTAAATTTATCGCTGTAGATGAGAAAGTTGACAAGGTAGAAAACTATGCAGCAACAATCGAACGGAAAGTCCAAAAAGTAGAGGATAATTTCGAGACTATCGAAAAGAAAGTCGAAGACCTAGCTAAAAATTGTTAAGAAACAAAAGGTTCGGGAAATTTCTGGAGATTGTCCACGAATGAAGTAAATGAAGCCTCCAACTTTCGACGGTCAGAGGCAATGGACAATTTATAAGAAACAGTTCGATGCTGCTGCCATGACCAACTTCTGGGAAGACGAGGAAAAAGCCATCGCACTTACAATGGCTTTGCGTGGTCCAGCTGCGGAGCTCTTACAAACATAACAACAACGCTATCGAGAAAGCAACCGAGATGCGGTTTGGTGATGGCAACATGGTAGAAGTTTATCGAGTGCTACACAGCTGCAGAGTCCAGAAGAGAGGCGAAACTCAATTGCAAGCAGATATTGAACGCCTAGCAGAGAATTGGCCACCATTGAATGCTCCTGTGAAAGAATGGAGGTTTCACCGAATAACAATTCCCGGGCTCAAATGCGTTGCTGGAACTCCACCAAAACTGGACATCAAATGCGTCATTGCAGAAACCCCTCAAAGCGCAGCAATTGTCCACATTGCAACAGTCGGGGACAGCAGGGGAAGCATCTGGCAACAACCGACCTGCTGTTAACGACTCTCAGTACCAGCAGTCGGAAAATGCTTAATAACGCCGAGGGGCAGAAGTTCGGTTCTGGAATCGGCGCCCCCAGGACCACAATCCAAGTATCCCAAACTAAGATTGACAACAGGAGTCTGATAGTAGATGCGACCATCGGCGGGAAAGAACTTGCAGCTACAATTGATACTGGAGATACTGCTTCCATTATCCGAAAAGACATCGTCCGTGAGTAGCTATTGCCTGAGCAGCTATTGCCTGAGGACCGCAACTGGAGAAAGAGCTCGAGTAAATGGGGAAGTACAGCTGACGTATACTTGGCGGGACTCTCCTTCTCCCATGCATTCCTGGTATTTGTGACGAATGCATTATTGGAGTTTACTTCAAGAAGACTCATGGAATAATTTTGGATATTGGCATGCATATCGAAATGTGGAGATTCCAATTTGACACGGTCTACCAAAAGCAGTTATTATGAGAACAGTCGTCGGGAAGGTCCAAGGTTAACACCGTCGTCAGAAACTGTTTTATGGGTAAAGCTAGATGTTGATCCTGGGAGCCACTGACTCATACTTGTTGAACCAGATGCAGACAATAATTTAGAAAACTATATGGTTGGAAAATGTTGGTGCAACCAAAGAACAACATGGTTCCAATAATAGTCTTAAACACCAGACCACACGAGGTGAGAATCCAAAAAGGAAAAGTGATTGGCAAATGTGTTCCGGTTAACGCAATATCAAGCATAACCGAGGTGGAGACTGCTACACCAGTGCTACCAACTAAACGGACGGACATAACGAACCGGGGCAGCATCCGGTTCTACGCTGACTATCGGCGGCTCAACGATATCACCAAGAAGGACAGTCATCCTCTTCATAGGATTTATGACACACTCGATACTCTAAAGGGATCTGAATGATCCCCCGCAAGTTCTTTTGGCGTTCTTCGGAGACTTCGGAGTGCCCATTTGAGATTAAGCTTCAAATGGGCACTCCGAAGTCTTAGAAATACCTCCCGTAAGTTCTTTTGGCGTTCTTCAATAGAATATTTCTTTGTTTCGAATTATTTTTCAACGTTGTTCTTTGTTACATGTATATAATCTAAATTTTAGTATTAACGTATTGAATGTAAAACTTAGAAGTCATTTCATGTTTATACCTAGTTCAGTTTTGTGTGCCCCATTGATATAACATTGCGTGTATTCTACTATTTACTGTTTTTAAAAGCGAGGGGGGAACTGACAGTAGAGTCAGTCATACAAGGAGATGCAGCTGGACATTCCTATTCTGGCTAGCTCGTCTGCCATCTCATTTTCTATAATGTTATTGTGTCCTGGCATCCAGATGATTTGGGATTTATTCTGGTTGCATAGAACCCTTAGCTCTATGCGGCATCGTCCAACTATACTTGATTTTGTTATATTTAATGCCAGAGCTTTTATGGCTGTAGACAGTAAACGTAAATGAAGAATCGTAGATATCCTCTTGTGATAAGTCCAGTACTCTAGCCGATATGGAAGCTTCGAGTATAGCTAGGATCTCTGATGGACACTGCATGAGTTTTCTAGTCGAAGGGATGTAATTAGCCGGATTGCATCGGAGTAAGCCCTAGACCCCTTTCCCCTTTCCATCGGTGTAAATTGCTAATTCAGTGCTAGATAAAACAGTGTTTGACAACCATTCGTCTCTTTTTGGTTTTTTAATTGAGTAGTTAATGTCAACGTCGTGATATATGACCCATTATCGTATGCTTCCTACATATACTTAATAACAAATAGCACCGATCCAAAAACTGAATTTTCGAAAAATTTTCCCATACTTTTGCAGTTTTTAATAACCAGTAGGTTACGCCTTAACTGTCTCGAAAACACTTCGCGGACGTCATCTCGTTGAAGTTTGTTGTAACGAACACACCTTTTCATACGTTCTACATGTGCTCCGAACGTCCAACAAAACAGCTGATGAACTCGCTGTCTTTCTTTTCAATTAGCGGCAGTGCTGAATGGAAAAGGCTTAAGGAGTCTGAAATTCGAAATGCAGAGTCTCCGATAAGGACTACGGGAACATAATCGCCGCATAAATTTTTGGACAATTCCTTGAGAATAGCAGAACCCGGTATTGTTCTTTTAAATATGACCTTTCATAAATTTATGAATCGTTGCATCGGCCAGGACTTCCCACGTTGATATAAAGAAATATATAACTATATATAATAATGTGTTTACATTATTACGAAGCCGTACTCAACATGACCCACAAACCCAAACAACCTCACCGACAAACCCAGGCAACTGACAGGAGTAATTTAAAGTTTCTGTCAGTTTTATAAATTTAAAAAGTGACGCCATTAACGATTATACGGTAGTTGGGCATTAAAATGCTCACCAAGAAACACAAAAAGCGCAGCAGACAAAGGCCAAGGTCACCAAAGGCTGATGTTTTGTATGTCAACGAGACCAACGAGTGTGCAGTTATCGGTTGTGTGGGGAAGGTGGAAGCCGGTGAAGAACCACAATATATGTGAGAATTGCTTGCGACATTCTTCTCAGAAAAGATGTGGAGTAAAGCTGGGATGCTGTGCTAATATTTGCGAAAAACGACATCATAGTTTGCTACACAATCAGCTAAGTCCTTCTACAAGTGCTCAGGCATAGCTGACGACGCAGCCAAGTGGAAGAAGATGCCAACTTTTAGCTGTACAGACAGATGGTTTCAAGGGTCCTCGTTTTTGTATGACCAAGTGGATCAGTGGCCAGGGGATCCAATGACGTTTGACGCTGAACCCAAGCAGGAATTAAGATCCAAGTTTTTGTGCGCACATTAAGAAACAGAAGAATCCTTTATACAAGTGGAGAGATTTTCCTCCTGGAAGCGGTTGCGGCACACGATGGCTCGAATGATTCGAGTCGCAGATAATTTTAAGAACTCAAGGAAAGGTGAACAGCTTACTTTAAGTACACTATCATCGGATAGCGAAACAAAAACAATGTGAGTAAGTCTAGTACTATATATGAATTGTCTCTTTATGTAGACGAAAGTGGGCTGCTGCGTATGCGAGGTCGGATTGACAATGCGGACTGCGTTGACTTGGTAACAAAATGTCCATTGCATATACCTAGACAGCATCTGATAGCTAAGCTATTGATCCAACATTACCACGAACTGCATTACCATTGCTCGCATGAAAAGTACTCAACAACATTAGACGACACTTTTGGATCCCTGGGCTGCGGATGGAACTAAGAGCGGTGCGTCAAAGATGTGCTCACTGTCAACAAATTCGAGTTAGACCAATGTACCCGGAGATGGCACCGTTACCTGCTGTCCGGTTTGCTGCATTTTCCATTCACTCCACTCATTCACGTTGGAGTGGATTACTTTGGACCTGGGGTGTACTGTTTACCTGTTTGGCAGGAAGAGCGATGTATTTGGATCTGGAGCACAGTCTTTCGACGGACTCGTGTATAATGTGCATATGGAATTTTATTGGACGTCGTGGAATAGTCGTTGAATATGCTGAAAATAGAAGACCAATTTAGTACCCCTGATACCAAATGGGTGTTTAAGCCTCCATTTTCTCCCTATGTGGGGGGGAGTTGGGACAGATTGGTGGGTTCAGTAAAGACTATTCTGAAAGAAGTAACGCATAGTCAACGCTTGCAAGTAGACACTATTTTATCCCTGTTTAGTGAAGTAGAAGCTGTCATCAACTCACGTGTCGTTGGAAGCGGAAGATGCTGAAGCTTTAACGCCCAATCATTTTCTTCTGGGCTGCCCCGAAGATAGTAAACTACCTGAAGTATTCAACGAGAGCGATTTGCATTTGCATAAGAGCTGGAGAAGAAGCCAACAACTAGCGAATTACCTCACTAAGAGGACAAAGTGGTTCGAACCTGTGGAGCCAATCAAAAAGGGAGACATCGTAGTCATCGTGAATGAGAACTTGCCGAGGAGAAGTTGGCCATATATTATAACCCCCAACTCCTTCGGTTATAATATACCCGAGGTTATGCATTCCTGCCGTACCGTAGAAGGCGACTAAAATTCACTCCCGTATACCGAGTTTAAAGTGTGTACAAAAAAAATAATGCAATGAATAAAACGAAAAGATGTAATACTACAGGTGGCAATCTAGTTTTACTGTAAAATCCACCCTCTTCGGAGGTCGGCTCTACGGATTCTGGGGAGATTTGGTTAGACAAAAAAGAAAAGCTCGAAAAGGATGGCACCAAGCTCGTGCCCCGCAAGATAAAACACATCTCAATCGGTTGAGTAACATGCTATCAAATTCGATTAAATACTTTAAAAACCATGCAGTAAAAACTTATCTGCAAAGCTTTACCGCTGGAAAAGAATCGAATTATTCACCTTGGAAAGCAATTAAAGTCATAAAACAACCAAAAACGCGATTAGGGAAAAGCAGATGTTTTTGCCGCACATCTTGAGGAAACATTTAAACCATTTGATGGTCCAGAAAACATTAGATATGCAAGTATTGCCGAGCTTAAACGGGAAATACATAAATTGAAGCCTAAAAAAGCTCCGGGTTATGACCTAATTACAGGAGAACTTCTTAAAATGTTGCCAGTAAAAGCATTAACTAAACTCCTCTACATTGTAAATGCAGCAATTAGCTTAGCATACATACCAAGACTGTGGAAAGTCGCAAGAGTTATTATGGATCTCAAACCAGTAAAATCACCGAATCACTTCTTTCAATAATTTCAAAGGTTTTTGAAAGGATATTACTCGGTCGCTTACAAACCATTATTGACCAGAAACGTCTTTTACCTGACCATCAATTTATGTTTAGAAGTAAATATTCGTCTGTGGACGGAGTTCATCGAACTACTGATGTAATTGAGAAAGCTTTCGAAGAAAAGAAAATTTGCTCAGCCGTATTTCTTGACGTGTCGCAAGCTTTTGACAAAGTTTTTCATAGAGGCCTTGAATGCCTCTATGTGTTAAACTTGGAAACGAATATTCCCAGTTCAAAGAAATATTGGCAGGAGTATGCCATGGAAGCGTCCTTGGCCCACTCTTGCACCTCCTATTTACACGTGATATCCCGCACCAAACGATACAGCTATACTAGCAGTTGTTACAACAATAGAGGAAACAAATATGAAATAACAAAACGCTCTTAACGAGGTTAATGAATGGACAAAATCCTGGCGGATTGCACTTAACGAGAGCAAATCGATCCATACGGACAAACAGTTTGCCAGTATTTCTCAATGCGGTTCGAGTCCCTTTTGCAAATGAAGCGAAATATCTCGGAATGACACTCGATGCAAAATTAAAATGGAAGTCGCACGTAAAGAAGAAATGCGAAAAACTTAAAAAATAAATACTGAGAAATGTACTGGTTAATCGGAAAATATTCGAAGCTCAACCTTAAAAAAAAACTGCTATTATACAAGCAAGTGTTAAAGCCGGTCTGGACATATGGTATACAACTATGGGGTTGTACTAGTGAAACGAATCTAAATATTTTACAAACTTTTGAAAACAAAATGTTAAGATCATTCGTCAATGCGCCGTGGTATATAAGGAATGAAGATCTACGAAGAGATCTGGGTATTCCCGCGGTTAAAGATGAAACGAAAAAGTTTGCACGCAAACAAAAAAAACGTGGATTGGGACACGTTAACAAAACGGTCCTCCTAATTCTTGAAGAAACAAATTTTTGCGGCATCTTCAAAGAACTAAGCCCTTAGATTTGGCCCGATAATAACAAACCGCGCTATAAATTGCGGAAAAAGCAGGAGCTCTCACAGGAAAGTCACCTGTCAAACATTCATTACTTGTGATAAAAAAAATTGCTAGATAAGTCGCATACTTAGTTGCAATACAAATACATAAAGGGTGGTGGTTTTAGTTAGGGTCTTTGTGTCGTAGTCACGGCATACAAGGCACCAGATGGACAAATAAGGAGAGCGGCTGTTAATTTACGTTCATCCAGTTGTTAAGTTAGCGGTTCTACGTATACCTATCAAGGAGCCATCAGAACAGGATGAGGAAAGTATCTAAGATAGCTGTCTCATCGAGGGGGACAATGTCGTCAGCGATGAAAATAACAGACGAACGAAGCCGCACTTAACGTGACCAACAAACCGAAACAACCTCAATAACAAACCCAGGCAGCTGACAGGAGTAATTTGAAGTTTCTGGCAGTTTTATACATTACTATTGAAATAATTTGAAATGAAATTGTAAAAGAACCATTTATTATATAGTTTGGCATCATTCGTAACTTATACAACTTCGTATGTTATGCTCGTTGTCTCTTTCATACTTTTAATAAAATTTCTTCTCCATTTTGTCTTCATAGAAGTCGGACTCGTTTTTACTTTTTAGTATTTTATCGTTCCACAGTTATTATATTCCTTCAGGTTATGGGACCAGATGCGTTTTTTTTTAAATAATTCGGTATAATAAACTTTAATTTTGATAAACCATGGCATCACATTTGCCAGCTATTGAGAAGCTAGTTGGACGTGTCAATTATGACACGTGGAAATTTTCCACAAAAACGTATCTTGAGCACGAGGGGTTGTGGAAATATGTGATAGCCACCGATGAAACAAAGCCCGACGAAGACACAAAAGCAAGAACGAAAATCATCCTTCTTGTGGATCCCATCAACTATGTTCACATCCAGTCTGCCACCACTGCCAAAGAAGTATGGGATAACCTCGAAAAAGCGTTTGAGGATTCTGGTCTAACGCGAAAGGTGAGTTTACTGAGGAGTCTCATAATGACGAGACTAGATGAGTGTGACACCGTCGAAGAATACGTCAACAAAATTGTGTCTACTGCACACAAGCTACGTGGCATTGGAATGGTTGTCTCAGACGAGTGGATAGGGACTCTTTTGGTAGCTGGGTTGCCGGATATATACAAACCCATGATAATGGCAATAGAGAGTTCAGGGATTGCAATTTCATCGGATGCGATAAAGACAAAACTCCTTCAGGATATAAACGCTACAAGTTCGAGTAGCACGTCATCCGTCTTGGCAGTAACAAGTAACACGTTCCAGAAAAGGAAGCCGAAGAACCAGAAAATTGGACCGAGGTGTTATGATTGTAGTAATTATGGTCACATTGCTCGCAACTGTCCCAATAAAAAGAAACAAGTCAACCAGAGTCACAAGCAGGCCAAGTCAGTACTAATTTCCTCATTTTTTATTAATAATAGTGAATGCGACGATTGGTATGTTGACTCCGGGGCATCGGCGCATATGACAATGAAGCGCGAGTGGTTGACAAATTTGAGGAATTTCAGCGAAAGTGAGATAGTTATTGCAAAAATAGTCGTCTTCCTGTTTCTTGTAGTGGAGATATTGAGCTGACACTATCTAATGGTGAAGTTATCATTCACAACGTCATGTATGTACCGGGGATATGTACGAATTTATTATCTGTCAGTGAAATGATAAAGAATGGCAATTCGGTGATTTTTGAAGAAGGTGGATGCAAAATATATGGCAGAAAAAATATCTTACTTGCTACAGCAAGTCTTAAGGGCAACTTGTATAAACTTGATCAGGTAATCCATACTGGAGCTCAGGAAAAGAGCTTTATGGTTTCATCAAGTGCAAGTCAACTGTTATGGCACCGCCGCCTTGGACATATAAACTTTGATAGTTTAATTAAATTGCAAAATAAATTCGTGGATGGAGTTAAATTTGCACCGAAAAAAGTGGAGCCATGCGTAATTTGCCTAAGAGGTAAGCTAAGTAGATTACCTTTCAAAACTGCTGGTACTCGCGCTAAAGTCTTTAGATCGGATAATGGCACTGAATACTGCAACCGTGATCTTCAAAAGTTTCTGAAACAGTGTGGTATTATTCATCAAACAACTGCACCATATAATCCAGAGCAGAACGGGTTATCAGAGAGGATGAACCGCACGATTGTAGAAAAAGCCAGATGTATGCTGTTTGATGCTGATTTAAACGTGAAGTTTTGGGCCGAGGCAGTTTCAACGGCAGTGTATATTATTAATAATTCTCCATGTCGAAGTTTGACAGACGAAAAAACACCGCAAGAAATCTGGACTAATAAAAAACCTAATTTGGGACATCTACGCGTTTTTGGCTGTAAAGCTATGGTACATGTTCCCAAAGTCAAGAGAAGTAAACTTCAACCGAAGTCGATTGAATGCATCATGATGGGCTACTGTTCACATTCAAAAGCGTATCGACTATGCGATACATCTAAAAAAATAATAATCATTAGTCGAGATGTTGTTTTTATTGAAAACCATACTAAAGACCAGGAGAATCAGGTAAATGATAAGGAGAATAATAATAATCGATTCTTTTTCTATCCGAGGTTTTCTCCATCAGTGAGGGAGGGTTCTGATGTCTGTGGAAACAACAAATTAATAGATTTTGCTAACGACGAGTCTTCAGAGTTTGCTAAGAATATTATTCATTCTCAACCTATACCCGAAGAACATCAATCTTGTAGTATAACAACAAGTGAGGAATCATTTAACAGTGGCAATGATACGCTCACAGAAGATGGTTCTGAATTTGTACCTCCGCATGACGAAGAAATGGAGGTTGTTGTTCCGAGATGTTCTACGAGAATTCCCAAGAAAAAAATCTTCCCCGATCACATCACTTACATATCATGAACGACCGAACTATTGGATCCAATAACAATCGATGAGGCGATGTCCAGATCCGATGCTCAGCACTGGACAATTGCAATGCAGGAAGAATATAGCGCATTAATGGAAAACGAAACTTGGTATCTAACGGATTTACCACCTCAGCGTAGGCCTATCGATTCAAAGTGGGTCTTTAAAACAAAGAGAGATGCAACGGGAAAGATTAATCGATATAAGGCAAGGTTGGTAATAAAAGGTTGTGCTCAACGCAAAGGAATAGATTATCAAGAAACATTTTCGCCGGTTGTTCGCTATACCTCGATACGATTTTTGATAGCATTGGCAGTAAGGATGAATCTTGACATTACACAAATGGATGCTGTGAGCGCCTTTTTTGCAGGGGGAACTAGAGCAAGAGATTTATATGTTGCAGCCAAAAGGTTTTTCAAACAACACTGCTCAAGTTTGTCGACTGAACAAATCCCTTTACGGACTGAAGCAGAGTAGTCGAGTTTGGAATTTAAAACTTGATGGCGTTCTTCAATCCTTTGGCTTGTCTCGTCTCAAAACTGACCCGTGTGTATATATCAAATCCTATGATGCAAAAATTCTTGTCATAGCGGTGTATGTCGACGATTTGCTGCTATTTTCTAATAATGATGACTTAATGAATCAGATCAAAACAAAACTAACGAAGGTCTTCAAAATGAAAGATATGGGAGATGCAGCCTATGTTCTTGGTATGAGGATCTTAAGAGATCGAGACAAAGGAACCATATCAATCGATCAGTCTCAATATATCGAAGAAATTCTTTCACGTTTTGGCATGCATGACTGTAATCCTGTTTCTACTCCCTTGGATGTACATCAAAAATTATTAAAGAGCATGTCACCGAAAACGCAGAAGGAACAAGATGATATGAGCAAAGTACCCTATCAGGAGGCAGTGGGTAGCATCTTGTTCGCCGCTCAAGTATCACGCCCGGATCTATGTTTTGCTGTTAGTGAAGTGAGCAGATATAATGCTAACCCTGGAGTTACACACTGGTTGGCTGTGAAGCGGATCCTTAGATATCTGAAAGGTACCATCAATGGAAAGATGGTGTATAAACGAAATGGCAATTCGGATTTAGTTGCATACTGTGATGCTGATTGGGCGAGCGACGTCAATGAGAGAAGATCGATAACCGGGTATGTTTTTATCATGCAAGGTGCGGCAATATCATGGAATTCAAAGAAGCAACCAACAGTTGCTCTTTCAACTACGGAAGCCGAGTACATGTCTTTAGCTGCAGTTACTCAGGAGGCGCTTTGGCTTAAGGGGCTTCATCACGAGTTAGAGCTGTCCAACATTGATGCGCTTATCATAAACTCCGACAACAAAAGCGCCATACAATTGGCTTCGAATAATATATATCATTCACGCACCAAACACATTGATGTTAGACATCATTTTATTCGTGAAAAGGTGGCGCAGGGTGCAATCGAGCTGAAGTATATTAACACAACCGAGATGACAGCAGACGTCCTTACCAAAGGACTCGATGCAAAGAAACACATCAAATGTTCTTCTAACATGGGCTTAATTTTTTGAAAAGAATTAGGTAAAATTTAAAAACTTTATATTTATTAAGTTTGTTAATTGATTAACTTAGAGTATATTATTAATATATTAATATGGTTCTTAGTGAGGATATTGAAATAATTTGAAATGAAATTGTAAAAGAACCATTTTTATATAGTTTGGCATCATTCGTAACTTATACAACTTCGTATGTTATGCTCGTTGTCTCTTTCATACTTTTAATAAAATTTCTTCTCCATTTTGTCTTCATAGAAGTCGGACGCGTTTTTACTTTTTAGTATTTTATCGTTCCACAGTTATTATATTCCTTCAATTACACACTCTTATTTCTAGAATTGTATTATTTACAAAAAAACGGTTTCCCGTTTAACAATTCAATTACACTTATTTGAAATCAAATACCAACGATTAAAATCGCGCACTATTACCACTTTCCGAAATTCACTTAGGTAATTTACTCAGTCAATACTATTCAAATCACGTTCAGGTCACAATTTAGACTAACTCGCTGGTTGTCGCTTCATCTCTATTTATACCACTCCACATACTGATCTAGAAAGAAATGGCATATTCTCGGAGGTCCCTGCAATTTATTTAATGTTCGAGAAGTAGTTTTGACAGATACCAATATTCCAGTCATTCACTCCAGTGGGCGATTTTATAAAAACATATTTGCTTTTCAAATTTAAGCAATGCTGCTGCGTATACAAATACAAAAAAACCTTCTCCAAAGAATAGTCGATTGTTTCTTATAGGCCGTGTGTCAATTGCGTTTAAATTTCTGCCAGTGGGTAATTTTTGACATTAGTATGGTGCAGAAAAGTCAAAAATTAAACAATGGATAACATTTAACCCTCTTTTTAACGCAATTGACACACGGCCTTAGTTCGCCCTCTACTGACAGAGTTTTTTTTATGAATACAAATATAATATCATCAATTTTCAGCTTTATATGTATATGTTAATAAATAATATGCCGAAATTCAGTAAAATCTGGTACGATCCCTGTCCTTTATTATACTGTTCAATAGTATTAAAAACTTAGAGCTGACCGTACATCAATACTGGCACATTTATTTATTAATTATTTTTGCTTACTAAGCTACTCGCGCCATTCAAATGCATTCTGGTCAAATTCCTGGAAATTTGTCTAGAGTGTGTTAATTTCACTGCAGTCACGATGCTTGGAATTCGACTGTGGGAACTCGTGTTGTCTTAAAAATGTTGAGCCTCCATTTCGTATAAACTGTAAAATTAAATAATTTTAATTTCAATTTTCCATTTTTCCTAAGGTCAATTTAGAAAGATTAAAATTAAATAACCGACTATTCTTATCGCTGAAGGTGTTTTTAAGATGTGTACAAAATCAGTCTGTCTACTTGTTTTTTTTCTCAGGCATCTTATAAACCGTTTTCTTCTTTTAAAACCTCAAACTTTTTTTTAAGTTAAGTTAATTTACTTTCGAGCAAAAAATGTGATCCAGTCTTGCTTGCTGTGCTGCATTCTGCATTCAGAACACTTGTGTAACGTTTTTCTTTACATCTCGTAATGCGCATCTACGTCATCATCGACGCTCATGGCTTATGCTCAAATCCATATCTGAGTGGTTGTACCATTCTCGTTCTAGGAATCCTTCGTCAACCTGGGTTTAAACTGAGGATTTTAAATCAAGGAGTATTTTCGAACATTCAGCTTGCGAGTAACAGCTCTCGTTTACAATACACTAACACATATAAATACCATAAAAGTTAAGTTTAATACTCCTTGAATCCTGGGTCATAGACACTTAGAGTATGTTCAAAGAAGCTTATATTTTGCCGCAAAATCTGCTTCCAATTTATTATGCTTCAATGACCATTTACATACCTAATATGCATCTCTTACAGTGAACCGGACTTATACTTCATTTGTTGTAGAATAAGTAGTTTTATTATAACGTGGGTTAAAAAAACCAACACAACTAGTTCACTCGGGGTTAAGATTGGCGATATGTCGACAAAACCGTTAGTAACTTTTTTAAATTCTTATATCCGTTCGATCCGACATCTATGTGTGACTAGTGGTTTCAAGCAAGCCATCTAGTTTAAAAGTTGATTTAATGTTAACTGCAACTAACTTCACATTATATTTTCTGTTTAGTGTTTTTACACCAATAGTATTATCTGCTTCAAAATTTCATCAAATATATTAAAAATACCCAGTGCCTAATATTTGCATTAGTAAAATTAAAATATCATTTATACAGTACAACACAACTGCTTGTGAACATTAATGTTGTATCACCACAGTAAAATTAAAATCTGGCGATTTTACTACGAATGATCGCCATTTTATGCAATTGTGACTAGTTGTCACTTTTTGTCAAAAAGTCAATTGAACAGTGTACTATAATACGAGTGATATTCAAACAAATGAATTTACAAACAACTTCCTAAATATTAAATTATCTTTTTCCATATCGGAATTTTAATTTGATGATTTAGTTTCAACGTTGTTGGTTAAATACTTCTACGCAACTCCCAGTGAAAGGTAATTTATCCTGTGATGTTATTAAATATACATTTTTAATTTCATTTGCTATTACGAGATACACAAAATGGTGCAAGTTGAATGTGGGTACTATGAAGCAGTAATTGAAATATTCACTTGCAATTGTGATGGTTTCCTATTGCCAACTTTTATGGGCTTGAGTTTTAAACAAAATTTCTTATTCCTATGTTCATCATAATCACAATTTTTCAATTTTTTTTAGTATGACTCATTGCGCACGACATTTATTTTGAAGTGCTAAACCGCAACGGGAAATATATAAATGCGTTACGTTCTTGTCCATCGGAATTGATTTTTAGAACCAACGTTGGTCTTTATAAATATTTATTTTATTGTAGGGGCACAATTTCTTTTTGTAGTGTATTCTTATAGTTATTAATTATAACAATACTTTCACTTCAGGTTAAAAATGTTTTTGTATGACTTCATTAGAGTAACGCCCTCTCCATTTCTACAATCATTAAATTATTAGTACATACTACTATTAAATGTGCTATCAAATAAAACTATTTTTCTTTGTTTTAGAAGCCATTGCTTATTTTTTCCTGACAACTTAATTTTTGACTATGGTATTTCTTTCGAAAAGTAAAACAAAGAGAATTTTAAACAGAAATGTCTGCCTTACTGTTCTATTTGGTCTGTCTAAAAATTAAATGAAACTTTCCAAACGATTGGATTTCGTTTCATCAGTAGTGTGCAACTAGATACTCCTGTTTTTAAATCTGTGCAATGTTACTAAATAATAAACGCGGTTCAATGAAATATGCATATGTCTTTGTTTTAGGTACTTTTTGCAGTTCACATTTTGAAGTTCACATTTGTGACTAGAGTATCGAAATTTGATCGAATGACATGCAACGGAAATGCAAATGTTGACTATCCTAGAAATCTAATCATAATACCGCAAGTAAATGTTTCGATCTCGACATTATAAGTGCTATCAATGAGCTAACAAAATATATTCATGTCTGCGTCAAAAGTGAGTAAACACCCATGTAACTCAAGCAAAAAAGCAAAAAAAAAAATATTCCAAAAATACCAAACAATAGCAACAATTCGATAGTAAAACAATTAATAACAATAAAAATTCAAAATAAAACCAATGCATTTTTTTTTGTAACAAAAACTAGAAATACTCCAAATACTCAGTTACAATTTGCCGTTCTTCTCTTTTATTTAGATTTTTTGGTCTATTTGGCCGTAGGGAAATCTGTGCCTAAAAGGTAAAACATCTTCTGTCGATTTAAGTTGTTGTAACTGTTTTAGTTTTTTTTTTATTATATTCTCCTTTCTCTATTTGACCAAACTGATCCAGGTGAAGTTATAAAAAAATGTTGAAGTTATGATTATTTATAAAATAGGTCAGGTCATCAATGCAGTGCACCGTTTCAAATTTAAAGTTGCTTTCCTGAAAAGTATACGAAGTTGACATAATAAGTTTTACCTTTTAGGTACAGAAATATTAACGAGCCTGCATAACAACCCACTTTTGTTGTCATTTTGGTAAATTGGTCTGCAAAATTTTTAAATAGTTTTTTCTCATAACTCAAATATATAAAATAATAGACCGACATGCCACCAAGCATTACAACACTAGTCTATTACATTTCCTTCTTCGTGTTTTTGCTTAATTTCGTGCTTTTCAATGGTTTTGCTTAGTCGGTGCAATAGTACACTCTTTGGACTGGAATATATTCGGTACATTTTATTTTCCATCGCGATTTCGGTTGGTTGCCATGTGGAAGAACCAGTTCCGCATGCTATTAATGGCGATTAACAATCTCCAGCTGACATTGACGAACCATATAATGTAGGCAAAGGGAGGGACATATTTTTTTTCCCGTGGGCACGATGAGCACGTTCCCACAGTAGTTTGAGATTTTTACTCACTAAAACCATCACCCTTTTTGTATTTGTATTGCAATGTATGTTTGGCAGATAACTTTTCTTCGAGATTTCCTGCTTTTTCCGCAATTTATAGTGCGGTTTGTTGTTATCGGATCAAATCCAAGGGTTAAGTTTTTGAAGACGCCACACTAAATTTGTTTCGTCAAGAATTTGGAGGACCGTTGTGTTAACGTGTCAAAATAAACGTTTTTTTATGATCTTTGTTCATTATGTACCACGGTGCATTATCGAATGATCTTAAGATTTTGTTTTTAAATGTTTGTAAATTGTTTAGTTTGGTTTCACTGGTAACTACAACCCCATACTTTTTTTTATTAAATTTTTATAATATATAATCTTAAAACTAACTTTAATGCTAAATGCTAGACGAATTCACGAAAACTAGCCTACTTATCAACTACTTAACTAACATACTGGCCCTATGCGGCGACTAAGTTAAACGATAACAACTTAATTCTAATGCCTTTCGGCCTTTAATATTGTATAAAAATGTAATTTAATTTAAATTTTACAGCTTTAAAAACAACTTGGTTTCGTATCAAGCAATTTTTATTGTAGCTATATTGTTTTTTTTTTTCACCCGACTGTTGAGCCTACCTTAAACTATGTTAGTCGGCCATACAATTTTTTAATTCAACTTAACTCTAATTAATTTTTAAGCCACCACAACAGGTTCTCCTGGTATATTGTTTGCTTCAATATAATGTTCGATACACTCTTTCATATGTAAAGAGGCCCCACATCTATCTGGCCCTATTCGATGAATGTAGAGCATGATAGTCGACGTCTGTTCGAATACTATTTTCAAGCTTAACTAGCCTGTCAAAAATAAGTTTACACGTTTTACTTTGTTCCTCAATTTTCGAATGAATAATTGAAAATACGTTTGAAACTAGGTCAGGTGAGATCTTTTTGAGCGTTATCGGATGTTGTAGCTTGGGCTACATTTCCACATTTTGTTTTGGATGTACAGGATCCGTAATTTGTGAAAATTTGGGTTTTTCAGTTGTAAGCCTGCTTTGACTTCGACATATTTTATTCGGAGTTTTATTATCTGACCTACAATCTACCGTCAGATGACTTCTGGCACATTTTACACACCTCAGTTCGTTTTTGACAATAAGTTTGCGTATGATTATGTCCTTGGCGCTGAGGAACTAATTTGGAATCATACGCATAGGTTCAATTTTTAGAACAATATTAAGTATTGCTATCATTTCATAAATTTTGTTCAAACTTTCTACAACTTTATATTGCCTGTTTTTCAAATCGTCATCTATGTCATCCTTTAAGCACGACGACGCATGTAAGCTACAACGCATAAAGGCCTTTCAGATTTATTTCAAATGAATACAATTCTTTTGTATGAGTATTTAGCTTGCGAGCGAAGTAACTTGGTCAATCAATGCAACTTGTTCAAGTCGTCAATACCATTAGCATATATTGGTGGTGGTTCCGTTGTTTATGCTGTTTCGCTTTCTTAACAATATTTTTGCCTCGGTTTATTATTTCAGGAGACTATACAGCTTTCCTTTTTTTTACCGGTCTTAGTGGCGAAACGACTGGATTTTAAGGAAATCCAGTCGTTTTCTCGACTAAGTTCTTATTCATCCGTATTGTATTTGGAATTCACGGGGCATTTTGAACTTTGTTTTGGCTCATTAGGTATTTTAAATTAACTCTTAAGAGTCATATTTTCTTACCTTAAGGTGAAGAATTTCTCTACGAAGCTCTTGGAAGAGCAGTTCGACACTGTTAAGCCTTTTTGGAAGAACGTCATTTTCGGCTCTTATTTTTTATTGAGTTTCGTATTTTGTGGGCCGACACTTCTGGTGCTGTCGATCTACTCGAGACACATATTTTGAGCCCTTGAATTTTCCCCAAAAGGGTTACATAATTGCAATAATTGGCTCTTTTGTAGCCGTTTCTGACGCGGGCGGTAAGTACGAAGGGGCAATTTTGTTGACCGTATGCGTCGTCATGATTGTTTGATGTTGGGGTAGCAATGTGAACTCTGGGGTATCAATATCAGTACCCCACATAGACAACCGAAATCCTTTTTTGGTATATATTGGCGAGGTCGTTTCCGACTCTGATGGAGCAGCTAGAATTCTCCATCGTCATCCTGCACACACGGATGAGTTTGGGCGGCATACCAAAACTGGACATTACTCTGTCGTTGACTTTCTTTGCCTAAAACCAAACTGATAAGGCCGATCAGGTCATTGGTAAACGGTTTTATTCGTTCACATATGACGCAGTTAGGGTCTTGTAGGCGATATTGAGGAGACTTATGCCTATGTATTTGTCGCAATTTAGAGGGTCTCCTTATTTGTGGATCAGGCAAACGATTCTGATTTTCCATTCTTCAGGCATGATTTTATCCGACCAGATTTTGCTTATGAGTTAGTTTTTTTTTATAATTTACACGTACTCATGGGGTTATGAATACCCTTTAAGAAAGAGAGGATAGGAAAAATTTTGGATGTAGTGGAGACTTTACTCCATGGGTGGTGTCCGAACTAGCTTCGGGGAGTCACTTTTTCTTGTGTTCGTTAAACTTGAAGAAATTCAAGATGGTGTGCATACTTTTAGGTATTACACCGACCTTTTTATTTCTTTTAAATAAAAGTGAAATGGATTTTGGTTGGGATTGAACGCGCAACCTTCCACTCACGAGACGAACACATTACCACTACACCGCGGCCAAGTCATCTCCGTCCTGTATAAAGATCGGCTGGAAATCCGTCATTTCCAGCAGCCTTATTAATTTTTAGCTCAGATATTGCTTTCCTCGCTACACTTAGGTCGGAAAGTTGTAGTTTTCGATGTTGTCGCCAATATTTAATGGTTCGTCATATAGTTCTTCTATATCATCAGCATCGAAGGTGTCTCAACTACTATATTTCCTGGTTCATCTCGACAGTATTCTTTTCGAGCCTTGTGTCCTTGGCTTTGACGTGTTACACTTTGGTAAAACATGAACATCGTTTCTGGAGTGGCACCTCTATATCCTCGATCGCGCGCTTTTCTTGCTCTTTTTTTGAAAGCCGTTGCACATCAGTTATGGCTCAGTGGCATCGTTTCCATTGTTCTTCGACATTCGATGCTGGTGATATTGTGTTATCGGAGAGGATCACTACATTTTTTGGACACTACATTTTTTTAACAGTATTTCTGGTTTGTTGTGGCGTGATGAATCATGGATTTCCGCATTCTTACCTTGGTTGCAACAAGGTAGTCGATGTTAGCCCCTCGGAATGTTTGGATATCCAAAATACTGGATGCGTGCCTCTTGTCTATCGCAATGTAATCAAATTGGTTGACCATTCGTTGATCTGGGGACCGCCGTATCCCTTATCGATATCGAGGTGAGCAAACCGTCAGACGTATTGTCGTGTAGGCTGCTAAATATATCTTCTTTTCCTAAATTTGCGTTATAATCTCACAGCACGATTAACTTCGGTAGTCGCTTGTAGGTTTTGTCAAGGAACTCGTAGCAGTGATCTTTAGCTATATCATCTTTTCATATAAGGCTTATGTCGGAGAATTCGACCTTGATGTGAATTGTTGGAACTTCTTGCCTAAATCTGGCAGTATAAACAGTGTTTCTGCTCACTACAACGATCCCTAGTTTTTTCAGAGCATTACTTTTGTGCTTTACAGTTGTGAACTCTTTTACAATTGTGATTTTGAGCAAAAGCGTAAACTCAATGTTGCGTACAATAGCATAGGAAGGTATATATACGGCGTAAGGTATGAACAAATTTCTCAGTTCTCCAAATCTATATATGCCGTTAGTCTTGGAATTTGTTTAAACTAAGAACTTTAACACTGCTAAACAACATATGTCAATCGCGTTATAAATGCTTTACGTCTGTGCAATTCTCTTCCTCGACATTTTAGGAAGGAGGATCAAGAAGTACTTAAAGACATTAATATGATGATGATTACTTTTTTCCTTTTTCTTTTCTATTTAATTTTGTGTTTCAATTGATTTTTTCTGTTCTATTTCAATTTCCTCTTTTTATCTTATTGGATTTAATAATAATAATAATCTTGTAACACATTTTTTAAACATATCAATTAAGCTTATGCTTTCTAAGAAGATATTGAATAAGTCTATACTAATTAATAAATAAATAAAACATGGCTGCTGAAATAACTGCCTTTCTGTCGAGCTGTGTAAAGCCAGTGGAGATTACTTGGTAATTAATATAGAACAACTCTTCAGCAAAATTTGGTAGGACAAAGTATGTCTGAAGAATGGAACTTCGGGATCGTTTGCCCGACCAACAAAAAAATTGAAAACGTTTACCAACAACCTGAACATCCTTATCAACGTGGTTTTAGTCCAGCAAAGTCAAACTGATCACTCTTCAACAGATCGTTAAAAGAAACCTGAGAAGCCCAAATCGATGCTGTATAGGAAAGCAATTATAGCGACGAACTAGTTTTATGGTATACCGCAAAAACTCATCCGTATGTGCAGGATGACGGGAACGGCAAAAATCTACAGGGTGTCAGCATTGACAGATACAACTTTGAGGTAGTATGGCACTTTGTCTACCTCACCTATGTTACTTCTCTGAGAGCGTATTCCCAATTAGACATTAGTGTCACTGGACAACACGCGATGCAACGTTCAGGTAGTGCGTAAGGCAGATGTAATTTCCAAAGTTACCCGTCGCAGATTTGGTAATTAGTCCCTGATAATGATATCTTGTCAGAAATCCGAAGATTTACTCTTGCCAACCGCTGTTTCTTCGGCTTAAGAAGGCAATTTAGTTATAGAACTTTACCGTCTTGAAGAAAAGATTCTTCAGAAAATCGTCGGTCCCATTTGCTTTGACTTGGTATGGAGAAGGAGATTCAACCAAGAAATCTACGAGCTATACAGCTTTATAGCGACATGTTAAAAAAAAAACTCCGCATTGGACGTTTAAGATGGCTAATACATGTAAAGTGAGTGTGTGTGCTCGCAGTCTTAGATTCTCAGCCAGACGTCGGGCGCATCAGAGAAGATGAATTATTTGCCAAAAGATTTGTCTATATGACGTTTGTGTTCAGAATGCATCGCCATTTCATCATGAATAGTCCTATGCCGGAACAAAAAACAATCGAGTGCGAATCGATAGTGGCAAAGTATATTCATCTCATTCGATATGAGTTGAACTGACAAATTGACAATTGCCTTGGGTAATTTTTGACAATTCGCAAGATCTTGGGTTTATGTTAGAGTTCCACATTATATGCAACTAAATTTATGTTGATTATTCGTATTACAAAACGCGTATGAAAACCTAATGACGTACAATATTGTTCAGACTTAAATTGGTGAAAAACGTGTGTTTGATTAATATTCAAATTTGTTCTACCGCATAAACTAGGCTGAAGAATTTCAATTATTTCTTACCCCGAACCTCAGTTCCCAAGCCTACAAAACCGGTTATATCCCTGTGGAACTCATCCCATTCTCTTCTAATAGCCAACAACACGCGAAGTTCACAAGTGTCACATATCTAAGGATTAACCGAGACCGACGCTGCTGGGTTTCGGTGATCAGACGAAAACCGGTATTTTGTTCGATCTCTCATTCGTTACACATTTTCGATTCATTAAATCGAATACACAACGTCCAGGGTGAAGATATTCTCTTTTCAAAAAGCTACAACCTTCACCTTTCGTTAAGTCTCCCAAATATCGATAAAAACCAAAGCCAAACATTCAAGAGGCAATTTTGGCCAAAAGAATCGTTATGCAACTGACTACCTACATGATTAAATCTGAACACGTCATCCTACCCGAATCAGACCAGGTACCAATTTTCATCTTCAATTTTCAGCCTCTCTCGTCCATTCTGTCCTTATCGTAGTTTGTATTTACATGTCGTAATATAAAAAACAACGTCCTTCCTGAAGGCAACACCCCAATTCTAAAAATATATATACATTATCACTAATCTCATACACATCGAAAACTTAATCGAAACTACCTGTTTTGATTCAAGCTTCAACTACAGACGCCAGACGTCAGGTACACACCTTCGCTAAAACACATTTATCAAACCAAAAAAAGGCAGCTGTCACTTCAACATTCATAGGCAAATTACCATTTAAGCCATCTACATGTTACCAAGTGTCGCATCCGTACATCTAGCAACTTTCGTTTCATTCCTTACAACAATGGATATTGCTTTCCTCGACTCACCGATGAGTTTCATAATTATATCTACTTACACTCCCAAGTACCCGAATTTGGGTTTTAATCTGAAATTTAATCTTTTTTGTTACAATTGGAACACGATTTCAGATTGATTTTTTTCTGTGGTTGGATTGTTGCAATTTCGTGTCTGTGAAGTTAGTGTCGGTGTCGAGCTTACAGTACCTACCACAGATTGTTTCTTTTTGATTTCATTTATATTTCACATCTATATAATTTATAATCATGCTACAATTTTAATGGTTAGTAATACATTTTCACAACCGAAATAATATTAAATAAGAAAGAAAACCACTCTAGTCAAACTGACTGCTGTCATTTGTTTTAGTGTAAATGCAAGGATGGGTAAATCTTACGAAAAATCCAGATCTGCAAAATTGGTCTGAGATCAAACAATAAATCAATTTGTTTGCCCAATCGAACACAACGAATGTCAAAATCGGTCTTTTGACAGATCTAGATAAAAAAAAGATTGATTTTTTTACCAACGGAAAACGCCGTTGTTGACAAACGTCCTTTCTCCAAACACCATGCCAACATCTTTTTTTTATTCCACAAGTCCATTCGTTGAATACACACAATGAAAAAGCCACAACACAGAGATCCGAAAAAATGTTTCACCTCAAACAAACAAAATAAACCAACAACACGCGTTCACCGACAACAAGCATCATTGGTTATGGTCCGTACTTGCCATTTGGATGGAGGACCGGATCAGAACACCGTCATCGTGATATTTTTAAGTTTCATAAAATCCGATTCACACCGTGCCAAAAGAAGTCTCACTTCAAGAATGTAACTCCCAGATAGGCCATTTAAGAGTTAATCGTGTGCAACATTTGAAGAAAATTATCTTCAAACATTAACATTAAATCGCGTGAACCACACTAACACTTCAAATAAAGATTACTCTCGGGAACCTCTTATTGGAAAACCCTTTACTCCTCTATTCCCACATTTTGTAATTTGGATGTCCTTTTATTAATTTTATACATTAAAATTGTATACGTATACAACTGTTGGTGCAGTGCAGTAGTGTTTAGTGCGTTTGCCTACTAAGGACGGGTCCACATACTAACTTTTCTAAATCATTATTTAACTGATTGATATACCGATATACCGGAGAAATGTTGATTCTTTCTGTTTTGAAAACATTTAACGTGGCACATCTCACTGATCTCTGTTAAATACGATGATTACAGTTTATGTTAATGTTGCTGTCTCAATCCGGTTCTCCAGTAAATTAAGGGATGAAACAGTTTGTATTCACATTGCTGGCACCCTGTAGGTGGGGGTACATATATATACGTAAACATAGCAGAACAGTGCACAGGCCCACCCTTTAGGATTTTGGTCGGCGTAAAGCTTTTAGTTAGTTTTCATAATAAAACAAAATCAATATTTCCCCTTCGTTGATGTTGCACTTCACTTTTCCGTCTTCAAATTCGTAGTTGGCTTTACATTCAACATTTATTGTCCGTCCCGTCGAAAGTATGCAGACAGAGTTTTTAGAGTTTTAATAATAATTTAAATGTGTTTTATAAAGTGGTCTCAAATCGATTGTTTTCGAAAATAACTAAATGTATTAATTAGATAAAAACAACAAATAGAATATTTAATACAGTTATATACAGCGAAAACAATCTGTATTTCGAACATTTGCGTATGGTTTTATACTTTCGGCATTATGGTGACTCATTTTCGTCTTTTTCTCAATACTTGTTCAGCTCGTTTTCTATTGGATACTGTTGTTGGTACAAATGTTCTCATTTAGCAATTTGTGTTTTGTGCTAATTGGTGTTCCTTTATTAAAAAACAAATTTATATTGTGAAAAAATATATTTTACAATCAAAAAACTAAAAGAATAATATATCTATATGTGTATAATATAATATAATAATAAGTGGTCATTTATACACTGTCTGAGCATAGTTTTTTTCTTAATTCTGAAGATATTATAAGAATAATAATATGTGTAAAAATAATTAATTTATAACTAATTTGTAACGCGTCTACAAGACTAACGGGAATTTTACTGCATACGATGATAATTTCAAAGGCGATTAACGATTACAGGATGTAAGTTATTTTATAAAGGGATTTGTTTTAAATTGGTTATTATTCAAAATTTACTGCCGTCAAAAACATTTCTTTGCTATTCCTTATTTTCATAACACTATGATTGTGTTTTAGATTCATGCTAAATCTTTGCAATTTTAGATGTTTGTATTATTATAACAATTTTAATACGATGTTAAAAGGTTGCATATTCACGAGGGGGGCATTTCCAATATATTAGTGATTTGGAAGAGCGAACGATGAATCATTTCTCGCTTTATAGCTTTTAGAATATTTATACTACAATAAGCTTTTATCCTCCATGACAGCTCAGTCGGTATTTTTCTGTGTAATCAATGAAAATGCTTAAACAAAAAAGGTATTTACCTACAACCTTTTTGTTTTGTTTACCGGAGTTCTTTAAGAGCGTATATTCTTTGTTAGAGCTTTGTATATATTTATAATAAACCATGCGAAGATATAGATTCAATCACTATGTTGTATGTGACTGCAATCACAAAGTTAAGTATTAAGTTTTTAAAACCTCCCACCTCGCAGTAAATATATGTTACATTTCTGTTTTTAATGCCGTCGTTTTGTTTTATTTTTTTGCGTCATTATTAAATGACTGCCATTTTAAATAAAAATTACATCGAATAATTGTAACAAGGCTACATTCTTTGTTTTAGTCTGACTATTTTAAAAACTGCAAAAAAAATTTATCTTCTCAACCTTCGATGTTGATAGGTTGAGAAGATACTGCGTCCGACGTCTGGCTGGGAATCGAAGACTCGGCGAGCCGGAGTATTGGTGTCCATTCGTTCTACATGTCCTAGCCATCTTACAATACGGAGTTTTTTGACAAGGGGCATGTTGCTGTACAGCTCATATACTTCTTGGTTGAATCTTCGTCTCCATAGCACGTCAACGCAAACGGGACCGAAGAATTTTCTTCTCAGATCGACCAAGGATTTCTTCATCCGCTTTTGAGACGGTCCATGCTTCAGCGCCATAGAGCAGGACTGGGATGATCAGGGTCTTATATAAGATCTCCTTAGAAGTTCGAGTGAGGGCTTTACTACTGAATTGCCTTCTTAGCCCGAAGAAACAGCGGTTGTCAAGAGTAATTTTTTTAAATAGTCAGACTAAAATAGAGAATGCAGCCTAGCTACAATGATTCGGTGTTCTTAATAAAACTAACTGAAACACAGTGCAATATTTCTATGTCGTCAGCTGTAAATGTGTACAATGTACTAGTATACAATTAAAAAAATTTTGTCAAAATAATTTAAAACAAAAAGTACAAATCTAACAGAATATAGCGATTGGACTTAAAAGTGATAAGTACACACCAATAAATGTTATGTTGCATGCTTAAGTGCCAGTTATTAAGCGCTGAATTAACTTTGAGTTAACCCAGAGTCAACTAATTTTTTATTAAATGTTAATTTGGCAGTTATCGAAATGTATCGATTCTGTAACAGCCCAGTTGTCACCGATTTGGTTTTCGTAATAATAAGAAAATTAATGAAGCCTTTTCTTCTTAAAACAGCTAATTTCAATATTTCAAACTAATCCGAATCATTGAAATCTGCACATATGTGCTAATCGTATTGCTTTTCTAAGAAATTAATCAAAAGTTTACATAAATAGAATTAAAAATAATTGTTCTCTTGATATTTTATCTTATCTGTCAAAAACATCTGATTATTAATCTGATTTAATCTAGGTTTAACTTACTAATAACTATGCATTAACATTGTCTCAACAACAAGCTTCTCGAGTAACATCGAGCTTAATCCCGAAACTAGGATGTGCTCGCACTGAAACGGACATAAGACAGTTAAATGTAAATCAAAGACCATATGTTGTGACCATGTCAATTATGTTAAAGGATAAACAATAATAATAATATTTACACCACACAAAATATTTCGAATTTTTTTTTAATTCCAAATATTGAACGTGAATTCATCATTGCTTGCTCCTAACTGTTTGTCTAGGTGTTGCGAAATGAAATGAAAAAGAATACTTCAAAAATCACCGTTATTTTTTTCTGAATCACTTCCAAATCACTCCATAAGAAAAAAATGCATCTTTTTTGCTTCAACAGAATAAGCACATATGATGAAAATACGAAAAGCAGTTAATGGAATTAAACAAAACAAGTTTTTCTTAAACAAATCATTTCATTGCCTAATTCTAGTAGTGTGTACTACCTTCTTTATTCATAATTTCTTCAAAACTTCGGTGCGGCATGGAATCTCTCCAGGCTAATTTAATGGCTTCAACAAGAGATTGTCTGTCTTCAAATTGATGGCCAGGCTCGCACACTTTGTGGCCTTAACATCAACATAAGTTTCCAATAAGTTTCAGTACCGCTGAGCACGGTGGCCACCGAAGCAATTCCACATTTTTCTCTCTTATCCCATTTTTAAC